>OX382260.1:40807465-41407465 GCA_947507595.1 Pyralis farinalis | reverse complement strand
TGGTTACGTTGTTCATATTTGGAAGAATGTAATTTAATTTTTAAATTTAAAAAAATCCTTCACTTCCGGTTACGTAGTAAAGACCCACAGGGATCAACTACATAGTCAGTACTCACATACAGTACAAAATACCAATGAGGTATTACTCAAAAGCTATTTACCATCTGTTATATAGATAATTAAGTTTACTTTTTGAAAAGGAGAGTTTATCACTCCTAATAATAATGTCCCGCCAGCGACACGTCTTCCCCCGCCGTGTAAACTCCTCGACGGCTATATGTACCCCCTGTCGACAGCGAACACGACGTTGTCGGCTTCCCTCAGCCTCCCTTCCTTCGTCTTAAATGGCTGTAATTGCCACACGTCGTCTATATTCAGCTTTTGGTCCCCCTGCAAACATGGAAATAATAACAGTATTTTAATTATTTTTTTTAAGAGGTAAGACGCATCAAATCAGCCCGTCTGGTGAAGTGCCTCCACCTCACAGAAAACCGCAGCTAAATAACAACTCCCTAGAGGGTTATTGTCTTCCTGCGTGTGAATGAGGTCACCAGTAAGCTCCTAAGGAGTTGCTGTGTAAGTAGCAGAGTGATACTTAATATATTACAAGCGTTAAAAGACTACGGTAATTGCTTTACATCAGGTGGACCGTATGTTTGTATGCCTCCCGACGTATATAAAAAAAATCTAAAGTTCTTCGCGGCTACAGGAAAATAACAATTTAATCAGTTCAGACACGATTCGTTGGAGCTATATTGCTCCAAGGGCGAAATTATAAAAGGTCTTAATGCCTCGAGTAATATTGAAGAAACTGCAGCAGTATACACACTGCATTACTCGACACCTCTGAGTCACCGGTGTAGCCTCCTGGTTGATTTTTCTAATCATTTTGGGTGTCTATCCAGCGAGTAGTGATCAGAAGTGTAATAAACCAATACCAATCTCTCAGATTCACCAATAAACGACTTGGCAATAATTCCAACACTGGTCGATACCTGTCCATGCGATATATTTATATTGTCCTTTCGATACCTAAGGAGCAAGTTACGGCGAGTTTGCACATTTTTGCAAAGACAAGTTCTGGTAGTTAGCAAGGACGTTAACAGCTTCAGATGTTATTTTATGCATTCTGGAAGCCAACAAACTACTTCGATATCTCTTTATCTCCCTCCAAAACAATATTAGTTACTTGTCAACCTGTCTTCCTCTCTCCATTCTTTCATGTTTCTGGTGATCTAGCACGGTACATTCATTTCTTAATTTTTTATGCTATCAATCACGCTTTTTTACTACGCACAATTCGACCTCTGTATCCAAACAGATGTAACCTTTCAGTAAACTATATAACTATATTTCTTTGTGCATCCACATGTCAGTTACGCTATCATGACATTTTTTTCAAAAATTTTCAGCAATTGTCCTAAAGTCTTTCACTGACATATGGATATGTCAGTGAAAGACTTCAGGACAACTGTAATACTTACGTCTGCCAATTTCGTCTCTTGTATTTATTCTAGTATTTCGGAGACGTCTATCAGAATTAAATAAATCAAATTATTTTGGTTATTCTGTCTCCACGTATACGTGTAAATATCCTTACGATTGAATAATGTGTTTGACACGAGGAGGGTTGGTCTAGACATACATCTACAAATGCCTTACCTGGTTTATTTATTTTTCTTTTTCCACAGGAACCAACAACAGCTTCGTAGTGGTCATACTCGGTCCTAACTCAACTTCTCCACGCATTCCCCTCTTCTTTCATCCCTTTCAGCTAAGTCCATAACATCCCGGACATCCTAAAACGTCTCAAGTTCTTAGAAATACTTGCAGTTCACGGTAGCGTACGCTGCAATCAAAAATACTTGCGGACGTTCTTGAGTGTACTTTTTATATTAGATTGAATTTACAGTTTCTGGCAGTAACATCGCTAAAGTTATCTAGCGTGTACTGCCAGCGTGGTTGGCATCTCGCAGTTACGGCCAGGTTATGCTGCTTTGCAAATACATGGGTATAAATATAAAGTACCTACTTTCTTACCTTCATTTCCATTTCGAAAGCGTCCTCTGGCGACAGAACAATCATCGGCGTTGATTCAAAACTAGCTGCCAGTCCAAAAAACGAGTATTTCTTCAACTCCTCCATAAACAGAGATCGGGAATAAACCTTATCCGGATCACTGCCCATTTCCCTTATTTGCTTTGACAATATTTCATAATAATAGTCTATGAGCTCGTCATAATGTTTCAACCTTAAATCCTGCGTGGTGCAAGCGCAAAAAACAAAACTTACGTCAAGGATCGGACTCGCGCATCTCGACAGTTGGAAGTCAATTATTTTTGCGTCAACAGGCACATTATTCTCATATTTGAACAAAAAGTTATTCGTCCAGGAATCACCGTGGGATATCACACCAGTTTTGATAGTTTTAGTAGCGGCATCAATCATGTCGGTGTACCTTTCTGGTGCGACAAATGTTTTAATTTTCTTTTCGTAAATTGTACCTGGATATTCTCTTTCGACAGCATCTATCGCTATACCGCTGATTCGATTCCAAAATCTCTGGTGCCAGTCACGGTAGCACTCGTCGTAGTATATTTCTACAACGTAATGTCTTATTTCTTCGAACAAATCCGGTTCTTGATCTTTCATAGCGAATGAGAGAGCATGGAATTGAGCTAATGTTTTTAAAGTTAACTTACAATGTTCCAAATTAATGCCTTCTTGTCTGACAGCACTTACAAAGTTATAAGTGGAGACATCTTCTAACGATAATACGTCGTGTGATCCGTCTGTGTGAGATAAAAAGACTTTGGCATACTTATCAAAGGGATCGGACAAGGTTTTCTTGGATTGGAATTTTAGTAAAGCTGGTAATACTTTCTCATAAAAACTTATTTCATTTCTAAAGAAATCGAAATTTCTGAATGTAAGTTGCCTTGAAATACTTTTGGGTACCATCTTTAAAATGACTCGGATATGTTTGCTCCCGGTTTGTGATGTTCCGTGTATACTTATTCGTATTAAATCACTCAAATAGGTATCGCCTTTGCCTGCTTCGGCGATGTACTGAAAGAAATAAAAATAATTATATAATACACTTTCTTCTACACCTTACACACATTAACACCATCATTTAGATTAGGTAGTAGACTGCTGCGCTTATAATATACAGTATTTTTAGAATTATTCTCGATAAAAGTGGTTACAATATTTGGATTGCAATTAAGGAGGGCTCTTACTTTTGGTCTTTATGCAAATATTGTGATTTTAAACCTTAATGACCTAACACTTACGCAATAAAAATTATCTAATTAAAAATGAACGATAACCACCTACTTCTATTAATTATAATGTTAATAAAATTACAAGTTAAATAATAATTATTACACTAAATATTATTTGTGTATAATTTATAATATAACAATTTCATTTTCAAGTCTCCGAATTGTTGCTATATATTTTCTGTTAGATAAAATATAGCAACAATTCGGTATTCAATAATAATAAATATTGTCGGACAAATTACACAGCGCTACATATCCCCAAAGTAAGCGAAGCTTGTGTTATGGGTACTAGACAACTGATGAACATACGTAAATACATTTTTTTTTTTGTAAATACATACTTATTATACATAGAAAATACCCAGACCAGTACAAACATACATGTTCATGCACACAAATGTTTGTACTGTGTGGGAATCGAACCCACAAGCGTTGGTGTCAAAGTAGCGTAACAGCGTGTTTCACCACTGCGCCACCGAGCTCGTCAAATATATCAAAATACGTCAAAATAATGTCAGGTTTTTTAACATTTTGCTGGATTCTGATTCGAAACGACGCGTCTCTGAAAGTATATTAGTATTTTGTCATATCACAAAATGTATTTACGTATGTTTATCAGTTGTCTAGTACCCATGACACAAGCTTCGCTTACTTTGGGGCTAGGTGGCGCTGTGTAATTTGTCCGGCAATATTTATTTATATTAATATAGAATAAGATCTCAGGACGTTCGAGGCAGAAAAACAATTTACCTCCCAGTGTGTGAAGTTGACATCTTCTCCGAACCACTTCGTAAGAGCCTCGGTCAGCTTCTCACTGGTCAGGACTGGAGACGCGAGAGTCAGTGTTGAGAAATCTTGCTTACCCATTGTCATCTGGAAATATAACTAACAAAAAAAAAATACTACTTGTATTAACTACATTATATTCATTCCACTAAGGTGGAGCATACATCCTATCTGATGGTAAGCAGTTACCGTAGCATATGACACATGCAACACGAGGTTTTCCACGCGTGCGTTGTCGATCCTGTAAAAACCCTTCACGCCCTTTCTAAAGAAACTCATGCCAATGCAAATTTATTCATTTCTCAATTTTTATTTTCTTTTCAACCACCTACCTTTTGAAAGTAGATGGTTCGATATCGGTGTTACGATAAAAAGAGGCATGCTCCGTCTGTTCGGATATGTAGAAAAAATGCTGCTGGAAAGAATGACGAAACAGATGAACAACGCGAAAGTTGAAGAATATAGGTGCCGAGGACGGCCAAGACTCACCCAAGACGGATATTTTGTGTATTATGGAAAGGACACAGGACAAATATTTGTGTGCACGAATATGTCTGATTGTCTCGGTCTGGGTGTTTTTAAGAGAGGTAGGGTGTATCAAAGCAACCCGTCTGAGAAAGTGCCGCCATGTAACAAAAGACCGCCAAATAACAACTCCCTGGAGGGTTGTTGTGCTCTTGTTAATGTACATATATATTACATATGTATGTATGATTTTTAGTACATACTCGTATACTAAATAAAAGAAAATATATTTTAAAAGTTTGTCGACTATTGCTCGTTAACCTGTAAAGCCAGCTAAGCCGTGATAGTTGTCCTTTTAAATTCACCATATGGACTACTACCTTTTAATTTAAGGGGGGGGGGGGTCCGTGTTTACTACGGAACACTTGAATCTAACAGAAATTTGCTGCATAGTTAATATGTAATATATGCCAAACTAGTATCAAACGCCTCTGAGCTAGGCCGCGGACAGACGGACGGACGGGCAGACAGACGGACGCACGGGCAGACAGACGGACATGGCGAAACTATAAGGTTTCCTTGTTTACTACGAAACCCTGAAATACATGTATACATACTAGCTGCAGCCCGCGACTTCGTTCGCGCATGTCCTGCTATCCCGTAGGAATCGCTTTTTCTTTCTTCTTTCGATATTTCTCGGCTTCTGTTGGTCGGATCGTGATGCTATATACCTTCTTTAAGAGCAAAAATAATTTTTCAAAGCCGCCTAGTATCCAGAGATTAGCTCATTCAAACGAACGAACAAATAAACTCTTCCAATTTAAATATAAGAATAGATCATCAGATAATGATAATAACCAAATTGTTACCTACCTTTAATTAAATTTAAAACACTTTCTTACTTCGAACCGTTACTCACCGGAAAATGTCTTCGACAAGTTCTAAACCACAGGTCCACCAGCACCGAAGGCGGTCCTAGACAAACACTAAATAATAGTTATTAGTTTATTTTAATACTAAATATTAATTGTTCTGATTCGGTTTCCGATGTTGACTTATGATTAATGCTCCACTCATTGAAATGCCTGATTAAGAACACGGGCGACTACCAGCCGGTTGCCCTATCGAACTAAACAACCGATTGATTGAATATAAACCGTATACCTAAGTTAAACTATCTAACTAGTTGGTTAAGTATAAACACGTTAATATAATTAGGGTTGTCACACGGCCGATGGAGTTTATCTCGTCGATATTTCGTTGCGCAATTTACGCTATGCCAAAATAGTGGTTCGGACATTTCAAAAAGTGATGCAAAATAATCATAATGAATATTTATGGCCATTAGAGCAGTGATAGTCTAGTGGGTAAAGAAGCGATCTTGTGACCGACAGGTCCCCGGTTTGAATCCTGGCATGTACCACTAAATTCGTGTTTCGGATTCATGTACATATTTGTAATGATCACTTGCTCGTCGGTGAAGGAAAACATCGCGAGGAAACCCGCACTTCCAAGAAATTATATTTTGAAAGACGTGTGAAAATCAAACCATTATTAGGTTAGGTCTGGTTTGAAGAATGTTCTGGTTTTCCCTCTGGGTTGAGGAGATCAGACGGCAGTCGCTCCATCAGTATATTCGAGACATTCAAAATTATGTATAAATATTATTTATTTAAAAAGCCCATGTAAACAACACATGACATGACATGACGTCATATAATAGTTTGAATCACTTTTTGAAATGTGGTCAGAAGGTATTCAAAGTACCTTGGTCTTGTACAATGATACACTGTTTGACAAGCCCGGTGGTAGTTAGCAATTAATATTTTGATACCAAGGTTTCCTACACTGGACAAACATTGTGTACATGAACATCTCTGATTGTCTTTGGTGTTTTAAAAGAGGTAAAAGCGCATCAAGACAGTTCGATTTGGGAAATATATCGACCTAACAGACTAGCGCAGTCAAATAACAATTCCCTTGGAGGGTGGATGTATTTCAGCTTGTAAATTAGGTTACTAGTAACCTCTTAAGGAGTTGCTGTGTTAGCAGTAACAGTGGCAACGCGGAGCGGCACTTTCTGCATTGCAAACGCTACGGTAACAATTACAACGGGTGGCACGTATGCTTGTATATGCATATTGCAGCACCGGGGGTGTCATTAGTGCGTTGCCGACCCTCTGAACATCTCATGCATTTTTAAAGAACCCCCATGCTGTAGTTTCGCTTGGGAAAACCTCGGCTGGGAGGTAACCTACAACTTGAGAGTTCTCGGAAGAAATTTTGTCTGGTTTCGCACAGTATGCGACCATTGCGGTTCCAGCGTGTGACGATGAATTCCCCGCCGTCGGTGCCGTTGTAAAAAGAAGCTGTCCGCATCATATCCAACAATTCTTCAGAATACAACCTATTGTACAATCGGTGGAATACACAAAGGGAGGAAAAATCTCAAAATGTTAGAGAAGCGAGTGGTATGAGTTTAAAGATAGTCATTTGGGGTTTGGCACCTTCCTCGACATCTTCATCCTTTGCCTTTTGTGTATATACAACAGTTATTGTCCATAATATAAACCCCTAAACTTTTATATGCTAAAGCTTGTAATACATTAAGTACCACACGACCTCTGCTGCTAACCCAGCAACTCCTTAGGAGCTTATTGTTCACCTCACTCACACGCAGGAAAACAACAGCCGTCAAGGAAGATATTTGCCTGCGGTTTTTCCTTAAGGTGGAGGTACTTCCACAGACGGGCTGCGTTGATGCGCCTTCCGCCCCAATGGGAGAAAGACTGTGCTAAAGAAGAATGAAATAACTTATAGAGTGTCAAGTGTTATCCACAGCACGGAAAGACGCATCGAGCAGCAAATACCGTGCTAACTGTCGCGAAGCGGCTCTTATGCCAGCAGGGTTCGTTGAGCCATGGGAGGTTGGTGGGACAATCTTCTCTGGCTATGTCTGCTCTGGGGAGTTGGCTTAAAGATATGGGATATTTAAACTATTATACGAGTATATTACACCTGTTCGTCGTTCACAACGCAACGTAATTATCAACAAATTATATACAAGACGTCATTGATGATAATCACAATTATGCTATCATTTATTGCCATCCATCATAAACTCATCAACACTATGATATCTAGTTGTCTTCACAAGCAGTAGTCGATGCACATTAATTTTCAATATTACATGATCAATGTCTTTCAATGTCTTTATTGATGACGGGCAGGTGTTACGACAGAAATTAATAACTAAATAATAACAGAAATTACTAAATGTATGCACAACCAATAGAGCCTTTTCTTAGCGTTATTCCGTTTCCTAATCACTTAGAATTGGCGGGGTCTGTTACCTAAGCCTAGGAATTGGCGAAGATACTGATTTTGATACATGGAAAGACTACGGTCATACCTCCACAACCCAGAGGGTAAACCAGCTCTTTCTTAGGTTAGGTCACACGTTTTTCGATAGGTATATAATTTCTTAAACTTGCGGGTTTCATTTGCCTTTACATATATTAGGGTTGTCTGTGTATTTCTAAAATGTCTACATTAAAATCACCACAGACTATAATGTCTTTTTTACCTATGAAAACTTTTCTTAAAGTATCCTCCATGGCCTGCTCAAATGATCCAGTTTTGTGTTCAGTCTTATATTACTTTAGTTTTATCTATCTGTACAAAAAAATAAAGTTGAAGTATCTGTTTATAATCAGGGTGGGTTAACTTCGCCCCGACTCTTCAGTTTATATGTTAATCATCTGATTGGTAAGCTCAGCAGCGCCGGCGTGGGCTGTACCGTCGGAGGGACTTTTGTAAATAATGTTAGTTATGCTGATGATATGGCGTTGTTGAGCCCATCAATCAATGGTCTCAGGAAGCTGATATCTGCCTGTGAACGATACGCGGAGACTCATGGCCTCAGGTATAATCCTGTGAAGAGTGAGTGTATGCTGTTTAAGGCTGGTACTAAATATTATCCCCATATACCACCAGTGGCACTCTGTGGAGTTTCACTTAAATTTGTCACACAGGTCAAGTACCTGGGGCACTGGGTCACCGAAAAACTAAATGATGATGTAGACATTGAGCGGGAACGCAGGGCGCTAGCAGTCCGGGGTAATATGTTGATTCGAAGGTTTGCAAAGTGTACAAATAGTGTGAAAATTACCTTGTTTAGAGCATATTGTCAGACCTTCTACACTTGCAGCCTGTGGGTCAACTTTACTCAGAGGGCGCGTGGCGTCCTGCGTGTACAATATAACAACATGTTCAGGGCGCTGTTGGGGCTGCCACGACATTCCAGTGCGTCAGGGATGTTTGCTGAAAATCGGGTAGATGACTTTTATTGCATTATGCGTAAAAGGGTGGCCTCCCTGATAAGGCGGGTGCGTGGCAGTTCCAACAGCCTCCTGAAGACGGTAGCTGACAGATTGCACGGACCGATGTTTCAATGTTACAGTGACATGCATGCGTCTCCATTGCCCCCTAGTGGAATAGGTAGATGTCAAAAATGATGATGTATAACTTGATTTGTATTATTTTGCTATTTTTGGACTTAAAATGTATTCATTAATGACTATCTGTTATCATAATTTTTGACATCTGAAATATTAATCAATTTATAATAATAATGTTAATTATATGGATAATTTGTTCTGAAATAAAAGACATTTAATTAATATAAAAAAAATAATGTCAAAGTAATAGCTTCTTATTATCTCTCTATAACTTTACGCCAAACCCCTTGCGGGGTAGGCAGAGAGTACCGAGCTCGACATGATCCGATCCTTACACACCTAAATCGATTCTTTAACATTAATTGCTCTTTTCGTGCACGCTCGCCGGTTTCTAAGGCTCCAGACATCACCTGATAGAGCACGATCTATTTGGTCATGGTAGGTAAGTTTTGGCCTTCCTCGGCTCCTACGTCATTTCACTTTTGCGTTGTAAATCTGTTCGTAATTGTTTCTTCCTGAATTTTTTCCACATGTCCGAACCAACGGAGCATGCCTCTTCTTATTTTAACACAGACGCTCTCTTTCATACCAACTCTGTTTCTAACATAATTATTCCAAAGATTCTTATTAAATGTATATGATATGAATGTGTTATACATATACACAGTACTTATATCAAAATATTTTTTTTTTGTCTATTGGTGGGACTTTCACTAGCAGATAGCTAATATTACCAGGAGTAACATAGACGACTTTGTTTCAGAAAAATAATGAGGATAGAACTAGAAATGTATACAACCGCAGTAGAACTAAAATAATTGACAAACCCAAAGGACAAGCAAGCTGAAGTGGCGATGGGCCGGTCACATTGCTCGCAGAACCGACAACCGCTGGGCAAAAAAAGGTTCTCGAATGGCGTACTGGTTTGGTACATATAGGGTCAGAAGACCCGCAGGAGACGGAGCGACGACCCCAAAAGATTTCTAGGGCGTCGATGGATGCAGGTTACTCAGGATAGAGGCGAATGGCTCTCAAGAAAGGAAGCCTATCCGGCAGTGGACGACTATGGGCTGAAACGATGATGATATAGACAAGAATTAATATAAGTAGAAATTCTATCATATATAACATAAATAAAATCAATATATCTTTAATAGGTACGCAAAGCTATCTTCCAATTCCCACACAAATAAGTTGTTTGTATGTTGTAGACGCCATAATTAAAACTATTAACTTGATATATAACACTCAAAGGTCAAGGTCAATACAAATAAACACGCAACAGCAGTATCTTAAGGTTTTGTGAACGAGAAAATACGATAACACCTTGAAGGGAAACCGGTCGTTAAATTATGAGTGATGTGATAAATTATAATAAAGCGGAACGGTAAGTAGTTATTTTGATACGAAACTATAATTATTTAGGAGTACACAAATAACTTCCAAGTGAACAGTAGATACACACATAGGTACATATGTGTAACAGATATTATTTTGTTTGTTTATTAATACAGTGTGAATGACTTTGTGCTCATACCTACTTCATTAAATGACATTTCCTATCAGGTATTGAATTAAACAATTTTTAACGGAAGTATCGCGTGTTTTATTTATTTTGTTGAACCTGACGTTTCGAACGCTTTGCAGCGTCCGTGGTCGCAGAGATCTTGCTGCGAAAACAAAATATTTCAAACACGCGATACTTCCGTTAAAAATTGTTTAATTCAATGTGTAACAATCGCGAAAACCTAAGACAATCCTATCAGGTAACTGACTGATGACTGGAAGGGATCCCGGATGGGATAAGTCCGCAATTGTACAAACAATTATTTTTTATCTGTATTCTTTTCCTTGTATTACAATAAAGATTATACAAATAAACAGTTTCGGTTGTACATACATATCAACACGCCTGTCTCTCATTGGGGTAGGCAAACTATGGAATTGCACCGATCCAAAAATACCTCTCTCGCCTCTTTCACACTCAAACTCTTCGGTTTCGGGTGCCTCTGCCGAAAAGGTGTATAAGTACCATCTTTGGAGTCGAACATCACCTATACGCGGTGCAATAGCGGGACTGGGTTCTTAACAGGTTCGCATTCTAATGAGGCATATGTACCTCATGAATTGTTTCACTATTTTATGTCCATGCGGCATATATGCCTCATGGCCAGCGATGTAAGTGTAAGTGTGAGGTACAGAGTTATGTGTACACTAAATATATATATATATATATAGTGTCTAATAGGTATGTATATCCATGACAAATTACAGCTTTCTTGTACTAAGAGTTTTTGAGCTCTGCGGACAGACGGACGGACATGGCGAAATTATAAGGATTCGTTGTTAAGGCGACACCTCGATCGTGAAGCTTTAAAATGGCTCCGCCCAATCACCCCGCGCCCCTCAAGTGACACTCTACGCTCGATTTGTAAAATTTGAAATTAGCGCCTAATAGGTAACCTGGGGTCAACGTATAGTCAATGCAAACGAACAGAAAAGCTACGGAGTCGCGTCACACCTAAAAAAAATTATAATATCAATATTTAATAAAAAATATTGATTTAATTATTATTTAGCTTTATACATACTGAACCAAACATATTTATTTAAGCTAGACGGAAAACAATAGTAATAATAGTAATAAAAAACTACAGAAACGTATTCACTTTTTAAAGTTTATTGAAAGAGAAATCAATGACATCGTTTTATGTTTATATCTCTACAAGTTAACATGTCTCGGTATCTATGTTGTTCTTACTTAGGTCTCGTTCAGTGGCGCCCTCATTGAATAAAAAATCATATCATAGCATAGAAGATAAACATTATGAAATCCTATGTTGCATTTATTACGAAGATAGTAAAGTATTTTTACGTTATTAAACCAACACTCAAAATATTCCACTATCGTTGTTATAAGCAAAAGTGCTAAAAGAGGCCGTTTTTGGCAATTATGCCTATAACAACGAAAGCAAAACATTTCAATTGTTGGTTTAATGACGTAAAAGTACGTTATTGTATTTGTAACACACGCAACACAGGACTTTATAATGTTTATCTTCCACGCTATGATACGATATTTTATTCCTTGAGGCGCCACTGGATGGCATGTATCCCCCTTAAGAAGAATGAAACACCAGCTACATAATACAACATTGTTTATCGAGAGGCTAAAGCGGGCCATTTGTTGATTCGGGCACATATGTTCGAGTGTCATAATGGCTAATAGCGCCGAGTAAACACAGGATTTTTTTATTTCGAATAAATAAGAGAAATAAAATTATCAGATTGAATTAGAGAAAGTATTCCCGCTATTACTACTAGTTTTTATATAATTTTCGCAACACATTAACATAATGTGACCTCCAGGATTATTTTTCTTTACAAAGAAGTTAAGGGCTATAACTTATAACACACACTTTAGCCCCTCTACGTTATACCTTTAATGCTATTTTTTTAGAGCACGAAGAGTAAACATTTTATTACAAGCTTTTAGCAACTTTTAGTGCATAAAATGGTATACGGCATCTACACAACTTTCACGCGTCATACCTAACATCGACGAATATATCATTCAGGTATCTACTGAAAGATTGCGTACCTAAATGATAAAGAAATTGTATATTTTGATCATTAAATGTAAATTTAACCTTTACCAAAAATTTATCAAGCACTTGGAATCCAATCAGCGAAATGTGAAAAAAACACAACCAATATTTTAGGGTATCCTTCGAAAGAATAAATTATAATGATTAATTTCATCTAATGATATAGATTTATAAATTTATGGAAAATATTTAGATTTAACATTCAATTATCACTAAGATTTTAAAAATTGCTGTTTTTGACCCTAACCGTTATGTAGCTAAATAAATTGATAAAATTATAATTTATAAAATTAATTTTTATTCCTTGAGCCTCTTTAATAAGCACAAATCTTGATTTGGTGCCTTCACCACCAGACTACATTCAAGCTATTTCACGTAATATATATAACCGCTATGAATAAACAAACGTCTTGAAGTACTCGTTTATCCTTGGCGCTAATTTTGGATTGGGATTGCAACAAACATATTTTTAAAGAGTAAATAGCTCTAGCCATCCACCTTGCTTGATGCATCGCCAGGATCCAGGAGGTCTGATTTTAATTTTTTTCTCATTATCTCCTTCTAGGAATATAATGGATAGTTCAATTACTTCCCGATAATCGTCACGTACAATGTTTTTTTGTAATTCTTGATTATAAAATATCAACAATTCTTTTATTATTGTATTACCAAAATGTTGTGTGACAATATCGGTGTACGATTGAATAGCAGCAGGATTAATAGTTTTCCAGTCGTCTCTAAATTTTTTGAACATTGGGATATCAGGGCTGCTTGTGACTTGGTGGATTTTTGATTCGATTTGACACAGCTTTACCTTGATCCTGGCCGGAAGAACTCTCTAGTTTGGGTACAGCCAGAAGTTGTTCATTTTCTCTAAATGAAATTAAAATTGGCAGGCGTTCTTCTTTAGGGCTTCTCACGTCCAGACCAGGTAACAATTTCCCATTCCAGTAAACGGTCACCATTTTAGACATATTATTTTGAAAATCTGATTTTATAGATTCCGCTCTATCTTTTCTACTCTGAGTGCTAATGCGTTGATAGACGATTTGTTTATCGGTAAATCATCACAGCTAAAATCTAGTGCTTCTACTACAGCCCGGTGTATATAGACAGAATCCCTTATGCTTAATTGAGATCTATCTAAATCTGCAACTAACATAGGCGTGATAAAGTCTTCCTTCCTCGTAACACATTTGGTCATGTCTTTTTTTCTCTTCTTTTAATTTTCTCTGTTTGGTCCTTTCTTCTTTTTCGGCTAACTTTTTTTTTGTGCGCCTGCTAAACATCCTGAATTATTTATATAAATATTTTGTCTTCTTCTATTGTAATCCGTTCTAAAGCATCAGCGTGTGCTATATCGAATAAACTATCTAAATTATTTTGAAAGTCCTCACGGCGCTTGTAAACATCTTGTATTTTTTTGGAAATTTTTTGCAACTCCCTCCTGGTGAAGATTCACAAGTTATTTTACACAGTTAGGTATATCTCTGGTAGGGATCCTAGCTTTTTCCCTAAATATAATACACTCTCGAATGACTAGGTATGCGCTTTCACTAACAGTCAATTTAACTTCGCGAATTTTATAAAAAAGTACAGGAAGAACATGACGGTTAGACTGTAATTTTGCGCCTATTATTTGATAATTTACGTCTCCAACTAAGAAAATACTTGATTTATTGCTTCTCAATTCCAGTGCCATCTTATAAAAGTTAAAACATTACGTATTAATCACGAGAATAACTGACATTCAAAATTAATAGACGGTTAGGTAATTATGACGAAGTTAACGATGCTCTCACTAAAGTTATTCTTTGGTTTAGTGTTAATAATCTGCTTTTAAATGATAAAAAGACTAAAGTAATTAAGTTCTCAACACCTAATGTATGACAGGTGGCTACCAATGTACATGTTAATGGAACTAATTTAGCCTCTGTGGAGACAACTGTGTTCTTGGGTATAACAATTGACTCCAGACTACAAAGGGGCCCACAAATTGAAAAATTATCAGGAAAACTAAGTTCTGCAGCTTATGCAGTGAAAACTATTAGACGGCTCACTGATATTGATACGGCTAGAATAGTTTATTTCAGCTACTTTCATAGTATTATGTCATATGGAATTCTTCTTTGGGGTAACTCCGCGGATATTAACACCATCTTTTTATTGCAAAAGAGAGCCATAAGAGCTATCTACAAACTTGGTCCCCGGGAGAGCCTTAGAGAAAAATTCAAAGAAATAAATATTTTAACAGTCGCATCGCAATATATCTATGAAAATCTTTTGTATGTCCATAAAAACATAGACTCATTTTGTAAAAAGAGTGATACTCATAGCATAAATACTAGATATAAGCATAATCTTGTGTTATATGCAAGCCGTCTCCACAAAACAAGTAATTATTTTATGGGGCAATGTATACGGTTCTATAACAAACTTCCCAGCAATTAAGAGATTTGTCAATAAACAAATTTAAAACTACTATTAAAGCCAAATTGTGTAGCAGGGCATATTATAATGTATCTGACTATATTAATGATAAAAATGCCTGGGAGTGAGTCGATCCAATTATAATGTAATTAACAAAATATGTAAATTTGTTTGGATACCAAAAGAGGGATGCCTGAGTTTTTTGGCAGTATTTTTATCAGTGCTCACCTAGTCATAAACTGCACGGTAGGGAAAAAAATTGTGACGATTCCAAACAAATGTAGCCATTTTTACGGAATAAAAAGATTTTGACTTTGAATTTGAACAAATGAATACCGCGAGTACGTGCGGCACTGCCGCGCAACTTGTATGAACATGTTTCGATGTAATTCGGCACGGATTATCGTAATCCAAATAAGTTAAAAATTAATTTCCGAGTGTTTTAAAAGAAAATGAACAAAACTAAGACCTATGCGTTAGAAAATAAAAACTTTGAAAAATAAGGGACACCCTAATATACATATATACAAATAGATTTTATAATCTATTCATATTTAAAAAAAAACATGTGACAAATGATTTTCTTGCTGTTTCATAACTTTAACTTCAGTATAATGACATTTATTGTATTTTACTTATGTATACTCTGTGTTTTGTATTGTTGTACGTTTCCTTGTTATTTATTAAACTCTCAAGAAGAAAGAACCAGGACCATCTCTGATGTTGCAAAATAAATCTAATCCGTACAATAGTTCAATAATAACCACAATGTATAGAATAGATGATTTTTTTGTGTTTTCAGTGTTGGTTCATAGTAAATATTATTTGTTTTCACGAGTACCATGGGTATAAGTATACTATCTATCTATATCTTCACGCTAAATCCCTCGTGAGCGCCACATGACTCGGTACTTACACACCTCGCTCGCTTCTTTAACATGAAACATACCGAGTTTTTTTAAAAACTATCAAAATATACTATTTTACTAGTAATTATTTTAATACAAAAAAAAAAAAAACCTCTACTGGTTTTCTCTCTTCTGATTGGATAAATTTCCAACGTAAACTAACCTTCACCTACGTACAATGTCTAAGTCGGAGTTCGGTGAGCTTATAATGGTTACTATGAGTTTGTCGTCCCGTATGACACTTACGTTAAAGTAGCATATAAATCGAGTAGTGATTCTTCTAGTGGAATATGTTTATTTAGTAAGTTTCTCCTAAAAAACAAAACAGCAAAAATATTCTATTTTATACGTTTTTATTTTAATACAAAGAAATAAAGAGTCTCCACTGGTTGCTATGTGATGTGATGCAAAAACTTCGGTGTCGCGATGTAAATGGAGCGAGCTCGAGCAGACAGTCGACATAGGTCTTACCTCGAAGCGGGCTGCAGCCGGACTGGCTGGATGTAGTTAGTCAACGCGTTTATAATCCTCATTACCGCACAATAAGGTCGAAAACACGTAGCACCCAAGACGAATGTGATCGCTTAGAAATTGTCAGAAACTTAAAATATTTAAAAAAAAATTCATGTTTCACTTATCAAAATATGCAGCAACCATATTATAAACATAGATATTACTAATAGATTTAAGTAATTTTGAAGCGTATAAACAGAACAACTTCGTTGTAATTTCAAAAATAATGAATTTCAGGAGGTGTTTTCGAAAGTAATTATTATCGAATCAATTTTACACAATCGCGTATTTGAGCAAGCAAATTCAAGATAAAGAAATGAAGTTATTTATATTAAAATCTTAGATCCGTCAGTTTAGTCATTAGCCTATACTATTCGATGAAAGTTGGTCTAATTTTTCGATGTGTCGCCTTAACTACAGAACCCTAAAAAACTACTTTTTTCCCTAGGGAGGGAAAAACGACTTTCCAACCGCTATGGTACAATGAAATGCGTACTTACCGAACAGGAGAGAAAAAGTGTATTTGCAGTAGTCTGTTAGAAAACTATGTGAGTGTTGTGATAGCTCGATAGAGTTGTTGCGCCTCCATTCTAACCGAACACGTAGGTTCAGCACCGTCTACGGCAACCTGTCTGTGGATAGGTTTATCAATCTCGACCTTCTCCGTGGTACGAAGGGCACGTTAAGCCGTCGAGCCCGGCTGTTGTCGATAGATGACAGTCGTTAAGTCAGTGGCCTTCAGGGCACTTGAAAACACTGGCATCCGCCAACCCGCAGTTGAGCAGTGTGGTGGAGTATGTTCTAAACCCCTTCGGTAGGAGGAAGACCCGTATCCCTGCAGTGGGATGAGTAAGAGGTGTAGTAGCAGTACTCTGTTGGGGCATTTTTGTTTGTTCACAGTGGGTGTTCTGAACATTTTATTTATTAGATGGAAACAAAGTCATTTAAATACATAGATAATATTATATTACATACTTATATATTACATACTACATACAAGTTCCTATATTAACATAAACACGGGACAACAATAACAACTTATAATCTACTTAAATAGAGTTATTGTTTTACCAGAGGGAAACTTTGTACAAAAGTCGTCTGTGTGGGTACTTCTGTCTCGCCCATTTCTAACGCCAAGCAGCTATATTTATATAGTTTTGTTCCAGTTTGAAGGGTGAGACAAGGCAGAGAAATTACTGGGGACTGTGACGAAACAGCCTTAGGTCACAAGATTGGCAGTGCGCGAGTGACATCCCTGTGGTGTTGCGAGCGTAATAGGCTGAGGTGACCGCTTACTATCTAATGCGGGCCGCATGCTTGTTTGGCAATCTAGTTGTATAAAAAAAAATAGGTTAACACTACAGACGTTGCCCAAATCCAACACACGAACGATTGGTTAGTTTATTAATTTTGGGCAATAGTTTTGAGTATTCGTTTTAAAAGCTAACAATTTGCAGTTTTTAAATAAATCTAATGTTTTTTATTAACACGTTCACAGCATTGTGGATCAAAATAATCGACTGCTCATCGCATATCAGGGCCAAAAAACTGCCGTGACAGATCTATTCAAGAGGTGTAGCACGCATCATAGCAGCTCGTCTGAGGAAGTACCTCCACCTCACAGAAAACCGCAGCCAAATATCAACTACCTAGAAGATGTGAGTGAGGTCACCAGTAAGCTCCTAAGAAGTAGCTGCGTTAGTAGCAGAGGCTGCGTTAGTAGGGACATCGTACGAGTGACGTATTGCAAGCGTTTATAGGCTACATACGCCTTCATCAAGTGAGTTGAGTTGAGAGAGATGAGCATAAAAAAAATTGCTTGTCTGTGAAGTCGATTTACGGATAATTTTGCGTGATAACGTCATAAGAAAACATTCAACAGTTGACAAAACAGTTCACGTGTAGGTTGTGTGCTGCCGCTGGCTCTCTTCTACTCGGACGCATCGGCCGATGGAGTGGAAGAGAGATAGATGCGTCACAAGCCGAACGCTTAGGCCGATTGTGCCTCTCTATCGCTTGTTCCGCGCTCTCGCTTGCACGCTCGGCTCAGGCAGAACGTGACAATGAATCATGCTTTTTCGTGTGTGCAGCCGGCGTTCATCGATTTAAAGGACGTTATCACGTCAAAAACTTAATTTTGCGATGCCCGTTCAAGCCGCAGGTGGTGTATATGGTACAGAATTTGTTTAGGGCCACGTCTGCTGCGTTATAAGAGTAAACATAAAGACGAACGCCGCGGCGCTGTTGAACTCGTGTTACCACTCCGTTTAACATTTTTTCAGCATACATACATCTTTGAATTTGAAAGAAAACAAAAAGATTTCGAATCAACATTTTTACTATGTATAAATAAAAATATTTCAACTGCATTAATAACATAGCTCAGAGCAGATCACGCTTAACACTCGAAGTGCGATTGTAGCGCTTATCACGAACGACATAAGAACAATACAAAGGTCAGAGTGTAAAACTTGAGCTGCACTTAGCTGTACAATTTGTTCTAAAATAAGGAAAAATATATTAACGTGGAATTTAAAATTTAACTAAAACTAAATGCGTCAGTTTCTTCTTACAATAGTATTATTATTGTCATAATAGCAAAATATACATTTAAGTCAAATTGATAAAAAAATATTCAACGTAAATATAAAAGAAAATAATAATCAATAGTCGGCAAACAGATATGTTCATGCACATAAATGCGTCCTGTGTGGGAATCGAATCCACGATCGTTGGTGTCTAAGTAGCGTCATTCACGACTGTGCCACAGAGCCCATCAAACCCTAACATATTTCTAAGTAAAACACTATATAAGTCTCGTCAGGAACGGCAATTGTTGGACTTGTTTGCAAACACTACTCGTCCAGCAATCGCCTGGTTTTCCCGCCCCGATAACAACTTACAATTAATATCACGACTGTATAAGAGTACACATTCAAATGGAATCTTGAACAAAATGTTTAATACTGATATAAACACTTCCACTGATTGTATAAACTCAATACAAATAAATAAATATGAAGAAAATATAAAAAGATAAAAATTATTTATTTCCCTTTAGACCCTCACGGGCACTTAGGCACGTACAATATTATAATATAGTATTAATTTTTTAAGTTTTTCTCTTTTTTAATCTACCAGCATTTCAAATGACCATTGGCGAAGAAGAAATGCCAAAAGAAACTTGCCAATATAGGACATTTTTTTCCAAATCATCTTATACATATTACAATAAATATAATGATATGAGTGTACATATAGTGATATCAAGTGGTACAATTAAAGTTATATTAATACATGTGCTGAATCATTTCCATACATCTCTGTCAGTTAGATAGTCATCGATTCTATAATAACCCTTCTTACATAGAGTAGTTTTGATGTGCCTTTTGAACATATTGTGAGGCAAGGACAGAACTACATATATATGAACTATATATATATTTGTACGGTGTATTACATACATTTACATGACAACCATACAGATCCACAGCGTAAACATTTTACGCTAATGTGCGCCATTCGCCCGTGATGAATACAGTTTATATGTTAACAATCAAGATCTCGTACGTCCTCCACAATCTATGAAATCATATTAAACTTATATATCATCAGCATATCAAAACATGCATGTTCACTTAGTAATAAGGTTGAACAATATATACATTTTCCAGTAGTTATAACAGCTCATCATTTCTATCAGAATCAAGTAACTAAATATCATTTAAGAGTGTGTGTGATTATCAATAAACCATACAATATATATAAGTAAATTTCACTAAAATGGTAAACAGCTACCGTAGGATGGAAAACATCTTAACGCCCTTCTTGTAGAAACCTATGAATCTGTTTAGTGAAAATCTCGGCCGGGAGTTCCGGCAGGGTTTTCGGAAAAAAATTACTCTGGGACAAAGCTATACGCGACCGTTGTTTATTTGTTTGTAATATCATTAATGTACATATTTGGAGAAAGGTCAAAGTTTTAGGAATGAGATTTGTAGGAATGTCTGTATTGAAGTATCGATTCAGACTCTAAAAACAAATGACATGAATTCAATGTACATATATACCGCATTTCAAAGAGCTTACTTGAAAATTAAATACATTTTCATCAGTAGCTTTTTTTAGTGGTCAATTTTAAAAAGTTTCAGTTTGACCCAAGTAATTTCTTTTATTTCCGCCACAACTGGTACAAGGAATGGTGATTTAACAATTAAGGTCTGTTGTTAAAACATCGTGAGGAAACCCGCACATATAATGCCAATGTCGTACCTTTCATCTGATTTGTTATCAATATGTAAACCTAATATGTATTTTAAGTTACAATAACATTTTTATTTAGAAATTTAATGTCAACTTTAGAAATATTGTTGTTTAAAATTGGTATTTAATTAAATTAATGAAATTATAAAAAATGTCAAAGTCACTAATAGAGTATATAGTTTTTGAAAGTTTATAACAAAAGAGATCCAAATATTGCATTTAATGTCCTGACAAATGGTTCTGCTTGTTGTATAAATTACAACAAAATTAAATCAGATAAAAAGTAACTACCAAAGGTACTGAAAGCTATTAAAAGTGCATATTACAAGCAAAAAATAAAATCGCTAATAATAAATATGTATTAAAAAGTAAAAACATTTGTAAAGCCATTTGGAATAAATATTATATAAACATAACAAATCTATAGATAAAATACAAAGACACTCTAGTTTACGTCCCTGAAAGTATCGTAAACACTTCTAATAGTAGTCAGTACAAGTGTTTGTTTATCTATTAATCTAAACAATAAAGATAACTTACATTCCACGCAAAACTTCCCTTGACATTTTGAACAATTCAATATTTCTTACACCCATTAACGAACACTATGTTCCAAACGTAATCATGTCTACAATTCAGGTTCTGAGGTAGATGATCATGTGCGTAATAAGGTTATTAAGGCATATAAAGAACAAATAGCTCCAGTTGTAGCGTATCTTATAAATTTATGTACACTTCTAGAAAATTTAAATGTTCTATAGTTTAACCTATAGTTTCACATTTGGATATAAACTTGCCTAAATAGCGAAATACAGACTTTAGGCAAACATACGCAAGAGATACGGACTTTGTTGCCCAAAAAAGGGCATTAGAGCAATGTGTGGTATTTCTCCTGATAGGTCGTGCAAACCTTTTGAAAATGTATAGACGAAAAATTATTGAAAAAATATAATCGGAACTTTAAACAAGCCAGAAATGACGATTATCGTATAAAAAAATGTGCATATATACCACAAACTTTCAAAGATGTGACTGTTAATAGATTAAAAAAAACATTAGTTTTAAACGGTGGATGAATTTATTAATTATAGGCACTTTCAGTCATTCAAGGATTGGCAATTCTGGTTTGAGGATTTCAAAAATCACAAAGTTTAATTTTAATTATCACAAGTTAGCAATTTGCATGCTACTTTTAATGGCTGCTTAAGACGATACTATTCTTACTATATTTGAATCCATCTCCCATGTACCCTGTGTATTTATTTGCTTTTATTTGCAACCATACCCAATGGTTTTCACACATTACACATAACAAATCATAACCAAAGCCCTCCATTACTCAGCTGCGGTTTTCTGTAACGTGGAGATACTTCACCAGGTGGGTTACTTTTACGATAAAATAGTGTGTGTCCTTTCTGTGTGTAGATTAATTTTCTTCTGCCTAGCCGTTTTCTAATTCCATAGGATCGGCGGTGCCTGCTACCTAAGTCTAATGATTTGTCGAAAATTTTATTTGGGATGTATTCGAGTACCTTATTTAAGCAAGTGGTTCCACGTCAAGAGAGGTCCGGGGAGCTATCGTGAGAGGCTCGGCTGCGGGTACTCCTCGACTGCTATATGTACCCCCTGTCGACGGCGAACACGACGTTGTCGGCCTCCCTCAGCCTCCCTTCCTTCGTCTTAATCGGCGGTATTTGCCACACGTCGTCTATATTCAGCTTTTGATCACCCTGCAAACACGAGGAGATAATATTAAACGAAACTGTAATTGAAATGTTAATATCATGTGTGCAGTAGACGTCTAACGAAGTGACGCGTCTCATTACTATAAATGAATTGTAGAATGCTCATTACTATAAATGAATTGTAGAATGCTCATTACTATAAATGAAATGTAGAATGCTCATTACTATAAATGAAATGTAGAATGCTCATTACTATAAATGAAATGTAGAATGGGGATATAGAAAAGAAATTCTATATCCCCATTCTACATGTATGCCCTCGTATTAAATAATTAAACATCGATATTTTAATCATAATATAAAATAGGTCATCAAAGACTGAACTCATTTGTCCGAAAAATGTTGTATGTTTTGTTATATATAACTAGTCTGGCCATAAATACTGTTACATCGAAACTTTTCTTTTTACATCGAAACTCTTTAATTATTCTGAATTTGGAACGCATTTATTATGTTAAAAACTTCTTTCGATTTCCGGTCGTATTTTTTTCGTGTTTATTATCAAATTACAATATGGAATGCGGTTGTAAAGAAAATAGGATTGCAGTGATTGCCTTGCACAAAATGGGTATGGAGCCGTCGGTCATATTCAAGACACTTCAAAAGCTTGGTATCAATCGAAGGTTTGCATATCGTATTATCGTGTTGAAGACCACAAAAGATCGGGGTGACCGCGTGCTGGTAGAATTATAAAGGTTGTTAATGTTGTTGAAGCCAGAATTCGCTGAACCTCCATTAGGAAACAAAAAATCTTATCGCGAGAAATGAAGGTTCCCGCTAGGACTCTGTCGCGTGTCTAGCCAAGCCTGGCTCGAAACTAACATTCCGGACTATATAAGACCTGAAGACTGGCCCTCATCTGGGCCAGATCTCAACCCCTTAGACTACAAATTATGGTTAGTTTTAGAGGACATGGCCTGCTCGAAGCGACACACCGACATTGCGTCTTTTAAGAAACCACTGGAGCAAGCAGTAGCGAAATTCCCCATGGAAACAGTGTGTAAATCTCTATAGATTCGTGGTCAGACAGATTAAAGGCCTAAATCAAAGCCATTGGTGGCCATTACGAATAGAATATTTTTTTTGCTGAGACTTCCATAAATATGTACATCTATCTATCTATCTATCTATAACTTCACGCCAAATCCCTTACGGGGTAGGCAGAGAGAACCGAATAAGTAAATAGGTACATATAAGTTTTATTAAGATTACATTACTTCATAAAAAAAATGCATATTCATTTGTAACAGAAGTTACGGCCGGCCTAAGTAATGATCAACATTGGTGCCTTTTGTGAAAAAAGAAACGCGTATTTTTTACATTAAACATCTAGCGAGTCAGTGAGTTTGCCTTCTACAGACGACGGTTTTTTATTTTTTATACAACTAGATTGGGAAATAAGCATGCGGCCCGCATTAAATGGTAAGCGGTCACCGCAGCCTATTGACGCTCGCAACACCACGGGGATGTTACTCGCGCGCTGCCAATCTTGTGACCTAAGGCTGATTCGACAGTACCTAGTAATTTCTCTGCCATATGTCACCCTTCAAACCGGAACACAGCTATACGGCCGTATGCTTGTCTCCCACCCAACGTAGAGTAAAAAAAATATATGTAACCACAATGTTTGCCTTTAAGTGCTTTAAAATATTAAAAACAAAAGAAATTCAATTACATCGGATTTTCATGTAAAACCATGGATCGACCCATATGGACGAAAATTTTAAGTTTAAAATATATCGCTTCGTATCTTTGTTCATACTGTATACAACGCGAGATGCCGCTTGCGCCTTCCCGGTGTCGCATCTGCTGGCGACGTGGCGGGGGGCGAGGGACGGCGTACCTGCGCCGTCCGCTTGCCGCCTTCAGTCACGATTGTCACGAACAGATAAGTTGAGCAAAATGCACGTCGATTCGTATACAGGATGCGTGACGACATTGAGTTTAATATTATGTTTTGCGAATTAATTGAGCAATACCCAAATATCTACGACTACACTAAGACAGGGTACACATACAGTTACAAATTGATACAGTTTATAAATTGACATTTTATAAATTGTGCGAAAACGATCAGGATATTTATATAAAGTTTCCATTATCGTATGAAACCTGTGTTCTTCTGATTCTCTCCACACTGGATGTATCCAATACCTTCTTGGTCGTTGCTGTAAATTAATAATCTGTAGCAAAGCCAGTGCATCTTCATCTTCGTCGGAAGAGGAATACATGTTACCTCGTCAACATCACGCTTTATAATGACATAACTTGCCGTACCGTCGCCGCGTCTATGTGCGCAGATGTCGCGCCTGCGCCGTATCCGTGCCGTATCTGTACCGTACCTTCGCCTTATCGCCTTCTGTTTGCGTTGCCCCTATGAATTATTTTAATTATTCATGACATATTGCTAAATTATTTGCACTAATTCCAAGAAAATATGTTCTGTTAAACTAATATTTTAAATCAAATTACAATTTACATGCTGATATATTCGGCAGAATATGTATGGTCTTCACTGTTTAATACATATATGAACATCTTATCTGTACCCTTATTCAGTAAATAAAGATTTTCATTCATTCATTCGTAATTTCTTTTTATTGCTAACACGAAAGCTCGTCAATAGCTACTACTTCTGTCAGAAGACATTGCTTCTAATAAGCGGCGAGATTTATTTATATTTACATTCATTCATTTTCAAATTACGTTTTTCCAAAGCTATGCCATTCCAGGTGAAAATAGTGCGACGTTCAGACGAAACTACTCAACCTAATAAATGATCGCAAGCCAAATTAAACAATGCGCTGATGGCATACGATTTGAATTGAAATGTTTGTATTTCGGTATATTGCGTTTAATTTATGTTATGTTTACACGTTACATACGTTTATATAGGTTAATAGAGTACGCTTCATGCGTAAATTTTGTAGCAAACGCGCGTCCGTTGATTACGATCAGGTAATAGAGTTGCGATCAATAAATAGTAGTATATCTGACAGTTTCTGTACCATGTAGCACGCACTAAGGGTTCCGTACCATTATCTATAAAAACGGCAAAAAAATCATGTTTGTTGTATGGGAGCCGCCCTTAAATATTTGTTTTATTTTAATTTAATTATTTATTTTTAAAGTGAATATATAACTAAATAGTCTGTGAATATTCAAGCGTCTAGACCTGTTGCCGTTATCAATAGCATCGAGCAAAAACGAGCAAAAAAATCACGTTTGTTGTATTGGAGCCCCCTTAAATATTCATTTATTTTGTTTTTAGTATTTGTTGTTATAGCGGCAACAGAAATACATCATCTGTGAAAATTTCAACTGTCTAACTATCACGGTTCATGAGATACAGCCTGGTGACAGACGGACGGACGGACAGCGGAGTCTCAGTAATAGGGTCCGTTTTACACTTTGGGTACGGAACTCTAAAAATGAACAAGGACCCAAAATAGAACCCCTGGCATCCCGATATTTATATTACTGCCTTTTCATTTAACCCCATTTATACTCCAAATAAACATTTTTATTTTATTTATTTTATTATATTTCTTTCCAGTCACGGGTATTAATCCCGGTCATTTGATAGCCGTGCGCGGGGATAAGGATCCAACGAGTAGATGCCCCTTCGAAAAGACTATGTAATGTTGTATATTATTATTTATGTCAACTTGCTGCCTGCATTCGGTTGTTTAAATAACGTACAATTAAATTTTGAGCCTTGACTCTAAGTCGATAAGATTGAATGCTGGATTTGTATAAATAAGACAAAACTCGTGTGATTTCCTATAATATCGAATTCTGAGAAATTTTGGTCCAACCAAATGGTAATCTTTTACTTCACAAGGTAAGTGAGATAACAGTACGATACACCTTGGCACACCCACACACATCTCCCTAGGCGACGACGTCACGGCAAGATTTTGGACTAGATTTTAAATCTACTAGATTGGTATGGGATGGATCCGTCCCGTGTGACTCCTATGCTAAATTTATTATATTTATTTTCTTCTTATTAGCATTATCCCGTTTCCTGATTCCTAATATTGGCGGAGTATTCTACCTGCGCTAAAGTATGGCATGTAGCGACAGCCGTCAGATCTCCACAAGTCAGAGAAAAACTAGACATAGGCGTCTTTCGAAATATAATTTCTTGGACATGCGAGTATGCTCATGATGCTTTCCTTCATCGGCGAGTAAGCGACAATTACAAATATGAATAGTTCTTTATCCACTAGGCTATAATTGTCCTTAAATATATAAATATATATATTACATATTTGACGAGCTCGGTGGCGCAGTGGTGAAACGCGCTGTTACGCTACTTTGACACCAACGCTCGTGGGTTCGATTCCCACACAGTACAAACATTTGTGTGCATGAACATGTCTGTTTGTCTTGGTCTGGGTATTTTCTATGTATAATAAGTATGTATTTACAAAAAAAAAATGTATTTACGTATGTTTATCAGTTGTCTAGTACCCATAACACAAGCTTCGCTTACTTGGCGGCTAGATGGCGCTGTGTAATTTGTCCGACAATATTTATTTATTATTTATATATATTATATTATACATGAATAAAATTAATGCTTATCCGGGAATTGAACCCTTAATCTTAGGTGGTACAGTAGCTATTACTACCCACTTGACCACTGCACTCAACAAATAATATATAAAGGTATATAAACAAATGAATTACCTTCATTTCCATGTCAATCGTAGTGTCTTCTGGCGATAGAATGATCATCGGCGTCGATTCGAAACTAAACGCCAGGCCAAAGAACGAGTACTTCTTCAACTCCTCCATAAACAGAGATCGGGAATAAACCTTATGCGGGTCACTGCCCATCTCCCTTATTTGCTTTGACAATATTTCATAATAATAGTCTATGAGCTCGTCATAATGTTTCAACCTTAAATCCTGCGTGGTGCAAGCGCAAAAAACAAAACTTACGTCAAGAATCGGACTCGCGCATCTCGACAGTTGGAAGTCAATTATTTTTGCGTCAACAGGCACATTATTCTCATATTTGAACAAAAAGTTATTCGTCCAGGAATCACCGTGGGATATCACACCAGTTTTGATAGTTTTAGTAGCAGCTTCAATCATATCGTTGTACCTTTCTGGTACAGCAAATTTCTTAATTTTCTCCTCATAATTTGTACCTGGATATTCTTTTTCGACAGCGTCTATAGCTATACCGCTGATTCGATTCCAAAATTTCGTATACCAGTCACGATGACAATCATCGTAGTATGTTTCAAAAACGTAATGTGTTATTTCTTCGAATAATTTCGGTTCTTGGTCTTTCATAGCGAATGAGAGAGCATGGAATTGAGCTAATGCTTTCAAAGTTAGTCTGCAGTGTTCAAAATCGATGCCTTCCTGTCTGACAGCATTTCCAAAATTATAAATGGACACATCTTCTAAGGACAACACATCGTGTGATCCATCGGTGTGAGACAAAAAAACTTTAGCATACTTATCGAAAGGTTCGGACAAAGTTTTCGTTGATTGAAATTTTAATAAAGCTGGTAATACTTTCTCGTAAAAATTTATTTCATTCCTAAAGAAGTCGAAATTTCGAAATGTAAGTTGTCTTGAAATACTTTTAGGCACCATCTTTAAGATGACCGGGACGTGTTTGTCCCCATTCTGCGATGTACCGTGTATCTTTATACGGATTAAATCGCTCAAATAGGCATCTCCTTTACCGGTCTTGTCGATATACTGAAATAAACAATATTAATATGACATAATACAAGTATGTAATTACTAAGAACAATGTTTTACGTATGTTTCTCAGTTGCCAAGTGCACATAGTACTAGTTTTATTAGTTGGGGGATTAGATTAGGGCCTGTGTAATTCTCGTGAAAAGATTTGTAATATATGTGTACTTATATCTATAAAATAAATATTTTATATTCATACAGCAATTCCAATAGCATTCCTCGAATACCTGTACTCTCAAGTTTAAGGAAAAGTGTGGGACAGAGACTTTATCAAAAGCTTTTTTTAAGTCCAAGAAGACGGTTAAGCATTTTTGTGTGCTTTAGTTTTAATGGCAATAAGAGGTGTTCATTCAGTAACAGCGTCTGCTGTAGAAAAAGTCCTAGTCTAAACCCGTATTGCGAATCGGAAATTACTGACTTGAATTTATTTTAATTCTATACTAATCGTATATTTTTTATTTTTCTAATATTTTCGAGATAGCATTGCCTCGTCTCTAGTCAGCACTGATTACAGCCATCTTGAATGCATGCGGAAAGATGCCGTGCTTAAAACAAAGGTTGGCATAACTACCAGCTCACTAGCCAGCTGCAAAAATTGTGTCGTGACACAATCCTAGACTGCAGCACTCTCCGTTTCAAGTCCCTTGAATTACGTAGACTTCATTTAAATCAGTCTCCAAGACGACAAAATATGAAGACAGGACATACTCCCGGCCTGGAAGCAGGCCATGTGTTGCAAACATATTTAGATAATTTAACCTATTGCTGCGTTCGTATGTTTGAGCATTAAGTTAGTCAATTATGTTAATATTAATGTCACCTGCTCTTATTATATTTTTCATTTTATTTAGATAGGTGTCTAAGTAATTTTGTTTAAGCCTAGAGAGTAAATACCATTGTAATCATCATCATCATCTCAGCCTGTATTCGTCCACTGCTGAACAAAGGAAGATGTGGTATGTATTCGCCATTGATGTTTATACCGCATCATTTCTAGTCCAAGAGCTTGAACACATCTTCTAATGCTGCGGTGAAGAGTTTCGGGGATATGACGTCGCCTTGTCTTACACCTTTTTGCACTTGGATCGGTTTCGTACTCTGCTCCTGTACTCGGATACACATCGTTGCCTTACTGTATAAGCACTTCAACGCTTCGATGTACCGATAGTCAATTCGGCATCGCTGGAGAGACTGTAGGACCGCCCATGTCTCAACGGAATCAAAGGCCTTTTCGTAGTCCACATACGCCAAACAATTTCGGAATCCGGCTTGTACATTGTAAGATTGTTTAGAATAACCTGTAGGCATGACCATTTCGACGAGCTCGGTGGCTCAGTCGTGAATGACGCGACTTTGACACTAACGCTAGTCGTTCCCACACAAGGCAAACATTTGTGTGCATGAACATGTCTGTTTGTCTTGGTCTGGATGTTTAAAGAGAAGTAGGGCGCATCAAAGCAGCCCGTGTTGGGAAGTACCACCTCACAGAAAACTACAGCCAAATAACAACTCCCTAGAGGGTTGTTTTGTGTTCCGTGTGTTGCGTGTGGGTGAGGTCACCAGTAAGCTCCTAAGGAGTTACTGTGTAAGCAACAGAGGAGGCATCGCGCGAGTGATATATTACAAGCGTCAATAGGCTACAGTAACTGCTGTACATCAGGTGGGCCGTATGCATGAATACCTCTCGACGTTGTATAAAAAAAATGATGCATTTATCAAGAAAATGTCTTTAACATTAACTTCGTATGTATTTTTAACATAGATTCCAACACATTACATTGATTCATATGAGTGGTGGTGAAGAATGAAATAAATAGTCTTTAATTTGAGGGAAGGGTTTATTGAATCCAGTCTACATTATTATTAGATCAACGCCAAAATTAATTTGTGCTAAGGTAAGGTGCACATATTCTAGACATGCTTCCAATGTTTTGGCAGATTATTTTGAGATCTTTGTACTCAATGTTAGGTATCTCGTTACGGTTGTCTTCAGTTTGGCATATGCAAGCTCGGACTATTTCTATATTATCTATTTCTGTTAGTGTATTAAAGTGAAGTATTCATTTAGGACAAATGGATTCGAAAAGTTTTTAATCAAATTCCATACATTTTGCCTGATAACTTTTCGATACCTTTTCGAATATGGGTTTCCTAGGCAATGTGCACATCCTCATAGTGCTATATAATATTTTTTCATGGGATCTCCCTCAAATAGTTTTAATGATGTGTTCCACTAGTTTTGCAGACAATACTCAATACGTCGAGTATTGGTTTATATGACGCAAGCCGGTGCTTCCAGAAACAGCTAGATGAAATGAATGAAATATCACTTTCTCCTAACAGAAAGTCTGAGCCCAAGCACAATTTTTTTTATGCATTTTGATTGGTAAGAAACCATGCGGCCCGTATCATATGGTAAGCTGTCACCGCAGCCTATTGATGCTCGCAACACCACGGGGAAGGACTTTTACTTGCGCACTGCCAATCTTGTGACCTAAGGCTGTTTCGTCAGAGTACCCAGTAATTTCTCTGCCATATCTCACCCTTCAAACCGGAACACAGCTACATAAATATAGCTGCTTGGCGGTAGAAATAGGTGAGACAGAAGTACCCATGCATTAATACAAAGAACTTAGAATAGAAGCCTGAGATTCATCATTCAAATAAATTAAAAAATCACATAAATCTAACAATGGTTTCACATTCATGTCTATCCATGCCTGTGAGCCTTTCCTACTGTGTCACCCAGTGAAAATACATTTTCAGCTGTGCAATACTTATAAATTCTATTTATTTTCTTTTTCCCACAAAATTACAAACAGGTGAACTGCCCGCCTGGTGGTATTTCAATTGGACACTTACAATATCAATGGAATCAAATGTGGCAAACCCATGTCACCAATGACAAAAAATATTCACACCTTTTTAGAAAACTCTGGTTGTAGTCTCTTTTGTAAAAAATTGGCAGGGAATTAATTCCTGTACCTAGTCTCTTGGAAAAACATTTTTCTGGTATCACATAGTATGAGGAAGGTTGTTGTATTCCTACAAGTGAGAGTGAGGTTACCGTAAGTTCCAAAGGGGTTGCTGTGTTGGCAGGGCAACTTCATACTTCTTGTATTGCAAGGTTTCAAAGGCACAAAAAACGTAACAGGTGGATCATGTGCTTGTTTAATTTCTTTGTAAAAAAAAAACCATCTACCTCCCAATGTGTGAAATTAACATCCTCTCTGAACCACTCTGTAAGTGCCTCAGACAGCTTCTCATTGGTCAGGACTGGAGAGGCGTGAGTTAGTGTTGAGAAATCTTGGCTACTCATTGTTACCTGTAATTTGTACAAATAAACAATATTAGACCACAGTAAACATTGTTTAGCATTCTAAAATTTAAATATAATCAGTAAAATATTTAAAATATGTTGTAAAACTAGGGCAACCTTGAACATGACGCTTGCCAGATTCAAGAATACTCATAGTAAGGCTCGCAGTAAATAAATAAACGTAGTACAGATTATGTTAAGTTGCCAGATCAGTACGAGTCATTTTGTATGGTGGCAATAGGTTGTATAATAATAGGGTCTTTTATGAATTGGCAGGCAGTGTTAAAGTAGCTAGGAGTAGCTTCTTTAACATCCAAGAGAAAAACCTCGGGGATGTGTAATAATATATATTTTTTTATCCTCAACCCTACAGCGAACAGAGTATTGATTGGATTTCCTTGTATATTGCTGGTGTGCTAAAGTGACCCCTGGTGCAAAAACGATGAGCAAGCACTTTTGATCACATGTCAAGCCTAACCTAAGCAAGGATATGGCGAAGGTGCCATATTTTTTTAGACCAACATTATGAATTAATGTGCAATTTCAATAGATATTAAAGTTAAACCCGTTGAGAATGCGCAAGCTTGCATTGCCAGAGGAACACCTGGCTCCTCAATTATGTAACAATTAAATTTTTTTTTTATATTTTGTCGGCCATTTCGACCATGTTCCTTAAGAGATAGGAATGGTGTTCCTGAACATTCCTATTCTACTTTTTTATGCTGAATCCGAATCTGAAGTCAAAATTCGAATATTCGAAAAAAAGCGACAGACAAACATATAGAATTCATTATAGGAATGGTGTTCCTGAAAAGTCTTATAGCCTAGCAAATGAAGAACCGGCCGATGAACTAACTGTTCCTCGGTTTGAAACCTGATGTGAGCACATACAACTAAATTTGTGTCTTCCTGAGCACACTGAGAAAACCTGCATGTTGAAGAAATTCCATTTGGAAAGATTTATGACCTAACCTAAGAACGGTCTGGTTTTCACTATGGGTTTTGGAGGTCTCAAGGCAATCACTATGTTACAATCAGTGTATTCGCCAAATTCTTAGAGTTGGGTTTTGGATCAGTCCTAATGGAATACTAAACGGGATAATGCTAGGAATAAAGTTTTTTTTTTTTTTTTTCTTTTTTATATATACTATCTGCCATCAGCCTTCAAGCTATAATCAGATTTGTGTGTGCTTAACGAATTGAATTTAGAGTTTACACATCCAGCGATGTGTCATCTCTCCTTTTATTATGATTAGATGGAGGCTAATTGTGTTCTCTTTAATCGGAATACACAGTCACTGGTGTCTATAAGCGAAGCGGCCAGTAAGTTTCTAGGAATAAAGTTAACTTAAAAATGTTACGAGTTATTATTATGTAATAAAACCACTTTTCTGTATTGTGCTGTGGATTATGGCTCAATATGGCATTGACCTACTATGCACTAAGTATCTACATTACTCAAACTTGTACAACTGATAAGAATAAGCCAGTACCTAACTACATATGTACGTATCTATAACTGCACTCCAAGTTCCTTGTTGGCGTTTTTTTTATAGAAAGTCAGGAGGCATACAAGCATACGTCCCACCTGATGTAAAGCGGTTACTGTAGCCTATAAACACTTGCAATACATTACATTAAGTATCACTTATGATGCCACCTCTGCTGCTAACACTGCAATTCCATAGGAGCCTACTGGTAATCTCATATCTTATAAACTTACTAACAAGTAGTAAGTTTATAAGTGGTATAGGTAATGAAATTAATTACAATAAAACATACATCGATGCAATAATAAGTTAACTTACCTATGTTAGTGCTAAATAATTGCTATTTAAATATAATATGCAATGTAGGTAAAATAAATGCATGAAATTATTAATTTATATAGATTGCAATTCACATATACTATTTAATACAGTTGTAAAATACACTTTCACATATTAAGTTCTGAATCAAAACAAAGTATTTGGCAAGATAATACCTACGTGTCAAAATAGACCGCACCGCAAACGCAAAGTTGAGCAACAAAAATGATACGATTGAAAATGACAGTGAGTGACTTCGCCAGTGTTGCTAGGATTTTAAACAAAAAGGTCGAAAGTTATTTATTATTACAATAATATAAATATATTTACCTTCTTTTTTTTATACAACGTCGGGAGTAAATAATATAATAAATAAATATTGTCGGACAAATTACACAGCGCCATCTAGCCCCAAAGTAAGCGAAGCTTGTGTTATGGGTACTAGACAACTGATAAACATACGTAAATACATTTTTTTTGTTGGTAAATACATACTTATTATACATAGAAAATACCCAGACCAAGACAAACAGGCATGTTCATGCACACAAATGTTTGTATTATGTGGGAATCGAACCCACGAGCGTTGGTGTCAAAGTAGCGTCACAACGCGTTTCACCACTGCGCCACCGAGCTCGTCTCTCTCGTCTCGTCGGGAGTCATGCAAGCATATGGTCCACCTGATGTAAAGCAGTTACTGTAGCCTATCAACGCGTGTAATATATTGAGTATCACTCGCGTGATGCCTCCTCTGCTGCTTACACAGCATCTCCTTGGGAGCTTACTGGTTATCTCACTCACACACAGGAATACAACTACCCTCTAGGGAACTGTTATTTGGCTGCGGTTTTCAGTAAGGTGGAGGTACTTCCCCAGACGGGCTGCTTTGATGCGCCCTACCTCTGCTACTTTAGTATTTTTATCACATCTGCACTATTCTATCACAGTATCGTAGTGAGTCCTTTCTTATCTTAGTGCAAGTATAGTTCAAAGACATTTTGCTCACGTGTAATTTGATGCAAATAAACACAAGTGCACGGGTGCTTACCGTAACCAAAATATCATAAATCAAATTGCCAATAAAAGCCCCCACTCGTTTTAGTAACTAAAATTGTGTCAGTTTTCACATAAAAAAGTAATACATGTCTGTCTCCCATTGGAGTAGGCAGAGACTTAGAGACTGAGACTGAGCTCTCGCTTTTTCCATACTCATTATTATTAATTTTAATTTAATTATAAATTACTACATTTACTTTAAATTTTCTATCTGTCTATAACTTCACGCCAAATCCCTTTCGGGTAAGCAGAGAGAACCGAGCGCCACGTGACTGGATCCTCACATATCTCACTCACTTCTTTAACATTCATTGCTCTTCTCATGCACGCTCGCCGGTTTCTAGGGCTCCTGACATCACCTTCTGATACAGCACGACCAATTTGGTCATGGTAGGTAAGTCTTAGCCTTCCCCGGCGCCTACATCCTTCCACTTTTGCGTTGTATATCTGCTTCGTCATTCTTTCATCTTGCATTCTTTCTACATATCCGAACCATCGGAGCATGCCTCTTCTTATTTTAACACCGACGCTCTCTTTCAGACCAACTCTGTTTCTATCATCATCATTGCGAATACGGTCTACAAGCCTTACGCCACAAATTTTGCGCAGCGCTCGCATTTCGACCGCGTTTATTCTACTTTCATGCTCTTTTTGCCATACCCAGCTCTCGCTTCCATAAGTTAGCGTTGGGACCAACACTGCATTGTGTATAGCGAGTTGTGCCTTCTGGCTCAGGATTTTACTGCCAAGAAGTTTTCCCAACGCTCCATTCAGACTATTCCCAGCACTTACTTGTCTTTCCACATCTGCGGTGTACCTTCCATCCCTGCTGAAAGCGTATCCAAGATATACAAACTCATCCACTTGTTCCAACACTTCATCATCAATCGTAATCCTTACATTAGTTCTGGATTCTTCTCTTTCAAATACCATCATCTTTGTTTTGATTTCAATTTTCCTTACGTGGAAAGACGAGTGAGTGCTGGGAAAAGTATGAATTTATGTATATGATTTGGGAAAACTTCTTGGCAGTAATAACATGAGCCAGAAGGCACACCTCGCTATACACAATGCAGTGCTGGTCCCAACGCTTACTTATCGAAGCAGTGAGAGAGAGAGGGAGCATGAAATAGTATTAATGGTTTTTTTTTATACTACGTCGGGAGGCATACAAGCTTACGGCCTACCTGATGTAAAGAGGGTACCGTAGCCTATTAGCACTTGCGACATATTAATTATGACTCGCGTGATGCCTCCTCTACTGCTTACAGAGCAACTCCTTAGGAGCTTACTGGTGACCTCACTAGCACGCAGGAACACAACAACCCTCTAGGGAGTTGTTATTTGGCTGCGGTTTTCTGTGAGGTGGAGGGACTTCCCCAGACGGGCTGCTTTGATGCGCCCTACATCTCTTGAAATGCGGTGGAAATGCGAGTATTGTGCAAAATTTGAGGCGTAACGCTTGTAGACCGTATTCACAGTGATGGTGTTAGAAACCGAGTTGGTATGAAAGAGAACTCGACGTTAAAATAAGAATAGACATGTTCCGTTGGTTCGGACATGTAGAAAGAATGCAGAATGAAAGAATGACGAAGCAGATATACAACGCACAAGTTGTAGGAGCCGAGGACGCCCTAGACAAGACCTACCGTCATCAAATTGATCGTGTTCTATCAGAAGGAGCATTAGAAACTGGCGAGCGTGCATGTAGAGCAATTTATGTTAAAGAAGCGAGTGAGGTGCGTAAGGATCTAGTTTTTTTCATATACAACCTCGGGATGCATACAAATATACACTCCACCTGATGTAAAGCAGTTACCGTAGCCTATTAATGCTTGTAATATATTAATATCACTAAGTATCACTCGCGCGATGCCTCTTCTGCTGCTTACACGGCAACTCCTTAGGAGCTTACAGGTGAGCTCTCTCGCACACAGGAACACAGCCTCTAGGGAGTTGTTAGTTGGCTGCGGTTTTCTATGAGGTGGAGGTATTTCCCCAGATGGGCTGCTTTGATGCGCCCTACCTGTATTCAAGTCACAACCTCTCTTAAAGTGTAGAGTCACGTGGCGCTCGGTTCTCTCTACCTACTCAGCAAGGGATTTGGCGTGAAGTAGATTAATTTACAAACAAATATTTTGTGTGGGTTAAAGGTCAATGATCACAAGGAGCTAATATAAAATCTGTATGGCCGATCTGACAATATTGGTAGATAATGTACTTTGTTTGTTTATTAGTCAAGTAAATAGCAGGCAAAGACTGTGATCATTCCCTATTCCAGCTTTAAGAACACGTAAATAATTGAATTAAAAACCGGACGATGGCAAACAGTTACCGCGCCTTATGGACGTTTGAGATACTAGGGTAGATATCTGTGCTTATGACCGCTATATTATTTCGTTCTTCCCTTTTTCACTTAAGGCCGTCGTCGCTTAATTGAGTAACTCCGTTATTCGAGTTGCTGTAGCACGAAATGCATACTATGGCAACATTGCTTCTAATGTCAGGGTATTTTGCTATGAAACTATGATGCAACGACACATAAAATAAAAGATAAAGATAAAAATTCTTTATTTGCCTTTAGACACTCATGAGCGTTTAGAACGTTTAGCGCTTAAACTTGCCAATTATAGGTCTTTTTTCAAATCATCTATATACATATTACAATAAATATGTCGCTTCTGGTCATGTCATGAGTATGGATGTTTAAAACGAAACGAAAGCGAGCGAACGGTGACGCGCTTTGGCAGAATCAAGAGATCGACTCTGGGTGGAAGGGAGAGTTAGGTTAGCGCAAACGGCGGCAAGTAACGACATCTTGCGACCGTCTCTCATTTCATATTTTCCTGAACATTGATTACAAGTGTTGATTTAAAATTATAGTGTGATAGGAATTGTATTGGATTTCTCATTGCACAACTATGTACCCACCATACGCCAGCATTATATCGGATAGACCGAAAAATTATACGAATACGACATCAGAAGTTCAGAAGAAAACTCATAGTACCAGTGTTGATAATAATGACTCACAGTGGCGGTTATTGTTCAGAAATCAAAATTGACAGATGCAAGCCCTGAGCACTCCGAGCGTTAAGTTAAGCAATGTAGTTCTGCCAGAATTCAATCCCGACACATACGAGATGAATGCAAGATCATGGTGTTCAACTGCGGAATTGTTTCGATGGAAGATTGATGGAAGGTGGTTAACCCGTTACGATATTGAGCAAAGCATTGAAAGGCTCAGCATCCACGTGGCTGTAGCAAATAACCTATACAGCGCTAAGAAGTACAAGCGCGAACTTTTTTTGGTGTTAGGTGTTCGGACAATATATATGGGAGTGTCTTCTTGATGATTCAATATGTTTGGCGCACGACTTACTTTTGTGTTTGACATTAAATGATTTTAGGATATCGTTCTTTAGCAACGTCGAATTAGTTTCCACAAGAATAGGTGAGTTTTTGGTGTCTGCTGTCTTTGGTTTTACTCGATATAAGTCATTGATAGAAACATCTCTATAACGTCATCTTTGTTTTCATTGTGCTTTTTTGGGACATTTTTAATTTCAAAGCTTGACTGCAATTCATACTATAATATAGTTCCTGTCGTGATAAGATAAGATAATTTATTTGCTTAAACATGTGTAAGTTATACATCAGATACATAGGTGCAAAGGAGTACCTACAAGGGATACAACATGCAAATATATGCTTCATTATTAATTAATAATACCAATGTCAATATTCTATGTTAATACATTACAACAATTAGAAATCAAATTTCAACCGTAACATTAATGTTAATAATTAATTTTGTTTTAATAAAATATAATATAGAATTAATCAGTTAAAATTTATCAGTCATGTATTCATTTATGTTATAATAGCATTTGCCAGTCAGGAACCGTTTAAATCTCACTTTAAATAAATTTGCACTTAGTTATTAGTAGCTTTCGGGAATTTTATCATTAATTTTTGAAGCCATCCACATTATGCTCTTTTGTCGCATAGTTGTTTTGGCGGGCGGCAACCAAAGTCTATTTTTGTTGCGTAGATTTCGAATGACTTTGTCTTTTACTTGAGGGAAGAGATACAAATTACTTGTAACAAATAGTGCCACCTCCAGTATATACAACGACGGGAGTGTAAGAATGTTATGCTTTGCAAATAGTATGTACAGCTGTCAGTAGTTTGAAGGCCGAACATAGATCGTAGGCATCGTTTTTGCATTTTAAATGCCATGTCTACATTACTCGAGTTACCCGAAAAAATAACTCCGTATCTTAACGCAGATTCTACAAGATCATGACATGCTGTAAGCAATATATTACGAGTAATATTGACCGTAGATGAGAGCCTATATAAGCCATACGGCAAGCTACTATTTTTTTTTTGTGAGTCCATCAATATGTCTTTTCCAATTCAACCTTTTATCAATAATTAGACCAAGAAATCTAGCAGTATCGCATTCGTTAATAATATTGTCTTGATATGCTAATACAATGTCAGAAGAGGCCCTAGGTCTTTAATTAAAATGCATTATTTATAGGACGAGCTCGGTGGCTCAGTGGTGGAACGCGCTGTTACGCTACTTTGACACCAACGCTCGTGGGATCGATTCCCACACAGTACAAACATTTGTGTATGAACATGTCTGTTTGTATTGGTCTGGGTATTTTCTATGTATAATAAGTATGTATTTACAAAAAAAAAAAATGTATTTACGTATGTTTATCAGTTGTCTAATATCCATAACACAAGCTTCGCTTACTTTGGGGCTAGATGGCGCTGTGTAATTTGTCCAAATGAAAAAATTATATTTGTTTTATTTAAATTGATTTTTAAATGATTACTATTAATCCATTGAATTACAGATGTCAGTGACATGTTAATGTCAGATACATAAGCGTTAATATTGTTACATTTTATGGTTACTGTGCTATCGTCAGCAAATAGAGTCATGGGTTGATTAACAGCACTTGGTAAATCGTTAATATATACTATAATGAGAAGCGGCCCTAGTACGCTGCCTTGCGGGTCACCACACATTACGTGTATTTGATCTGTATGTTTGTTCATATTTTGTTACAGGATTAATACTTTTAATTTCAGTTATTTGCTGATGATCAGTTAGATATGACTGGATCAAGCCTAACTTTACACTTAACATTGCCGCTTACTCCGCAAGATTCGAGTTTATCAATTAAGATACAATGTTTGACATAATGGAATGCTTGCGTCATGTCACATAAGATCGAGCAGAGAGGCGATGTTTTATCTATCTGTGTTTACATATCATAACCTCATTTAAAAAATCTAAAACAGCCATATTTATTGTTTTGTTACGTCGAAAACCTCTTAGTTCATTGCATAGAATGTTGTTTTTTTCTAAATATATATGTAGCTCATTGTATATATAATTTTTCAAATATTTTAGTAAATATTGTGTTAAATGCAATAGGTCTATATGAGTCCATTAAGTCTTTATTGTCCTTTTTAAGCAACGGTTTCACAATAGTCATTCTGAGATCGGAAGGAAAGTCGCCCGTCTCTATACTTAAATTAAGAATATGACTCAAATGAGGGCATATATTACTATTGATTACTTTCGTAGAGAAACCATCATATCCGACACTGTTTGTATTTTTTATTGGCAGAGCTGCGATAGCCAGCGGAGCCACATTACCCTCAAAATTGCCGTTTGGGGTAGACTGATGTCATCCAGCTAGCATTTAGACGGTAATAGTGAGAAACTCCAAAATCGACACACTAATAGCTTACATATTGTAGTTTTGTATCCTTTAATTTGAAATTGAAATGTTCGTTGGTGAGGAAGAACGGTCCAAAATCGTTCCAATTAGAAAAAAAAACATATGGGAAAACGTATGGCCGGCCACTCTGCAGTGCAGAGTCTGCACTGCACTCCCATCAACAGAAAAAGTAACAGCACTCGTCGCTAGATGTCGTACAGGGTTCCATATATTTATAAAAAATTAAAAATAAAATATTTAAATATTTATTAAATTTAAAAAATATCAGCTCTGCCTACACAGCTTGCTGTTATTTACTAGTTATTCTTTTAATGTCTTGTGGTATACTAGGTAACATAAACATTGATTTTTGTAGTCCATATTTAAGGTGACGTGATTCGCTAGTGTCTCCAGTTCAACTATTCTCTATTTAAACTCCTCATTTTGTGCAGCTACTTAAGAAACTGAATTCTCAATGTTATAAATTGATTGGTGCATTTCTTTAAATGCGGTACTCACTTGTTTTAGCTCATTAGCGTGCGTTGCGAAAAGAGACGTCATTAGCTTTCGCATTTTTGAAGTCGTCCATTTGGCAAAAAATCGAACCTTCTATCTGGTCTCTAGATCTCTTATTTCGCTGGGACACAAAGTTCGGTGGGGAAGTTTGCAGATGGCATAGTCTCTGGACGTTTGGGCATATCAGAATACACACTTATAGGCGTTTTCGGTGGTGTTCTTTTGAGCGGCATTGTGCTTACAACAAGTAAGTACTAGGGCAACAGAAAGTATACGAGGTTTGCTTTATCAAGTTCAGTTTCAGTGTGCTAGATAGCAAGGGCTCAATTTATTTTGGTGACGATGGATGTTTTCATACAAAATAGCTTTCGGTCTGGTATTGATAGACCTCTACGAACTTTGTCGCACCATTCGCCACCTTTCACAGCTCGTTTATGATGACGCTCACTTTAAGTTTGATACGCTTCTCCCACAAAGATGCCTAATTGAACGATCCTGGTTTACTCTCTATCGGGAATTTTGTAGTAACAAAAACTGAAATACTTTCTGCGCTTCCACTCTCGATTAGTTCGTGCGAACTACTGCCGGCCGGCACCCACCCTACCGTTAGTAGATGCATGCCGCCGCTGCCATGGCTGCTCCACAGACCACAGCAGCCGAGGCAGAGACGACCGGAGCAGCCATGGGCGGCATGCATCTACTAACGATGGTGGGTGGCTGTTGGCCGGCACTTGTTCGCATGAACTAATACCGTAGCGGAAGCACAATAAGTAGTTTAGATCAAACTGTCTGTAAACTTGACTTTCGCAAAATAACACCCGAATCAAATATAATAAGAACTGTTGGGTGGAACCTAGTTGGGTGTAAGTAACGTGTACTTACCTGAGTTTTCATAAATAACTTCGTCGGTAGTTCTATCTACCTATCTATAACTTCACGCCAAATCCCTTGCGGGGTAGGCAGAGACAACCGAGCGCCACGTGACTCGATCCTTACATATCTCACTCGCTTCTTTAACATTCATTGCTCTTCTCATGCACGCTCGCCGATTTCTAGGGTTCCTGACGTCATCTTTTGACAGAACACGACCAATTTGGTCATGGTAGGTAAGTCTTGGCCTTTCCCGGCTCCTACATCCTTCCACTTTTGCATTGTATATCTGCTTCGTCATTCTTTCATCTTGCATTCTTTCTACATGTCCGAACCATCGGAGCATGCCTCTTCTTATTTTAACACCGACGCTCTCTTTCTGACCAACTCTGTTTCTAACATCATCATTGCGAATACGGTCTACAGGCCTTACGCCACAAATTTTGCGCAGCGCTCATATTTCGACCGCGTTTATTCTACTTTCATGCTCTTTCTGCCATACCCAGCTCTCGCTTCCATAAGTTAGCGTTGGGACCAACACTGCATTGTGTATAGCGAGTTGTGCCTTCTGGCTCAGGATTTTACTGCCAAGAAGTTTTCCCAACGCTCCATTCACACTATTTCCAGCACTCACTCGTCTTTCCACATCTGCGGTGTACCTTCCATCCTTGCTGAAAGCGCATCCAAGATATACAAACTCATCCACTTGTTCCAACACTTCATCATCAATCGTAATCCTTACATTAGTTCTGGATTCTTCTCTTTCAAATACCATTATCTTTGTTTTCTTCGCATTCAGTAGTAAGCCTTTCTCCATACATTGGTCTTTCATCGTTGTGACCAGTGTTTGCAGTTCAGATGGAGTATCTGCTAATAGCACGGCATCGTCTGCATACAGCAGACAGTTCATCACTAGGTCACCCGTGCGCAATCCCTCATTCGTTGACCTTATTCTCTGCAGACAACTATCGAGATACAGGATAAACAGCCTAGCAGATAGCATGCAACCCTGTTTGCCACCAATTTTGACATCAAATCAGGGTGACATGCCACCATCTATCCGCACACATGCTGAGCAATCCTTGTAAGTCGACTGCACAGCACGGAGCAGTGAACCGTCAATCCCATATCTCGGCAATATGTCCCACAGTTCCTTTCGCACAACCCTATCAAAGGCTTTCTCAAGATCCACAAAACCGCAGGAAACCTTCTGGTCTATGGCCAGATGCTTCTCTACGATATTGCGGAGCGAGAAAACTTGGTCCGTACATCCCCTTACATTTCGGAAACCTCCTTGTGCCTAACCTTCCCACAGCATTTTATCGGAGTTCACTCTCATTCTCCTTTCAATCACCTTTCCATATACTTTTGCTGCTAAGCTGATGAAACTGATGGCCATATAGCTGGCGCAGTCCATGCGTGACCCCTTGCCTTTATACAAAGGCACGATCACTGCGCGTCTCCTGTCCATTGGGGCCCTGTTCTACAGCATAGGTTGCATAAGTACCAGAAGGCGTCCCGGACGTAAGTTCGTCGGAAGTTTTCATAAATAACCAAGTTTTATATAATTTGTATATAACATATCAAGTACAGTAACCTAAAAATTGCTAAATGTTTAGTAGTCGTAATAAATGAATTAATGTAAAATTGTAACAGTAAAAATTTTGAAATTGTAAAATTTTTAAAAAGTTTTTTTTATACTACGTCTGGAGGAATACAAGCATACGGCCCATCTGATGTAAAGCGGGTACCGTTGCCTATTAACGCTTGCGATATATTAATTATCACTCGCGCGATGCCTCCTCTGCTGCTTATACAGCAACTCAACAAAACAACTTGGGAGCGTACTGGTGGCCTCACTCACACGCAGGAACACAACAACCCTCTAGGAGTTCGTTATTTGGCTGCAGTTTTCTGTGAGGTCGAGGTACTTCCCTAGACGGGCTGCTTTGATGCACCCTACCTCTTATAAAACCTCCAGACCAAAACAAACAGACATGTTCATGCACACAAATGTTTGCCTTGTGTGGGAATTGAACCCACGAGCGTTGGTGTCAAAGTCGCGTCATTTACGACTGAGCCACCGAGCTCGTCGAAATTATGATCCTCTAGTTTCGACTCACCTCACCTAAATTCATAAGTATTATGTACAAAAACGATATCACAAGGAAATGTCATTGCGTCTAAACTGCCTTAAAATCGGGAAAGAAAATCATAAATGTAAAGCAAACACCACAAAATCACATCGCAATCAAATTAAATGATGCCAAATACCGCTTTCGTCGCTTCTGAACGCTAAAATATTCAAAGGGCGGCCTCCGCCACGTGCACATGGTACGCAACCAATTTAACATGAATAATTTAGAATACCCCAAATTCGAAGTTCACTCAAAGTCGAAATGGTCATTTACAATTTAGTAGCATTATAGACGTATCCCCGGTGGGGTTTAAACCGGGATGCCGAGTCTCAGTTCGTGAGTGAACAAGTGAATTATAAATGAACGAATGGAACGAACGAGGAGAAATGTCAACGGCGTAAAAGCTGATACATAATGCCTGATATTGTTAATTGAATATTTATTTTAAAAAACCATCTTTGTCAAAATTTTGGAGGAATGGAATAGCCACGCCATCTTGTAGCAACTTCTCTTGTAGACTTCAAAAGAGTCCGTTTTCCTTGCAAAACAGCCCAAATGTCGTGGGCTCTCTGTAATGTGCAGCACCGGTGAGGGCTCTTGTGTGGACAGTATATATATTGCGGCTAGGCTGGCGTGAAGAAAACAGAGCTATCGTTCAATTATTGTACAGACAGAACAATCACTATATATATTATATATACTATATATATTATAGGCGTCACGCACCGCGCGTCCAGGCTAAACGTTGGGTTGCCAGATACTGTGTTGGCTGTGTTGCCAACACCTAGTCATAACCTGTTTGCTTGGAAACCTCTTACCAATTCTCCTAAATCTTTGTCACCAACGAAAACCAATCCAAAAGAACCCATGTCAATGACATTAGGTTATTTACGGCAGATAAAAATGATCTATCAGTCATGATTGTCTAATGGTTTTTCTGTGAATTTGGTTGACTATTTTGTGGCTCTTGTAATAAAAAAAAACACTTGTACATGCATAGACAATTAAGTGTTTGAAGAATCACCTTGAATATAGTCACGAACAAAACTCGAGAGCCGTTTGTCAACCAATTTCGTGGTGTCGATTTTGAATGTCGGTGTCGTAAAAACACTCTCATCATTTTTTCCTAACTCGCCAAAAGAAATTAATATAACTTTAAAAATTATAATAACATTATCCAAGACTAATACCATGAAAGGAGAGGAGAAAACCATTAAACAAAATAAGTTCAGAGCTCAAGAAGGTAATAAACCACATAAAAAAAAATCTACTGTGGAAGTTGCAGCTAATTGCAAGTTAGAGATTTTCTAGCACTTGTGGCTAATTATGTAAACAACATTAATGTTTTTGAAGTGAAAACTTCATTAGCGGCGTTGTGCACTTTTTGGGATCAGTAATAAATATTAAACTCAGGTCAAGTGACCCTGACCGTAAGATTTTGGTGACAACTAGAACTTAAGTTCACTGCAGCGCTAAAACATTAGTTACCACTATTAATATATATAAATAATTAAAACATGATGAAGCGCTAGATCGTTCATAGGGCATTATTTTATCGCGACAAAACGTTGTAAGCGCCATGAAGTTCTTGGCGCTTACGCGTTTGGTCAACGTAGTTTATCAACATCGCTGTTTAAGCGGAGCAGGGCGCTTGCGCGAGTGTGTTTGAGTTTTAGAGATTGGCGATGATGATGCTTGTAATGATGATGGTGAAAGAGTCGTTGAAATTATGGATGAAAGTTGATTTTTCTGAGAGATAAACTTTTGAATATAAAATAATTGTGCCTTTTTGTATTGCTGCAGCCACGGAATAGAAAAAAACAAGGCTGCAGCACATACATACCAGTACTAAACGTTTCAAATACACAACTTTTGTAACAATTTATTGATCAACGATTCATTGTATCCTACGTGCATGTGTGTGACTGTGGAAACAAACAAATAAATAAAATAAATAAATAATAGGTCTGAAATGTTAAATTTTTAATGTAATATAAATTGTCACGTTTGTGTACGATAGCGCCATAAATGAATATTGTATTTTACCACATATATGATAGTACTTTTATACTGATAAATAAAGCAATTTGTGCGAAATTATTCCCTAACCATTCCAAAATATTCAAAAATGCACAACGTTAATGTTCAAGTTTTCACTTCTGCCGGCACTCCCGAAGTGCAACCCGTTTTTTTAATCACGCGATATAAGCTCTTCGAAAATATATGTGCCTAATACAGAAAACAGATTCTTTATATTTCTTCAAAACAGATAATGCGTATACGTTATCGGTGATAACAGCAGTGGAGTAGAATTAGCTATGGTATTGTTGTGTAATAGAGTGAGGACTTATTATTTATTCGTAGAGTGAGGTATTAAATAAATGTAAATTTATTTTCTTGTATATTTTACGATGTCATTTATTAAACAATTACCAAAATAATGCCCTTAAAATTGTGTATTTTGTATTAAATATACCAGTCGAAAGCCACTATAATTTATGAACAGTAATGATAAATGACTTTTTGATTAATTAAAAACCGGCCAAGTGCATGACGGGCCAAGTACAGTGTTCCGTAGTTGCTTAGCTTTGCTTACGAAAAAATTTGATAATTGTCTAAAATAATAGGAAATCGTGAATGATGATCGTATCGCTACATGTTAGGTTTAGTATTTAGAAAAGGTAATTCTGGACTGCACTTGAGACTATACTTGTTTAATATAAATGCGAGAAGTCTATATTATCCCTAACTATATAACAATTATATATAAAAAACTGGGTTTTTCTTATTATTTATCTATTTATTAACCTTTTAAGTCTCGGGCGTTTACCTCGGTCATTTGAGGCGTGCGCGGGGATATGAATCCAACGTGCAGACGCTCCTTCTAAAATAATGATGTAATGTATTATACCCGCTGTAACCTGCTCCAGAGGATATCAATGGGACAATATATCCATGAACAGGTTACGGTAGGTATTGGGACTATTGCGAATATGTCAGTTTCAAATTTCAAATTGAAATGCTGTTTCAATTTTTCTGACATATTTTCAGGCTAATATGTCAGAAACTGGGCTATTATAGAAGCGGGACGGGCGCCTGTCGTAACTATCAATGTCTGATGTTATTTTCGGCAGGCGGTGGCTCGCCACTCACTAGACGGGCCCCTGAAATGGCAGAGAATGTCGGCTGGGGGCAATACCGGGGTGATTGACCTTGACACCAACGCTCGTGGGTTCGATTCCCACACTGGCGAAACATTTGTGTGCATGAACATGTTTGTTTGTTTTGGCCTGGGTATTTTAAGAGAGGTAGGGCGCATCGAATTAGCCCATCTGAGGAAGTACCTCCACCTCACAGAAAACCGCAGCCAAATAACAGCTACCTAGAGGGTTGTTGTGTTCCTGCGTGTGAGTGAGGTCACCTGTAAGCTCCTATGGAGTTAATATTTTTTTTTATTTTTTTCATTTTATAGTAATTTACATGCTTTTCTTATATCTAAACATTTTACATACACAGATTTCCAATGTAAATTTATCTGGTGGCCTCCACACCAGGACGAGCCTGTCTCGTGGAAGCCTCAGTAACGTCACAATATGTAACATGATTAACATAACAAATTAACCGATCGAGAAAAACTTGTGCAGTAAGGTATACAATGATAGTATAGAACAACAATTGACTGTGATTTCGCGATACAATTTGATTTTAGCGTACACTATTATACTCGTATACAGCGTGCATTATACATTTAATATGATTGAAATAGAACTATTATAAATATCTTTTAATTGAATTCGTAAATAAGTACATTAATTGATTTAATAGTCTGAGTGGTATGTAACCGTTATATATTAAAAGACCATAAATTATCTATATTTATAAAAAAATTGTATATGACTCAAATACTGTCGTCAAGCTAGCAAATTTATACAGTAATTTTGATGAGATTTTCAGTGGCTAGGTAGGATAAGGTCAGTAAGAAATTTTGAATTACTGGTTTTGCTTTCTTTGTCGTTAATGTCTTAAGTTTACAAGTGTTGACTATTTTATTGTATATAAATGATGACATGAAATTCTGCATATGTTGAGCAAATCGTGTGTTAACTTTTACAAGGTTTAGTTTAAAGTACGACGATTTAGTAACTGACGATAATCGTTTGATCGAAGAACTAATGCATGTTGTTTAAGTGAAATTTTAAGTATATATAATTAGCGAACATTCAAAACTGTTGCTTCAGTGTAAAGCCAAGCTGTTGGGTACCGGAAACGTTTTTTTAACATAACTTTTAGTACAGAGCGCTGCGCTTTTTCTATTATTAATAAGTTAGTGATTCCTACACCGCCCCATACAGTTATGCAGTAGCTGAGAACAGACTCACACAGAGCAACATACACAGTATGCAGGATTTTAGAGTTTGCAGCATTTCGTAATGCTTTCATAATGAAAATAAGTTTTCTGAGCCGTTTTGCAAGCTGTGAAATGTGAGGCCTAAATGAAAGTCTGTCATCCACTAAGATACCCAGATATTTGACAACATTGACTCTTTGAATTGCGTTGCAGGTACAAACTAAAGGATTACAGACAGCTGAATGTATTTTAAGGTTAAGTGAATGGTCTTGTGACGTTACTATAGTTTTGTTAGTTTTGGCGGCGTTAAGTGAGAGAAGATTCTGAGTTAGCCAGTGTGCGATCTGTCTCATACCGTTTTCTGCTGCGTCAAACACAGTTTTCCAAGAATTGTCATAAAAGAGAATTACAGTATCATCTGTATAGCATATAACCTCAGACTTTTGCATGGATACGTGATGGATATGGTTCATGTATATAATGAATAAGTAGGACCGAGTACGCTACCCTGGGGTACTCCAAATTCAATCGGCGATTGACTACTAATGCTGCAGTTGCTGTGTTAGCAGCAGAGGTGGGATTGCGCGAGCGATGCCCAATGTATTGCAAGCGTTTATAGGCTACGGTAACCGTTTTACATCAAGTGAGCCGTATGCTTGCATGCCTCCCGACGTAGTATAAAAAAAAAATACGCCATATAAACCTAGTACTGTCTACCTGCATCCTTACTTAAGCAGTACCGACTATGTTACATTGGTTTAAATTAGAGATGCACCCAGGACACGATTTACCGAGTATCGAGTATTACTCGGTTTTATCTTCACCGTACCGAATACTCGGCCAAGTTACTCGGTTCGTGTAACTTGGCCGAGTATTCGGTTCGGTTTTTTGTCTCTATTAAACTTCAAATATAATTTTCACAGGATTAATACCATATTCCATTTTAATAATTCAATTAAATGAGAAAAGAATATGTATGTACCTATTCACCCCGGGTCCCTTGCGGGGTAGACAGAGAACCGAACGCCACGAGACGCAGTCCGTACACACCTCACTCGCTTCATTAACATTTATTAACATAACAATAAACCTTTGAATGAAAGTTGGTGATGTCTGTTCTTCGGATATTAAAGTTATATGTGATCTTTTTTCAAAATATTTTAGTTCAGTTTTTGAAAACAATAGTCCACAAACTGCACACGCTAACGAAGACGACAGTCTGTTTAATTAGCCATTGACCCAGATTCATATTTCAGCTGATGAAGTCCCAGATAGATTAAAAAAATTAGATGCTATTATGGGAGCTGGTCCGGATGAAATTCCTGTAAGATCCTTCAAGGAGTGTGCTGATGATCAACAAACCAACAAACCGAATTCATTAACATTTATTAAGATAACAATAAATAAAACAATATTACGTTAACCAAGTATCTACTAGGCATTTGAAACGAGTTACTTTGCCGAGTACAAAAACGTGCCGAGTACGCCTTCTTTAGTTTAAATAATGCTCTTGTATTATATTTCCAGGTAACTATTATACAGCTGCCTATGTAATCTACTTCTTACCTAGAAAACTTTCCTCAAAGAACGGGTGGGATCACCCGAAACTCAATATGAGTTCGTAGCACCCACGTCTAACGACGGCCGCCCCGTGACACAAAAGGACAACTACCTAAACTAACTCCTATAAGCCTACAAAAACTTCAAAAACTACTTTGCGTAACAAAAGTTTCCACAAGATGGCGGCGCAGCTAAAAACCTTTGTTTTGGCGCGAAACGACGCGCGAAATCCTTGATTCGCGCCTTCGGGCGATATGACGTCTGCTTGTTGAGACCAAGATGTCTGTTTGCGACAACATCATTAGATCAACGACGAAAGTGAACCTTACACGTGTGTAATAGGAACTTGTTTATAATAAATTATAGTTTACAAAGAGCAGGCATATGTTTGTTTTCTCATACAAAAGACTGATTGTGGCAACGGAAGCCCCGTGAGGAGTTACCAACCAGTCCTTTGTAGTTGGCCCTTGTTCGTTCTCTGAAAGCAGATTGTTGATTTTTTTTCTTTTTTCCTGCATTTATTTATGTGCCCATTTACTTTCAGTTTGGAAAGATTTCCCCTTTGTTTGAGCCGCCAATGGATATTAACATTTGTATAGAGTCGTAATTTATGTAAACAGTTTTTAGGTTGGTATTTACAAATTTGTATTTAATCTTCCATAAAAAAAATATACAACGTACGGAGGCATGAAAGCATACGGCCCACCTGATGTAAAGCTCGCTAAGCGTATTCTACCGCCTTTACCAGGGCCTGTGCTCTGAAGAACTGTTTTCCTTTATTCCTCTCCCTTCCGTCGTAGAACCACACGTGCAGGCTTGCGATGTCGTTGTTCCACTGTTGAGAACATTTCTTCGCGTACCAAAAAGTTCGGCAACTCCTATTTTTGTCGTACCATTAAAAAGTGGAACGCCTTGCCTGCACATGTGTTCCCTCCTTCCTACAATATGGGATCCTTCAAACGAAGCGTGAAGAAGCATCTTGCGGGGCAGCATGGTAGCGTCAACTGACAGGACACTGTTTACTCTTTTGTCAGTTGCAGTTGCTATTTGGGCTCCTCTTTCGCTTACCATCAGGCAAAGCAGAGCCACTATATATATACAGCCTCGAAGGAACACAACAATGTTGAAGGTCTAGAGAGTTGTTATTTGGCAGCGGTTATCTGTGTGGAGAAACTTCACCAGTCGGGCTGTTTTGATGACCTTTTAACCTCTCATGAAAGTATTTACATTAAAAGACAAACAAACATGATCATGCACACACTTGTTTTTCCTCTGTGGGAGTGTGTAACCCATGAACGTTGGTATGTTAAAGTTACATCGTTAACCACTCCACTACCGGGTTCGTCGAGAACGTCCGCTGGCAATCAAGCATATGCCCCGCATAATTTAAAGTAGTTCCCTCAGCTGAATGCTTGCAAAAAGTACAAGAAATATAGCACGCGAGTTGCCATCCTCGCCGTTTTCATGCACTCTACCTCTCTTCGATAGAGTCTCATTTGTTAAGGTGCACTATGTGCAGGCAAAGTGGACTTTAGGGACTCAAAATTACAAAAAATAGTGCAAATGGCGCCTGTGATATACTTCCACCTTATATAAGACTATTGTAAAATGAAAACACATGAAACTCTATTGAAATTTTGTTCCTGAGAAGGTGATGCGTTAACAACGGGCGTGGCAAAACGCGAGCGATACTTGTAATGTTAGTGTCCATAGGCTACATTAACCGCTACACATTAGACAGTGCGTATTCTTGTATATCACTATTACGTGGTATTAAATCACCGCCGAGCAAGTGATAATTACAAATATGTACATAAATCAGAATGCACGAATTTAATGGTACACGCCAGGATTCGAACCGAAGACCTGTTGGTCAATAGGCTGGTTCCTTATCTCTCTCTCTCATCTCATTCCACTGCAGGGATACGGGTCTCTTCAACCGAAGGGGTTTGGAGCGTACTCCACCACGCTGCTCAAATGCGAATTGGCGGAGGCCAGTGTGTTCAAGCCGCTCGAGGGGCACTGACTTAGCTTAATGATTGCCATCTATCGACAACAGTCGGAACACGGAGAAACTCGAGATAGAAAAAAACATCCATAGACAGACTGTAGTCGACGTTGCTTAACCTGCGTGTTTGGTTAGAATGCCACACGCAACGACACCATCGAGCTCTCTTTTTATATTAGTCATTGCTAAATCCTTGAATAAAGTCAATTATCAAAAGCGATGGCATGTATGAAGATATACAGTCACGCGATGATTGGTTTCAACCACCAATCACCGTCGTAGCTATTTACAGCGATGCAATATGTATTAATTTAGCATAATTAGTGGAGTGCACTGAACCGCGACTCTAAGTTCGGCGGTAACACCAACAGGTAGAGTTTACTTTGACTTGCAAATTATGGGGTGAGTAATATACGCAATAACAAACCCCCTACTGATTATATACCTAATGCTATTTAATATATAAATATTGGTTCGGACATGTGGAACTATGCAGGAAGAAAGAATTACGATACAGATACACAACGGAAGGATGTAGGAGCCGAGGTACGGCCAACTGTTCGCGTCTGATAGAATTGTATACAGATTAATATTGTTTATAAATAATAAATAAATAAATATTGTCGGACAAATTACACAGCGCCATTTAGCCCCAAAGTAAGCGAAGCTTGTGTTATGGGTACTAGACAACTGATAAACATACGTAAATATTTTTTTTTTTGTAAATACATACTTATTATACATAGAAAATACCCAGGCATGACAAACACACATGTTCATGCACACAAATGTTTGTACTGTGTGGGAATCGAACCCACGAGCGTTGGTGTCAAAGTAGCGTAACAACGCGTTTCACCACTGCGCCACCGAGCTCGTCATATATTGCTATACAACTTGGAAGACGCTTTTTATATTAATATACCTCACACGTATGTGATAAAAAATCAACACGGTTGTTCGACATTCACGCATTGTTTCTGTGCATATAATTTTGGCTAATAAATAGTTCTAAACCAGTTTACACTAATTTTGAGTTCTTATTGAATTCCACGAGCTCGGTGGCTCAGTCGTGAATGACGACTTTGACACCAACGCTCGTGGGTTCGATTCCCACACATGGCAAACATTTGTGTGCATGAACATGTCTGTTTGTCATGGTCTGGGTATTTTCTATGTATAATACGTATGTATTTACAAAAAAGAAAATGTATTTACGTATGTTTATCAGTTGTCTAGTACCCATAACACAAGCTTCGCTTACTTTGGGGCTGGATGGCGCTGTGTAATTTGTCCGACAATATTTAAAAAAAAAAAAAAAGAAGGTGATGTCAGGAGTCTTAGTAAAAGCAATTAATGTTATAGAAGCGAGTGAGCTACGTAAGAGTCGAGTCATGTGAAGTTATACATACATTTATAATATAAAGATCCAATATACTTGATATATTTAGTTAGAGCATTCAACGTGTTATGTACTTTCATACGTGTTTCGACCTTGTTTACCCTTGCTGCTAAGCCATTCGTTGTATCATTTGCCAACTTGACACTTCTTTATAGGCTGATGAACTCCTCTCGCAACACTTTGATCCGCGTAAACGACTTTAAAGGAGCCAATTTCGCCTAATTTCAGCTAAGAGCACTAGATGGAGATGGATAGATAAGCAGTAGATGGTTGTTCGGTTAAAACAGCAAATTTTTTTTTATACAACTAGATTGACAAACAAGAATGCGGCCCGCATCAGATGGCATGCGGTCACCGCAGCCTATTGACGCTCGCAACACCACGGGAATGTTACTCGCGCGCTGGCAATCTTTTACCTAAGGATGTTTCGTCACAGTACCCAGTAATTTCTCTGCCATATGTCACCCTTCAAACCGGAACACAGCTATATAAATATAGCTGCTTGGCGGTAGAAATAGGTGAGACAGAGGTGCAGACGACTTTTGTACAAAGTCTCCCTCTGGTCTGGAGAAGCAGGCGCAGAACGCTCTGATCCTCTTACAAAATTTGAAGACCTGATTTTCTACAGTTCTACCATGTATGCACAATGTTGATGTACCATATTATTGATATATTGTATGTTATAATGAACATATACTGTAATGTACATTTATATTAATATTTACTTCCTATAATACGAGTATTATAACATTGAATTATAATCAAACGCATGTCGATTTTGATGCAAGAGTAAAAGAGTAACATAACCTAACCCTGTATTGTCGGAATGCTATATACGTAAGTACTTTTGATGTTTACCGTATCAAATTGTCAATTTAACATTAGTAAAAAAGAAGATTATGACAAATTAACATTATGAATTTAGGACTTGTAGTAGTTAGTATATGTAAAATGAACATTAAGCTAAAATATTATTAGAGCAAATGATGGATACATGATATATTAGGTGAAATGAAATTGGGTTAAGTGTTTTTATATAAATTGAAAATTATATAATTCGAGTGTTATTGCGAGTGAAATTATATTATCTGTTATTATGTCGTATATATTACACTACCAAATTATGACGTCTCTCTAAATAAAAAATCGAATTTCACGGACAGAATGTAAAATAATACGGTGAAAGACAAGGTCACTCAAGCGGTAGTCCTTACATTATTATATTATTTATTCAATAGAGGCGCATCAAAGCAGCCCCTTCGGGGAAGTACCTCCGCTTCCCAGGAATCAGCAGCCAAATAACAACTCCCTGGAGGGTGGTAGTGTTCCTGTGTATGAGTGAGGTCACCAGTAAGCTCCTATGGAGTTGCTGTGTCAGCAGCAGAGGAGGCATCGCGCGGTACTTAACGTACCTATTGCAAGCGTTCAAAATGCTACGGTAACTCAGCAAAGCGGTTACTGTAGATTATGAACCGATGTCGTCATTTCTCAATAGATTTAGTACAGCTCAGAGCAGATCATGCTTAACAGTCGAATTGGCATTGTAACCCTTATTATGAAAGACATAAGAACGGTACAGAGGTAAAAGTGTTAGGTAGGTAGGTAATGGTTGAGGTGAACTTAGCTGTACCTGGGCAACCGAGCTGCATTCCGGAGTTTTAATGTTTTTTTTTCAGGAAAAACACATGTAGACGTTTGTACACGAAATATAAACAAAATCTTATTTAACCCTACTAATACATATACAAAATTTGATGCATATCATTAGCGCATTGGTTAGTAACGTAGTACTTCGACTGCAACACTCGTGGGATCGTTACCACATGATAAACATGACAAACATTTGCGTACATGATCGTGTCTGTTGCTGACAAACAGATTTATTATGATTCATGAGTATGTACATACCAAAAAATATTCACGTATGTTTATCAGCTGTCTAAGGCTGTCTACTACTAATAAATAATTATTATTTATTCGTAGGCTGTTTAGGACACTGAATGAATGAAACAAGGTGAGTCTATATTTCTCTTGTGTCAGAGTATTCTATACATAAAGAGATAACACGATGTCGTGTTATATTACGATAGTGCGAAGTATTATAGTTTCATCTACGTAACGTACGTGGTTACGTATGTGTGTAACGTACGTAAAAATACGTGATGTAAAGTGGTTTACGTAGCCTTTGAGGGGTTACAGTACAGAATGTAGCGCTCGTAAAGATAAAGACTTATTCGCGGGCACTTAATCCCACTGTATTATATTAATTTAACATAGATTTCGTTGTTCTTTTTTGAATGAAATTATAACACAACAATTCCATAAGACCCTGATAACTTTTTTTATACAACGTCGGTGAGGCATGCAAGCATACGGCCCACCTGATATAAACGGCTACCATAGCATATGAACGCTTGTAAAACGTTAAGAATTACTCGCACTGGCACTGTAAATTTTTTTTTTAAACATATCTTGCATTTATTATCTATGTACAATAAGTCATAAATTTGATTATGTATGTGGCTAGAATAAGCAAAAATTAAAATTTTGGTTACTTGTACATAGATAATAAATACAGTATATAAATAGTAAATATAGTAATAAGTACAATAATACTTGTACATAGATATTAAATAACCATGTCATGGATATCGACCTCTCCCGGACCAGCATTACTTCTTTATTCAGAGAGCTTTGTTTCTATTCTCCCAAGGAGTTGCTGTGTAAGCAGCAGAGGAGGCAACGCGCGAGTGATTCTTAATATATCGCAAGCGTTAATAGGCTACGGTACCCGCTTTACATCAGGTGGGCCGTATGTGTGTATGCCTCCCGACGTAGTATAAAAAAAATTGAATTGAAAGAAGCGAGGTGCGTAAGAATTTAGTCACGTGGCGCTCGGTCCTATCTGCCTACCCCGCAAGGGATTTAGCGTGAAGTGATAGATAGTAAATATATTACAGTTATCGGTGTTAAACTATGAAACATTATCTTTTATGTAGTGGTATTTAGTTTAGTTTGTTCGGCGCGTCCGTATATGTTAATGTATTTTGATTGCGATCGCTGCGCCGACATCGCAATGAATATCCCTTTATAGAGTCGTACCGGCTAGTAATTGGCCTCCAGCGTCGCTGGTAATAGTGAAATATTGGCGAGTGCTGTGGCCGTGATAATCGCAACGCAACTGACCTCACACTTCCAATGACCGCCTATTGACGCCCATAGATACGGCTTTTGGGCAAGGATTAGCATTTGATTGAATTAATGTTAGATGTTTTATACCTTTTTTATTCAACGTCGGGAGTCATACGAACCAACTGATGTAAAGCGGTTACCGTAGCCTATGAACGCTTGAAATACATTAAGTATCACTCGATACTACCTGTTGCTAACACAGCAATACCTTAGGAGCTTACTGGTGACCTCACTCACAGGAAGACAACAACCCTCCGGAGAGTTTTTATTTGGCTGCGGTTTTCTATGAGGTGGAAGTACTTCCTCAGACGGGCTGCTTTGATGCGCCCTACCTCTCTTAAACCCAGAACAAGACAAACAGACATGCTCATGCACACACATGTTTGTTTGTGAGTGGTAATCGAACCCACGAGCCACCGAGCTCGTCAAACGACTGCAGTTGCTTAGGTAGCACACCCCGGCCATACCTAATAGATTAGGAAACGACCATTACGTTAGAAAGATGTGTTTTATACTACGTCGGATGGGAAATAGCCGCTGCCTCTTATGTGTATCTATTACCGTAGCATATGGATGTTTGCGATACAATTTTGTATCTGTGTTTACCTTCGTTGTTTACGCAACACGCTAGGCGCTTCCGAGTACCCTCTCTCAATAGGAATACACCAACCGTCAGCCAGTTTGTCATGTCGTTGTGGTCTTCCATAACCTCCAAAGTTGGGCCGCTCATTAAGCATTACGTTTTCTCTCGTTTTCATAACAACGTTGTCGCTTTCGCATGAGAATTTAAGAGAGGTAGGGTACATCAAAGCAGCCCGTCTGGGGAAGTACCTCCACCTCACAGAAAACCGCAGACAAATAACAACTCCCTAGAGGATTGTTGTGTTTCTGCGTGTGAGTGAGGTCACCAGTAAGCTCCCAAGGAGTTGCTGTGTAAGCAGCTGAGTAGGCATCGCGCGAGTGATACTTAATATATCGCAAGCGTTAATAGGCTACGGTACCCGCTTTACATCGGGTGGGCCGTATGCCTCCCGACGTTGTATGAAAAAAAAGAATGTTAATTCGTACTATTTTCACCGTGTGCATTCGCAATATCAAACCTCACTCATTCATTTTAATCAGTCAATCCAAATTCATTCAATTCAATCATTCATTTTATCGCACATTACATGTAGAGGTAAGGGGAACGTCTGACATACATGACAGACACAAATAGCACCGCCAGTTCATTCATTTTTTTTTTTTTTATACCACTAAGGTGGCAATCAAGCATACGGCCTGCCTGATGTTAACAGTCACCGTAGCCTATGGACATTTGCAACACCAGGGGCGTCACTCATGCGTTGCCGACCCTCTAAAAACCTCTTCACGCATTTCTTGAAGAACTCCATGCTGTAGTTCCTTGGAAAAACCTCGGCTGGATTTTTTTCCCGCGAATGTCCTTGGAATACTCTTCCACGTAAATTTCCGACCTAAATTCGTTCTCCATTGCAGGATGGATATTGAAAACTCCTGTTTTATATTCTACATATTACAAATAAAGAATTTGTATTATTATTTTGAGTAAATCATATCATGATCAGATTGGTCGTGTTCTATCAGAAGGTGATGTCAGGAGCCCTAGAAACCGGCGAGCGTGCATGAAAAGAGCAATGAATGTGAAAGAAGCGAGTGAGGTATGTAAGGATCGAGTCGCGTGGCGCTCGGTTCTCTCTGCCTACCCCGTAAGGGATTTGGCGTGAAGTTATAGATAGATTTTGAGTAAAATTACAGTTCTTATGACCAGCGGGTTACGCGGTGTATTGATTTGTGAGTAAGTTAGGACTAAGCATTAATATTGCTGTACATCATGTTTCATTTTTCAGAGCTTCGTTTGATAGAGATTCTAGAGGCTCTAGATACAGCCTCTATGTATGTATTCACTCGTTTCTTTAAGATTCATAGCCCTTGTCATGCACGCTCGCCGGTTTCTTGGACTCCTGACATCACCTTCTGATAAAACACTCATCATTCTCTCATCCTGCATTCTTTTTACATGTCCGAACCAACGGCATGCCTTTTCTTATCTTAATACCGACACTTTCTTTCAGACCAACTCTCTTTCTTACGTCGTCATTATGAATGCGGTCAGCAAGCGTTATGCCACAAATTTTGCGCAATGTTCTCATCTCGACCGTATCTATTCTACTTTCATGCTTTCTCTGCCATACCCAGCTTTCGCGTCTATAAATTTGCGTTGGGATTAGCACCGCGTTGTGTACAGCGAGCTGTCTGGCTTAGATTTCGGCGTAGAAGTTTACCTAACGATCCATTCACGCTGTTCCCTGCACTCACTCGTCTCTCCACATCACCGGTGTACCATCTATCGCTGCTAAAAGCACTTCCAAGATATACAATCTATCCAATAGCTCTAACACTACATCATCAACCGCAATCCTAGTGTTCGTTCTAGTTGTCTCTCTTTCAAATACCATTATCTTGGTTTTCTTCGCATTCAAATGTAAGAGACAGCCTATAAACCATTTAAAATACTCAAACATTACGTCCGATGCGTTTGTGTTTTAAAAAATATATTCAAAGTGACGTATTGATCACCATCTCGTTTGAACAAAACGAAGGTGGTCGCGGACTTGACAAAGTTATGCAAATAGCCGTCTAACTCGGAGACTAACTTCCAGCGGGCTCCGCAAAGAGCGGCATGTTAACGAGAGGCGAGACGCTCTCATTAGCACTCTCAACTGTGTACAGGTCCGGCGAGATGGACTCTTTTTAGTAAGTATGTCCTCATCGGCCTTTTCACAGCAGCTACTGAGGAATAATAATTAACAATAGGATGAGGTCGAAATGGAAATATTAATTAACAGGACAGGAGTCTAAAATCAAGGAGATACCTATAATAATATCATATTTGACATACCATCTTTATGTCTTCCCTCTAGATCTAGAGCATCTTCAGAAAGCTGGCCAATAGGTAAAGTAAATGTTTTTTATTTGTTGAGTCATCTGAATCTAAAACGAAATAACTCAATAAATAACCACTGAGCAAGTTGGGAGTTTTACAGCATTAAGTATATTTGTGTGGCTAACGTATATTAAAAAAATTGAAGATGTATTTTTTTTAATTCAAGTCAAAGTTTCAGTAAGTTGCAAATTTCAAATATAACACGATAACGAAATTATCGTTTTGGCACCGCCAGTAGCAAACCGAAGGCCCGAATCACAGGTGGTCAGAGCTCTAGAATGAGGAACCTTCTCGAAATACGGGCCGTATTCAGAAGCACCTTCTGAAACTGGTTCTAGACCCAACTATCGAGTCCCAACGAGGCTCATCGCTATTTTTATTATTATCGTTGATTCCATATGCCATATGGCATTAACCTTGTGAGCCAAGGTCAAATACTCAGACAAATTCTCTGACTCAGCCTTCACGAGGATTTCGTCATGGGGAATGGTAAAGATAACTGCACGGCCAGTTTCCGGGTCTATTACCACGACATCAGGCCTACTGGAGACAATCGTCCTGTTTGTGATGATAAATCGGTCCGTAGTTGGCGGGATCCGGTAGAGTGTGACTCTACCGTTCTCGAGTAAATTCCTATAACAACGTATGTATACGTTATTAGTGCATAGTATTTATTTAGATTTAGATTGAGCAGTGGATAAGGAGCCGGCCTATTGAGCACCAGGAGCCGGTTCGAATCCTAGCATGTACCACTAAATTTGTGTTTTCAGATTTATGTACATATTTGTAATTGTCACTTGCTCGGCGGTGATGGAAAACATCGTGAGGAAACACGCACGTCTAAGAAATTATATTTCGATTGTGTGACCTAATCTAAGGAAGGTCTGGCGGTCGCTGCATGTCAAAATCAGTATCTTCGCCAAGTCTTTAGGCTTAGGTAGCGGACCGCGCCGATCCTAACGAATTAGGAAGCGGAATAACGCTAGGGAGAAGTATATATTTAGATCGTCTGCGTGGAATCCATATTAAGTTGATGACGAGCTCGGTGGCGCAGTCGTGAATTTTTTTTTATTTATACTACGTCGGGAGGCATACAAGCATACAGCCCACCTGATGTAAAGCGGGTACCGTAGCCTATTAACGCTTGCGATATATTAAGTATCACTCGTTCGATGCCTACTATGCTACTTACACAGCAATTCCTTGGGAGCTTACTGGTGAAGTCACTCACACGCAGGAACACAACAACCCTCTAGGGAGTTGTTATTTGGCTGCGGTATTCTGTGAGGTGGAGGTATTCCCCTGACGGGCTGCTTTGATGCGCCCTACCTCTCTTAAAACATCCAGACCAAGACAAATAGACATGTTCATGCACACAAATGATTGCCTTGTGTGGGAATCGAACCCGCGAGCGTTGGTGTCAAAGTCGCGTCATTCACGACTGAGCCACCGAGCTCGTCATCAACTTATTGCAGAGCTGCGTTAGCCAGCGAAGCTATATAACCGAGAAAATTGTCTTTTTTGCAGTTTTGCGGTTTTCGACTGTTACACGTAGTACTCCTTCAGTTTTGAAGCTAGAGAGCTGATTGTTCGACGTGAATGTACCTTAGGTATTGTAGATTCCCCTAAAATAGATTAAATTTCGATTAGCTCAATAAAGGATATCGATAAGTGATGCTATCGCCCCAAAAACCGATCACGATCTATCGCCGTCTAGGTGCAACAGATGTGTGCCGCTACAACAAAGCGGGTGTTGTGGCTTAGGGTTAGTGTTAGGGTTAGCAGCTCTGCTTATGCAGCTTGCTGTTATTTACTTATTGTGCAAAAGCAGTTCTGCCAATGCGCCGCAGGCCCAGCTCCCCTAGTTATGGATTCTTATTGAATGACGCGACTTTTCGGTTCGATTCCCACACAATGCAAACATTTGTGTGCATGAACATGTCTGTTTGACTTAGTATGGATGTTTTAAGAGAGGTAGGGCGCATCAAAGCAGTACCTCTACCTCACAGAAAGCCGCAGCCAAATAACAACTTCTTTCCTGCGTGTGAGGTCACCAGTAAGCTCCTTTGGAGTTGCTGTGTGAGCAGCAGAGAAGGTATCGCGCGAGTGATACCTAACGTATTATAAACCGCTTTACTTAAGGTGGGCTGAATGCTTGTATGCCTTCTGGTGTTGTATAAAAAAAAGTTGGTTAAGTTGGTGGGTTGGTTGGTTAGTTGTGAACATTGTAACATTTGCAAAGAGAAAAGTTCGCACTACCTTTCGTTACAGCCTCGATAATCGTTAGGGTGAACCTAGGTGAAAGGCTGGCTTTGGTTCTCAAGTTTAGTTCATGTACATCCGAACTTATTTTATCTGTGAAACAATCGTGTATTATTTACTTATTTCTGTAAAGTCAGCTTAGACTGTTCTCTACTTTCATTCGAGATTATTTTAAAATCTTCTGAGAGGTGTTCCAGACAGATCTCTTTGTAGAATCAACGCGGCCACTTAGCGCTAATAAAATTTAAACGTGCCTTCTCGAAAAGTGTGGACATCCAACGGCTGCTATGTTTTATAAGTTGAGTTTACTTAGGTACCTACGTAGTTCGTTTTACAAAACGTTGTTTTGACGTGAAACGTCTTTCATTTCTGTCAGTATGAGGCCGCTTGCAAAACCCAAATAATGTCTGTTCTGACAAGGTCGCTCATAACTTTGAAGCTATAATACCTACCAGTTTTCTTTTGTTACGAATATTTAGAGGGAAATAGTCATTGTTCGGTAGAACAGATGTCGCTGGCGTATGGCGGCTCTGCAATAGCACGCTTTTGTGAACTAACATTGCCATCGCACTCTGTGTATATATAGTTTTTTTTTTATACAACGTCGGGAGGCATACAAGCATACGGCCCACCTGATGTAAAGCAGTTACCGTAGCCTATTAATGCTTGTAACAGACATCTCGCGCGATGCCTCTTCTGCTGCTTACACAACAACTCCTTAGGAGCTTACTGGTAACCTCACTCACACGCAGGAACCCACCAACCCTCTAGGGAGTTGTTATTTGGCTGCGGTTTTCTGTGAGGTGGAGGTACTTCCCCAGACGGGCTTGCTTTGATGCGCCATACCGCTCTTTTAACATCCAGACCAAGACAAACAGATATGTTCATGCACACAATTGTTAGTCTTGTGTGGGAATCGAACCCACAAGCGTTGGTGTAAAACTCATCGAAATCTTTATCGAATCATATCGAAATCGTAAAAAGTGAAATCATTTTTGATTGATAAAGTGATCTAACAATTTAGCTGATAATTTGTAACCGCGACATTGCAGTTTATGGTAATAAAATAAAAGTAATTCAAGTTATAGATTTTGAAGGGGACAACGCACTGATTTTTTTTATACTACGTTCGGAGGCGTATAAGTATACGGCCCTCCTGATGTAAAGCAGTTACCGTAGCCTATTAACGCTTGCCATATATTAAGTATCGCTCGCGCGATGCCTCCTCCTCCGTAGCCTATTAACGCTTTCGATATATTAAGTATCACTCGCGCGATGCCTCCTCTGCTGCTTACACAGCAACTCCTTGGGCGCTTACTGGTGACCTCACTCACACGTAGGAACACAACAACCCTCTAGGGAGTTGTTATTTGGTTGCGGTTTTCTGCGAGGTGGTGGTACTTCCCCACACGGGCTGCTTTGACGCGCCCTACCTCTACCTGCGAAGATATACATAGGTTATTTAATATGTCATAATATATTCATCGATTGAAACTTTAATTCAAATCAATTTCTGCGTGCCAAAACTTTAAGACAAATGTTAAGCGAAAAATGCAAAACACACAATTTGTGGAAGTTTATGGTAATCCGTTAGACCGTGACAGTTTTTCCATACTTAGAAAGAAAGTGCGAAAACTTGAACGTTAAGAGCGATCTTTGTTATTGAGGAGTAAGTATTACCATACTACTTTCTTGAGGATTACATTAAATATATATTTAGTAATCACAGTTTAACGCAAATGATGGAGTATGAGTTTGACGAGCTCGGTGGCTCAGTCGTGAAAGACGCGACTTTGACACCAACGCTCGTGGGTTCGATTTCCACACAAGGCAAATACCTGTGTGCATGAACATATCTGTTTGTCTTGGTCTGGATGTTTTATGAGGTAGGGCGCATCAAAGCAGCCGGCCTGGGGAAGTACCTCCACCTAACAGAAAACCGCATCCAAATAACAACTCCCTAGAGGGTTGTTGTGTTCCTGCGTGTGAGTGAGGTCACCAGTAAGCTCCCAAGGAGTTGCTGTGTAAGCAGCAGAGGAGGCATCGCGCGATTGATAATTAATATATCGCAAGCGTTAATAGGCTACGGTACCCTTTTAATCAGGTGGTCCGTATGCCTCCCGACGTAGTATATAAAAAAAGTATATCTTCATGATGGAAACAATTTTGCAATATGTGCAATGGGCACTTCCTATCAGATTTTTATAAATCTAATGCTAATTCACACCCATTTTGGACAAACTTCTTCCTAGCGCTAGGAAGAAGAAGCTAGTGTCCTAATCCACTATGATCAGCGGGGTCCGGTACCTGAGCCTAAAGATACTGATTTTCACATGGATTGATTGCTGTCAGACCATAACCCAGAGGGAAAACCAGACCTTTCTTGGGTCCCACGTCTTTATTGACGATTATTGATTAATTTATTGGGCGTGCGGGTGCGGACGCCGAGCAAGTGGTAATTACAAAATATGTACATAATGCAGGAAGTATCACACGCGCGTTGCTACTACAACAACAAAAGAGCTTACTGGTATCCCCACTTACTCGCATGAACACAATAACCTCCAAAAAGTTATGTGGCCTTCGGTTTTCTGTGAGGTGGACGAACTTCTTCAGTCTACTTGGAGGCGCTGTCCTCTTAAACCTCTCTTAAACTTTTGGTTGCCAAACAGAGGAGAAAATTGATCTGAACCTTTTGTTTGTCTTTGACCATTTATATATGGATATTTATATGTAGAGAACACGCAGGTTAAGCAATGTCGACCGCAGCCTGTCTATGGATGGGTTTATCTATCTCGAATTTCTCCGTGCTTCGGAGGGCACGTTAAGCCGTCGGTCCCGTTGTTTCGATAGATGACAGTCGTTAAGCTAAATCAGTGGCCCTCGAGAGGTGGCGTGGTGGAGTATGCTCTAAACCCCTTCGGTTGAAGGGAGACCTGTATCCCTGCAGTGGGATGAGTCAGGGTTATAGTTGTAAAGCAACGGTTAACAACGGATATTTATCCAAAGTAGACGTTGATAACGTATAAAAAACGGTTGAAAACCGGTTGTTTATCCGTAATTTATATCATAATTCAATTCCGTTGTACTTTATTTTGATATATCTCGTAAGTTTAGCCAGCGTTTGCAATGTAAGCGCACAAAAATATATTTTTTACAACATCACATTAAAATCTTTGAAATTCTCGTCTTATCTCTACTATAATATGAATGTACCTGTTATACATATAAATCTCCCTATTGAATTACTCTGCCTATTGATAAAACCCCTTTATATACCGTTGCGTAGTTTAAAAAATCTAAAAGCGTACAGGCGGCGGTGAGCAACTTTGTTTTATACTATGTAGAGATAATTGTAATTACTAAATACATTCGTTAAAATACGAAACTTGGTAATAACTATTATTGCGCACGGGTCGTCGTGTGTGCAATACGTTGCCGCTTCGTGCATCATATCATGCATGCTCATGCATGCCGTGCGCGGGTGAGATGGGTATACGTATATCTAGTTTTTACTTCAATAATAAATTGAAGTGATTATTTCAAAATAAAGGTACTTTTACCTACACTGAAGTATCTCATGAAAGTTACTTTACATATAAATTATCTTTAATTAATTTACTTAAAATAAAACGATTAAGTACCTACATAAAATTGGCCTATTCTATCAATTAGCTAGGAGGAAATACTGATACCATTTAAAAAAACATGTTCTTACCCGTTTCAAGCCATTTACAACCGTTGACAACGGTTAAAAACAAAAACAACCGTTTTTAACCGTTCGGTTGAAATCGTTAACAACCAGCTTTGCATCTATAGTCAGGGTTGATGTGATGTGATGATTTATGTCTACTATAATCTATACTAATATATAAAACGGAAGAGGTTTGATTGTTTGTTTGACCGCGCTAATCTCTGAGACTACCATTAGTATTTGAAAAATTCTATTGCGTTTGATAGCTTAATTCTTGAGGTAGGCTATGGGCCATTCAACACCATTCGACATTATACCAACAGCCTCGTTTTACAATCGCACAGCTCGCCGGCGGCTGGGAGTTCATCCGCACACACTGGAACCGCAATGGTCGCGCACTGTGCGCTTCACGAGAAGTTTTCTACCGAGAACTATTAAGTTGTGGAATGGTACATGAGCTCCCTGCCGAGGTTTTCCCAAGGGACTACTGTATGGGGTTCTTCAAGAAAGGCGTCAAGAGGTTCTTACAGGATCGGCAACGCAAGAGTGGCACCCCTGGTGTTGCAAATGCTCATAGGCTACGGTAACTGCTTACCATCAGGCAGACCGTACGCTTGTTTGCCACCTTAGTGGTATAAAAAAAAACACAATACGACCCTCAGAAGCCGAGGAAAAAGAAAGAAAGAAAAAGAGGTTCCCACGGGATAACGGGATACGCGCTGACGAAGTGGCGAGCCGCAGCTGGTCAAATGTAGATTTGATGTAATTGAATAGTTCAAAGTCGTCATGGAGAGAAAAACTTCAACACGAAATTAGAGAGTTTCGACTGTATAACAACTTCATAATGACTTCATGACAGCAGCACAGAGTTGGGAACTTTCCTCAAGCAAGTCGCCAACAATTTCCCAACTTGCCAAGTTATCACAATGCGGTCTTTTTACACACAGCTTCGATCGTGTTGCATACACGATAGAAGTAAATTTACATTGTGACGGGGAGTCATATCCTATACATCTATGCTAATATATAAAAAGGTAGAGTTTGTTTATTTGAATCTCTGAAAGTAATAATTGGAATTTAAGTTATTTTTGTTTCTGATAGCCTAATTTTCGAGGAAGGTTATATAGGCTATTCAACATTACGTTACGATTCTCAGGAGCCGAGAAAAGAGAAAGAAGAAAAAGTGGCTCCTACAGGACACAGGAAAAACGCGCGGACGATACCGCGGGGTGCAGTCAGTGTACATTTTTACTTTCATGCTTTTTAACCAACTACTAAGGTGGCAAACATGCATACATATGGTAAGCGTATGCACAGTTGCAATACTAGCCACCTCTGTAATAACATCTTCACTCAATTTTTGAAGATGAGAAGCATGAGATACATGCTGAAGTCGTTAGGGAAAATCTCAGGGTGTCCATTCCACAATTTATGAGATCTCGGTAGAAAGTAGTCTTTGGAACCGCACAGTATGCAACTACTGCGATTCCAGTATGTGAGGAGAAATTCCCAGTCGTCGGTGAGTGGTACAATTGCAAAACGAGGCTGTTGGCACCATTGGCAACTCCTTGGAACACAAACCTTTGTACAATCGGCAGAACACGCAAAAGGAGGCAAAATTTCTCCGTAAACTCATGGGCTCAATACCTTTTGTGAGCTTAGAATCATCGCCAATGATTACAGCATGTGTTTGCATCGAATCACTAGGTCTTAGCTGGTATCCAGGCGTTCCTGCCCATACTTGTATACAGTACTTATCCCATGTGCGGTATGACTTGAAACTTGCATAACAAAAGCAGTTTCGCACCATTCAGCATACCATGTTTATTTGTCGCCTGCTTGACTTCATCCAGGTAATAGGGGAACTGAACTTTGCTAAAGAAAGAAGACTATGAATCGCATACTACTGGCGATGTCAAAATCGTGTTCAGGAAGTAACCAACTACAGCTAATGAAGTTTTCTTAGCAGTGTCCGCACAGACTTGGTACCTACGGTCAAATTGGATCAAGTTTAACCGTCTGCAGTTAGATTCTTAAGTCTATTTTAGACAAGTTCCTTATTGGACTGTATTTTTTATGTGCATTCATAATATAACAATAACACGACTTGATAACACGGCGTGTGAAGGTATTCCTTTCTCACCAAAACGTAGTGTTTCAGTGCTTAAATATCCCAGCGATCCGAGCCAATGGGTATCGCGATGTTGATTCGTGAACTAGCCAATAAGAGCTGCGCTTTCTACTTTGATTAGGTTCGGCGGCGTCCGCTACCTAAGATTAAGGATTTGGCGATGATACTGATTTTGATTGTCGTCAGACCTCCAACACTCAGAGGGAAAACAAGACCTTTCTCAGGATAGGTCACATGTAAATAAAGAGAGTAATGTCGCGCTGTCCTCCTTGTGAGGCTGTTAAATATTGCAAATCAGGGGTTGTGCACTGTTTGCTGTAATACATGTTCACGCCTAGCTCAGCTACAGAAGCTATTAATTCAAAATGTTGCAAAGTTTTAGCATTGAATATGAGGCTACGTAGATAAGATTAATAAATCTTATCTAAATAGCCTCATATTCAATGCTAAAACTTTGTAAACTACTATAAGTATCTAAGATTGTATCTTAGGAACAAATAAATTATTAAATATTATCATTATTCTTCTTCTTATTCTTATTATTCTTCTTCTAGTCTTGTGTGTTCATGTCCAATGACATATTAATAAGAAGACAGGTATACATATATACAATATGTACAGGTATATGTACATATTGAAATTAAACTATTTTTAACGGAAGTATCGCGTGTTTTATTTATTTTGTTGAAACCTGACGTTTCGAACGCTTTGCAGCGTCCGTGGTCGCAGGAAAGACTAAGGTGGTATTTGTCTTACATTAGTTATTCAATTATTACATCTACCGACATGGATGGATTAATTATATATGTTCCGATTCACACAAAAATCGCTCACAGTGTCCGAACATTTTTTAGTAGGTCTTTGGATTTGTGACTTGATTATTTTTAGGACTGGATCCCAAGCAGGTGGTACTTGCCAACCATCTTCTCTATTGAAATTGGGGTGTTTTCTTATTTCAATAGCCTCGCGCAACATTCTCGGCATGTAGCGATTTTCCTTGGCGAGGATTTGTGGTTTATCGAACCGGATGTAATGGTTTGGTTGGTCCAGTGTATGTTCACATACTGCAGAGTTTTTATCGCGCCTATTCTTCATGTCAGCAATGTGTTCTTTCACACGAGTACCTACGCTTCTCTTTGTTTGCCCTATGTATGATAAACCACATTCGCAGTCTAATTTGTATACTCCTGCATCTTGTAGGGGGATATTAGACTTGATAGGTCTTAGAAATTTCTAAGACCTATCAAGTCTAATATGTATAATATATATATAATATTGTAATAGTAATTAGGAGTATACAAATTAGGCGCGATAAAAACTCTGCAGTATGTGAACATACACTGGACCAACCAAACCATTACATCCGGTTCGATAAACCACAAATCCTCGCCAAGGAAAATCGCTACATGCCGAGAATGTTGCGCGAGGCTATTGAAATAAGAAAACACCCCAATTTCAATAGAGAAGATGGTTGGCAAGTACCACCTGCTTGGGATCCAGTCCTAAAAATAATCAAGTCACAAATCCAAAGACCTACTAAAAAATGTTCGGACACTGTGAGCGATTTTTGTGTGAATCGGAACATATATAATTAATCCATCCATGTCGGTAGATGTAATAATTGAATAACTAATGTAAGACAAATACCACCTTAGTCTTTCCTGCGACCACGGACGCTGCAAAGCGTTCGAAACGTCAGGTTTCAACAAAATAAATAAAACACGCGATACTTCCGTTAAAAATAGTTTAATTTCAATGTGTAACAATCGCGAAAACCTAAGACAATACTAGGTATACATATTGTATTGTAATAGTAATTTGATATGTAGTTTTTCTTTCAAAATTATACAATAAATACAAAATAAACGCTTTTGCTAAATTGAAAATGCAACACAGTTAATAATCCTTATGTGGCTATCAAATTTATTATACACTTTATAACGAAAGTACAAATTGGTGTACAAAATATGCATGGAACGTATATCCAACAGCAGGTACAAGCTGATTGTTGGTTACATTTTAACTGGAGGTGGATTATAGAATTGAAAAGATATAAACCTTTGAGTTATTATGTACTAGAGGAGCTATCCTAAGTAAAAATCTTGCTCCATTTTGGTAATAATTAAAACTGATGTCCGCTGTAGCGCTGAAATAATTTAGCTCGCTTTAAATCGCTTCTAAGGGGTATTTTTCTAGCGACTAAAAGATCAAAAGCGCCGTGATTTTCATGACGCTTACGCGTTTCGTTCATCGTTGTGCAGCAATGAGTTGTTGCCGATCGGAACAAAGCATAGCGCAAACATTTGGTTCTCGGTGTCCGTTCTAGTACACTAGTACATAATAATTCAATGATATAAACAATATAATTTTAGTAGGCTAGATTAGAGTACACGGAGAATCAAATTAATTATAAATATTTTTAGTGATATACTAGTACTTAAGGTACATTAAAAGAGGTAGGGCGCATCGAAGCAGCCCGTCCGGGGAAGTACCTTCACCTCACAGAAAACCGCAGCCAAATAATGACTCCCTAGAGGCTTGATGTGTTCCTGCTTGTGAGTGAGGTCACCAGTAAGCTCCCAAGGAGTTGCTGTGTAAGCAGAGAGGAGGCATCGCGCGAGTGATACTTAATATATCGCAAGCGTTAATAGGCCACGGTACCCGCTTTACATCAGGTGGGCAGTTTGCTTGTATGCCTCCCGACGTAGTACATAAAAAAAAATTGTGAAGTGGAATCTGTTCAAATGTTTGTATTAACAAGAGCTACTTATACTTTACAGTTGTAGATGGATACGTGCGTGTGATAATTTTCTAAAATTGTACGGAAGGAGGCAATGATGACAGCTGTTCCAAAATGCAGATCTATTTTTTTATATACGAGTGTACATAAAATCGCCGCCGACCTGAACGGACCGTGATAAAATAATTTCCGAAGCCTGTCCAATTGGTCGAAGTACGGCCGGTGGTTCAGAAGTAACATACACAAGGGTACTAACAGTATGCGAACTTAATTAACATAACTTTAATTCCGCAAGGAACTTGGGGTGAAGATACAGATAGAGGTGGAAACTTAATTTACGCCTAGTCCGGCCATAAGCTCTATTACCTAAGAATATGTATTTATTTTTTATGAAGTAATGTAATCTTATATGTACATATTTATGGAAGTCTCAGAAAAAAATAAAAAAAAACACTTGATTCAATTCGAAATGGCCACCTATGGCTTTGATACAGGCTGATATATATGATATCTGTCTGATCACGAATCTATATATGCACTGTTTCTATGGGAAATTTAGTCACTGCTTGCTCCAGAGATTTTGTAAGAAACACAATGTAGGCGTGTCGTTTCGAGCAGGCCATGTCCTCTGAAACTGACCATAATTTATAGTCTTAAGGGGTTCAGATCTGGGCTAAACAAGGGCCAGTCTTCAGCTCTTATAAAGTCCGGAACGTTGGTTTCGAGCCAGGCTTGGGTAGTTCGTGCCTTGTGACCAGCCATGCAATTCTCTAAGCGACTCGTAATGGCTGTGTGCGTCGCTGTGATCACAGATGTCACAGCTTTGACATCGTCTACTGCGATCACGGCTAAATTATTTGGTATTCTATAAGGCTATAAGCGTACGCGAGGCTGTTTGCCTTGTAGAATTCCAATTCCAAACGCAGCCTTGCGGCGCTAGTGTTGCACAACCATGAAAAGCGACACCAAAGAATTGCAATTTTGTGTTCAAGGCTGTAACAGCCGATGTTTCCGAGGATGTAAGGATGTTTGCTCTTACAGAATTGCATGGCAGGTGCAGAGACTTGCCTTGGAAAGTCCACCGTACATTTAAAAAAAAAGTATTACTGAGAGGTTTCACAACACGATCCAAGTCAGTCTGGCACTTTGGCTGATGAAGCCTTCACTCTTTTTTCACAAAAATGAAGCTCTGTGACTCCTTGATAAGACACAAACCATTACAGATGCATGGCGATGACCACGTTGTACTTTTCCGACCACTTGAGCGGCTTCTTTAGAAGCTTGTTGTAGTGCTCTTCAATCGTGAATTTTTTTAATCAGCGTTTTCTCTCTTCATCTGTAGCGAATGATTTACATGCAGGACATGCCCTATATCGACGATAAGCACCGAGCTTAAGGTCTTGTTTTATTATACGCGACAGAGTCCTAGCGAGAATCTTCATTACTCGCGATAAGATTTTTTGTTTCCTAATGGGGTTTCGACGAATTCTGGCTTTAACAATATTAACAACTAACTAACAGTCTCTTTTTTATACAACGCCGGGAGGCATGCAAACATACGGCCCACCTTATGCAAGTCTATTACCGTAGCCTGTGAATGCTTGTAATACTTTAAGTATCACTGGTATGATGCCACCTAGGAGCTTACTGGTGAACTCACTCACACGCAGGAATACAACACTCTTCACGTACCAAAAAGTTCGGCAACTCCTATCTTTGTCGTACCATTAAAATGTAGAACGCCTTGCCTGCACATGTGTTCCCTCCTTCCTATAATATGGGATCCTTCAAACGAAGCGTGAAGAAGCATTTTGCGGGTCAGCATGGCAGCGTCAACTGACAGGATACGGGATGTAGTATATTGTCAGTTGCAGTTGCGATTTGGGCTCCTCTTTCGCTTACCATCAGGCAAAGAGGGGCCAATATGCTGAACTACTATAAAAAAAAAAAAAAAACTCCTTCAGAGAGTTGTTATTCGGCTGCGGTTTTCTATGAGGTCGGCTGCTACCTCTCTAAAAACGTTCAAAACGAGACAAATAGACATGTTCATGCACACAAATGTTTGTATTGTATGGGTATCGAACCCACGAGCGACGGTGCTAAACTAGCGTTACTAACCACTACGTCACCGAGCTCGTCACGATAAAAGTTTTTGTGAGCGTGGTATTCATGCGCAGTCAAGTGTTTTGACTAATTTGTATCTTCACGTCATGTGTAGAGTCATGTGCCGCTCAGTCCTCTTTGCCTGCCCTGCAAGGGGCCTAGGGTAGAAATATAATACATCGTTTACGCTATGTTAACATACTGCATGGAGCGTGTATTGTGCCGAGCAGCGAGCACCGTCTTATCTCCAATCTAAAACGTGATCTCTCGGCTCCTCGGCATCAGATAAAGCCGTCGTCTCCATCGATCTGATAACCGATTAAAAATGTCCGACAATAACATTGTACATTGCATAAAATCAGGTGGGGAAGTACTTCTTTGAAGTAGATTTCGTGTAAGTGTGAGTTTCTTTTATTTTATCTTTTTATACAACGTCTGGAGACATACTTGTAATACGTTATGTATCACTCGCGCGATGCCACGTCTGCTGCTTACACAGCAATTCCTTAGGAGATTACTGGTGTCCTCGTTTACGCGCAGGAATATAAAACCCACTAGGGAGTTGTTATTTGGCTCCGGTTTTCTGTAAGGTGTAGTGTACTTCCCCAGACACACTTCCCTGCTTGGATACGCCCTATCTCTTCAAATCACATTCATACACACAAATGTTTGTACTGTGTGGGAATCGAATCCACGAGCGTTGGTGTCAAAGTAAAGTAAGTAACAGCGCGTTTCAACACTGCGCCACCGAGTTCTTTATCATTTTTTTTACTTTTTAAAAGGTTCCTACCTTTTAAAAAGTTAAAAAAAAAAAAGATACATAGCAGTGTGGATAAGGAAGAAAAGAACCTCTTGTCTTACAGAAAATCCTAGCCAAATAACCTTTTAGCGAATTCGATGGTAGTTAGTAACGTTTCCTTAACACCAGAGCTAGTGGGTTCGATTCCCTTACAGGCCAAACATATGTGTGGGTGAACATGTCTGTTTGTCTTGGTCTAGGTGTTTTTAGAAAGATAGGACGCGTAAAAGCAGTCCGTCTGGGAATGTAGTTCCACTTCCCATAAAACCGCAGACAAATAACAACTCCCTGGAGGGTTGTTGCGTTCCTATGTGTGTGTGAGGCGACCAGTGAGCTCCCATTGAGTTGCTGTGTTAGCAGCAGAGGTGGCATCGTGTGAGTGATACTTAATGTATTGCAAGTGTTTATAGGCTACGGCAACGACTTTACATCAGGTGGACTAAAAAGATAAGATGTACATTCTGTGTACTAAGTATCGGGAATTTGTCAATAAAACAAAAAATACAAATTATTCATCTAAATTTATTTTATCGCCTTCAAAGTAGGCCCCATCGCTTGCAATACAACATCTCCACCGCTTCACCCAGTCTTCCATACATTTTTCATAGGCTATTTGCGGTATGGCCTTTAGCTCATTCAGCGAATTTTCTTTTATGGCTTCTATCGACTCAAAACGTTTTCCTCGAAGTGGTAATTTTAACTTGGGAAATAAAAAAAAGTCAGACGGAGCCATATCAGGTGAATACGGTGCTTGGTCGAGAACTTTTGTTGAATTTTTCGCTAAAAACTCTTTCACTATAATGGCTGTGTGTGATGGTGCATTATCATGGTGCAGCATCCATGAGTTGTGTTGCCACAAATCTGGACGTTTTCGGCGGATACTCTCACGCAAACGCTTCATGACGCCTAAATAATATTCTTTATTCACTGTTTCTCCCTCTGGAAGGAATTCGGAGTGAACCACACCACGGTAGTCAAAAAAAACTGTCAGCATCACCTTGATTTTGGAGCGACTTTGCCGCGGTTTTTTGGGTTTCGGCTCGTTTTCGAGACGCCATTCTGAAGACTGTTGGCTTGTTTGCATGTCGTACTCATAAACCCATGTCTCGTCGCCAGTTATTATACGTTTCATAAAGGTCGGATCCGTAGAAGCTCGGGAAACCATGTCTTCAGCGACATGCTTTCGCTGCGCTTTTTGAACAAAATTGAGCTCTTTTGGAACTAGTCGAGCGGCGACGCGTTTCATGCCTAAAATGTCAATGAGAATGTTGTGGACGGACTTAAAAGATATGTTCACCTCACTAGCCAACTCTCTCAGACTCATACGTCGATTTTCGAGCACTAGCTTCTTGATTCTGTCGATGTTTTCTCTGGTCGTAGCGGTTGAAGGTCTACCAGAACGAGGCAAGTCTACTACTACTTCTCGGCCTTCTTTAAAAGCCTTATACCATTCATAAGCCCTTGTTTTCGATATACACGATTCGCCGTAGGTATTTCGCAACATTTTTAGTGATTCACCACATGAAATATCATTTGAAACACAAAATTTAAGGCACACTCTTTGTTCAACAATATTTTCCATTGTAAAAATCGCCGAGGACTCAAAACTATGACCAACAAAAAGTGTAGTTTAAAACAAATTAAATGACAGATCCCGCTCAAATTTTGCGCGCTAAATCAGTACAGTGCTACCAACATGCAGTAAAAAAATTAGAACGACCTCTTTTACGCGGGTCTTTTTATTGACATATTCCCGATACTTTTTACACAGAGTAGTATATTGCAGAATAGGGAAGGAAGAGTAGACCTTTGCCTTACAGAAAAATGTAGCCAAATAACAGATCCCTAGAGGGATCTTTGTTTCACGAAAGAGTGAGGTCGCTGGTAAACTCCCGAGAAGTTGTAGCGTGTGCAGTGGGCGTGACGACGTGCGAGTGATACTCTTTGTATTGCAAGTGATCATAGGCTACAGTAACTACTATCAACTGACTTGTAACCCCACTCACTCGCAGGAAAACAACCTCTACAGAGTTGTCATTTGAATGCGCTCTTTTGTGAGGTGGAGCTAGCCAGGCTGCTTTGATGCGTCCAACCTTTCTTGCTCCACGGCATAATTAATTAATTAGCCGGATACACCATGTGTATGTGAGGTTGACTCTGATTGTAAAGATGATAGCGAGCTCACACGAAAAGGTCAAAAAACCGGCTAAGTACTAATCGGACTTGCACACGAAGGGTTCCGTACCACCGTGTGAAAATAATATCTAAAATAACATGTCTTCGTATTTTTAACTTCATTTTTATTTTATTATTTGCTGTTACAGCGGCCGTAAATTCAAGTACCCCGCGTTTACAGGAACACCGTTCCTATATGAAATCTGTATGTTTGTCTGTGCGTTTGTCTGTGTGTACATTTTTTTCGAATATTCGAATTTTGACTTTAGATTCGAATTCAGCATAAAAAAGTAGAATAGGAATGTTCAGGAACACCGTTCGTATCTCTTAAGGAACATGGTCAAAATGACCGACACATTAAAGAAAAAATATTTGAACTGTTATATAATTGGCGAGCCAGGTGTTCCTCTGGCAATGCAAGCTTGCGCATTCTCAACTGGTTTATTTATTTATTTATTTTATTATTTATTAGAACGTCGGGAGGCATACAAGCATACGGCCCACCTGATGTATAGTAGTTACCGTAGCCTTTTAACAGCAGAGGTGTTAGCTGTTAGCAGCAGACGTGGTATCGCGCGAGTGATACTTAATGTATTGCAAGCGTTTATAGGCTACTGTAACCGCTTTACTTCAGGTGGGCCGAATGTCTGCATGCCTCCGGACGTTATATATAAAATAAATTAGGAAACGGGATAACGCTAAGAAGAAGATTGACTTCATTGGTTCTCCATAGGTTATTTCGTTCATGTTTGTGACGTCAGTCTCCGGACCCCCAACAAACTATTGATTGTAAACCTCTCTACACCACGTCCCGTAATAATTCTTCCCTCAAAACTAGTTAGCAAACAGCGAAAGAAAATTTTTCTCTTGTAACTGGTTACGTAAGTTTAGTTACCAAAGTGGACGAAGCCGTCTTGACGGACAACAGGCAGACAACAGGCGTTGTTGGGTTTAAAAATCTTAACGACAAATTAAGTAATCTCAACGATTACGATCAGTAGCTGCTTGGTGCTCCGGAGAACTCGTAGTGCCATTGGAGCTGGCTAATTTCGTTGAAATAAGTCATTACTCTACGGACAACTAGAACTGCTGAAGCGTAGTAACTTCCAAAAATCTGTCTGATCGAAGGGAAGACAATTCTGAAGACGACCCATTTACCATCAGAGAGAACAACAATGGATCTAAATACCCAACTGTCATGAATACAGTCCGTGGCACTATTATTTGTCAGTGGATCTCTAATTTATGCATTAAGACTGTAAATTTAATACAGATTAAAATTAATAGCAATAATAATACTTTATAAAAAAGAATCTAAATTCGATGTCATACGACAAATATAACATCAGTTAAAACAATGCCGATTGCCGAAACGTTACGAAGCTACTCTACCGTTGCTTTCGTATGAAGGTATTCTACAATAGACACGTTGTGCAACCACTGTAATTGGCTTATCTAGACTTAAAATCTCCATACTTGCCATATATTTGCCACGCTGATGATAACTTCGCGGAAAGATTATAGTGCTGTGGAAGATATCTTTAATTACAGCGCAGTTCGACTGCTGAAGTACCTAAAACACATCTTTAGGGACAGAACAGGAAATTGTTGATGTGGTTCCAGATCTGAGCGAACCGGGTGAACCGGACATAACCATGTACAAATTCGTCCAACAAACTTGCTCAAAGCGGTTTACTTTAGAAAAATTAAAACATTGAAAAGTATATGAGAAAAAACTTTTAAAACTGGGTCCCACTCAATTATGTATGAATACAAACGGAAAGCATCTTATATAACATCCAAGTTTTAGGTAAACTTAACTTTCCATAGCTGAAGTTAAGGTTAAAATTGGACTTTCGTGATAAAAGGAATTAGCTATTTGATTTATTATTTGGTGAAATTCGAGTTTGAAACTTTCAAGTTCTTTACATTTAAAAGCTACTGCGAAATATTTTATTTATTTTTTTACTTTGTAATATAAGGGAGATGCCTACCGAGCTTGTGGTCTACCCAAGCTTTACGCTGTACTGTCTTCTAGTATACAGCGTTGAGCTGTGAACGGACTTCTTTCTTTGCCTGACTCCAGGGGGTGTTGCCAAAAGAATAGGAAGAATTTGGAACCTGTAACCATTGTCATTCACAGGGTCATTTACAGGGTTAATAACTATGTGGACGCTCCTCTGGAGGCCAAACGTCAACCCTCAAATGCAAACGTCTGCTTCCGAGACCTAAAAGCTGTACAAGAATAGACCTAAAACCTAGCAAGAATAGAACCTATGAACAGAATACGGCAGAGAGAAGCACTGGTCTATCCAATGACTGACCCAGAAACAAGTTGGACGTGTGCAGATCTTTGTTTACACCACACACATCACCTTATTACTGATTGTTCTGCTATACTTGTAAAATGCCCGTCGAAATAAAACTATATTAGGAAAGAGCCGGCCCGAACGGCGTTCAGTGGGCGCACATGCAGTAGTGCAAATGATCTATGTAAGTACATAAATCTCAATGCACATATGTTAATATTTGAATACCTCGGGCTTCTATTTCGAGGCACTTTTTATTTCTAGTATATGCAAAAGATGTGCACTCCACGGTGCAGAAAGTGGCAGTTATGATAGGTAAGTACTATTTTTACTATTCACTACATTATTGTTCATTAGTGTGGTTCGCACTATGATAATATGGACAGGGTAAGTGTGTTTTTCTTAACTAATATATAATAATTTTAAAACTTTAACTAAAATCAATCAAAAACATTGACTTGTACTCGTTCCACCAGTATGTTTTTTTTGTTGTGAGTTGTACTCGATTCTATAAATTGCCAGAGACTTTGTTTAAGATACATTAACACTTTTTCTTCGAGCTTTTAATTCTAGCGAATAAAAACGTTGTAGATAAAAAAAAGAAAAAAAAGCTTGCAGCATGTTATTCTAACGATTAAAATCTACAGCGTATGAGGATGGCTCGTGCAGGCATCGCAGCGACGAGCAGGCCAGCCGAGGCAGAGACTACCGGAGCAGCCATGGCAGCATCGGCATGTTGCGTCTACTAACGGTGGGTGGGTGCCGGCCGGCGCTAGGCCGCATGAACTAATTGGTGGCGGAAGCACACAAAGCAAGTTAGATCAAATTGCATGTAAATTTGCAAAATAACGCCTGAATCTATTAAAGAATATTTTTTCTAAGGGAGGTAGGCCGCTGTCTCAGCGGTTATAATTTAGCTAATTAAAGCTGTTGAAATTCTGGGAACTTTGTGTACTATCCAAATGTTGCTACATAGAGTTACTTTAGATGTTTCTTCGTCATAGTTGCTGAAATGAATCTTCTTTTTTTTATACTATGTCGGAGGCATACTAGCATACGGCTCACCTGATGTAAAGCAGTTACCGTAGCCTATTAACGCTTGCGACATATTAATTGTCACTCGCGCGATGCCTCCTCTGCTGCTTACACAGTATCTCCTTGGGAGCTTACTGGTGACCTCACTCACACGCAGTAACACAACAACCCTCCAGGGAGTTGTTATTTGGTGCGGTTTTCTGTGTAGTACATTAGGTCTCACTCGCGCGATGCCACCTCTGCTGCTAACACAGCAACTCCTTAGGAGTTTTACTAGTGACCTCACTAATCAGGAACACAACAACCCTGCATGGAGTTGTTATTTGTCTGCGGTTTTCTGTGAGGTGGTACTTCCCCAGACGCATTGATGCGCCCTACCTCTCTTATTTTTTTTATAGAAAATGAGTTCAACTCAATATAATGCAATTGTGTGAGGTAATTGTAATAGGTTATTGTTACGCCGAAGGCACACGCTTCGGCGTAACATTAGGCCACCACATCTCAACTCGTGGTTCCCGTAAAATGCGATTGAAAGAATGTTGCAGGAGACGCGCAGCGTTCCCTGAGTACGTGGACAAATTACTGCGATCGCCAACCCGCCTGCCAAGCGTGGCAAAATGACAAAAACCCATTGAACGAGTACAAAAACGAGATGGCCCTAAGTCACGCCGCGCCTGCAGCTGATCCTGACTGCCGTATTTTATTTTAATAGGTTTTACTTTTTTAGTTTCCAATATGTCTACCTTAAGGCTGTATACTATATTGGCTGTGGTATTCGTAGATGGCAACAAAATATATTGATTTTTAGGAATCCTACTCGAGAAAGTGCATCATATAATTGGCTATGAGAAAAGCATTCTTCTCTTAGGTCGATGCCAAAGATCGAGAAAGTTTGTCCCTGGGATTTATTTATTATAAGGGAAAACGATACCTTTACAGGAAACTGTAACCTTTTAAAAGACATGGGCAAATCTGTTGGTATCATCGGGATCCGCGGAATGTGAGCTAGCTGTCCGGCAGTGGGACCGGTGATGATTGTTGCTATAATCAGATTGTCTCGTAATTCCTTTATCAAAAGCCTTGTGCCATTACATATATTGGGAGGGCTTAAATTTCTCAACAGCATAATGGGAGTACCTACTTTTAATTTCAGTTCGTGTGCTGGCAAACCGGTGGGATAGAGAGAATTTTAAAATTCTTGTAGATAGTGCATTGTATCTTCGATGTTGCACACGTTATCAATAGATTTGTAACATTTAAAATCACCTGGTACTTTTTCAATGATCATTTTGTTTATCTCATTTACTGAGCTGTTTTTCGGTGAGACGATCGCCCTCGAATAGAGCCAATCGAAATTTCTTTCTGTAAGATGTTCGATGTCGGGATAGATTGTCTATGTGCAATTGGAGATGGTAATTTTCCGCTTCCAAGTTTAAGTAATTTTTGTGAGAAATTGTCGTTGCCGTCATTACTTAAACATATTCGTGCGCAAATTGAGAGTTTCAATTGATTGCCACAAAGGTGGTGATTTGAGGCACGCTTTTCTGAAAAGAACTTTTTAACTGGAACAGAAAAAATGTGGTATGAAAAAGTCAAAACATTCAATGTCGGTAGCGCGCGAATGAGCCGTGTGGGTACTTATCTCATAGATGTGCGCCGCGCCGCCCGCTGCCATATTTTAACATGAAAAAGTAGTAATTTTGACGTAACTGTAATAGTTAGACATATGGTATCGCGGACTTTTTTGTAGATATTGATGTCCTCTATAAAACTGTACTACATTACTTTGCTCTATTGTCAATAGTTTCAGCAGCGTACGCGGTATAAGGATTTTTTGGTATCTTTTTCACACATTATCGAAGTTTTCATACGGATCCCTAAGTATTTTCAAAATATTTTATAGCCTATGTTAAGCATTTATATTGTAGCATTCTAATGGTGAAAGAATTTTTGAAATCGGCCCAGTACTTTTTGAGTTTATTCATAACATACATACAAATCTTTCCTCTTTATAATAATAGTATAGAAGTATAGATAACACATATCAGGTGTTTTAATTCAACAATCAAGCCTCTGCTTCAAGTAGAAGCGCAAACACTAACTAAATTCATTATACTACCATTGAGAATATACAAATAGTTAAAAACGAAACAAACGTAACGGCAAGTTTGGAAATGTTACCCAATTCATAGAATTGCGCACGTTCCATACTTTGACACATCTTGAAGAATGTGCCAAATTGATTCCATTACAAAATAAATGCAGCTGGAAATCTCCCAGAGCGCCGGCACCAGCGGCACCTCGTCATTACTTGTCAAAGAGGCAGACAGAGTGTGGCGGCCTTGTGGTGCTCGGCGCGCAAACGAAGCCAACTACGTAGGGCTGTCGCGACATACAATTTTATTAAGTTTTTGAATAATACATCTATATACAACCCTATTGTCAGCAAGTGTGCATACATAGAGGTATGCGGGAGCTCGGTGGCGCAGTGGCGCACTTGACTGTTTAACGTTACGTATAACGTTAATGGTAACTGTTTAGTGATCTTTTCATGGCGTTATTCACTATAGTTTTCTCAGGTCTGGTCAAGCAATAACAGCAGATATTTACTGTGCCGAACTTTGAACAATGATGGCGAAACTGGCGGTAAAGCAGCCCCGACTCGTGAATCGATCTTCACCATTTTTGCTCCATGATAATGATAACGCAAGACCTCATACTGCACGAGAAACCGTTGTAACTCTACAGGAGCTCTAGTTAGAAACCATTCGTCATCTTCCATACTCGCCAGATCTTGCACCAACTGACTACCAATTTTTTCGTGATTTAGATAATTTTCTACGTGGTAAAAAATTTTCTTCCCAGGAGGCAGTACAAAATGCTTTCACACAGTAATCTATATTCCCAGAATTCTATCGCAAAGACATAAATAAACGTCCAATTAGATGGCAGCAATGTTTAGATAATGAGGGTAAATATTTTGATTAAATAAAAAATATCTTACATCTTACAGAAAAACGAGTTTTAATTTTTCTGTACAAATCGGCAATTTCATACTTTAACGCCTAATATTTCGCAAACGGATCACTATATGGATACCTCACACTATTATTTGTCATTTAAAACATTTTTTCTGGAAAATTTTCGCCCAAATGAAAATATGGAAAATAAAAAAAAGGGCTGAATGTTGTCCGGTATATTAAAATTCGTACAAAAACTTTTCGCCTTTATGATAGGTAAATGGTCACAAATGTGTACATTAATTTGAAAGCGCGAGTTTTGTTGGACATGGAAGACTGTCTTTTTTTCTATTAGGCCATGACTGCTCTATAGTCAAATAAAGTCGCTAATAAACATGAGGAAATTAATGAAAAATTTGACTGATTCACGATGGAGAATCACGACAAACTTGATGAGTGTCAACCCTGCGCGCCAATCATTACCGCACTGAAAGCTCACAGTCGATAGTTTACGTTTAAGCACGCCGTGTGCAAGGAAGCTGGTGCCCCGCCTCATCGACGTTAGCTTGTCCGACGTCCGCTCTGTATTGCCTTCTATTTCTTTAACTTCAGATGAAGTGTTTTTTAAATGTTTCCATTTAAAATCTACTTACTACTTACTTCGATTCGTTTGTGTACGATATTAACATCCTAATCGATTCATATCTACCCACTAGTAGATATAAATGGAGTGAAGTACCTTCGCTTTTCATCGTATGTGTCGGCGTCATTCCTCCAATATGTTCACCAGGCTCCATATTGTATAAAGATGTATAAAGAAACTACTTAAATATATGAATTCCTTTTTTTATTATTATACATTGGACAGTGTAACAATTTGCGTAGTTTAAGTACAGAGTATGATCCCGCTCAAATGGTGCGCAGACTTAAATAACCAGGCGCCGGCCCCACTGCGGCGGTCTAGCGGTCAGAGTTCCGAGTTCTGCATGTCTGAGTGCTTTTGTGTATGTAGGAACGCAGAACTCAGTTCTCTGACCGCTAGACGACGTGCAGTGGGGCCGCCGTCTCAGTGACAAACTAGCCCACATGCCACTAGTCCCGCCGTTACCCCTCTCACGCCGCTCTTTTCGAACAAAACAAGTAGATAAGATGAATCACAATTGATTTAGCTCTTAATAAATCAATTTTAAATGAAACATTTGTAAAAATATAAGAAGTAGCGTTTAAATATAATTACCATTTTGTAATTTACATTACGTAATAAAATTTTGAGACGAGCTGTGAGAATTGTTGGTGTGTTCTGAAGAGTTGTTCGAAATGATGCCGGCAGCTACTTTTTATAACCGCACCGCTCGCCGACGGCGGGGAGTTGCACTCTCACACACTGGAACCGCAATGGTCGCGTACTGTGCGGTTCCCGAGGAGTTTTCTCTCTCAATCTGTGGAATGAGCTCCCAGCCGCGGTTTTTCCAAGGGACTACAGCATGGAGTTCTTCAAGAAATGCGTGAAGAGGTTTTTAGAGAGTCGGCAACGCATGAGTGACACCCCTGGTGTTGCAAAAAAAAAGATTGAGGCAAAGATTTTTATATGGAGCCACTACTGTCAGAGCCCCACAACCTAGAAAGAAAACCAGACCTTTCTTATATAAGGTTACACGTCTTTCGAAATAGTTTCTTGAATTTGCGGGTTTCCTTGCGATGTTTTCCTTCACCACCGATTTAGACTCAAGTTTAGTGGTATATGCCAGGATTCGAACTGAGGACCAGTTGGTCAATAGGCCCATTCTTTATTTACTGCACTATCACTGATCATCCAGTGACCCTGTATGCTGACAATAGACTACTTGTAAAAGTAATCGGTTTCACAGTGAAAGCGTAAGATTGAAGAGCGCATAGCCCTAATGGGGAAGTACCACTGCCTCTCAGAAAACCATAGTGAAATAAGCTCCAGGGAGTTGCTGTGTTAGCAGCGGGAGTGCCAATAACGAACTACACTTATTGTATTGCAAGGCATTTATAGGCTTCAGGGACCGCTTCATATTAGGTGGGGCCGTATGGTTCTGTACCTCGTGACGTTGCACAAAATAATATAAGTAGGTGCGAACAAACTCCACTTTTCTTTACTGAAATGAAAACAACTTTATTGTTCCATCTCGCATCTTTAAGTAGGAATGACTATCACACCGAAGCGTAACATGAAACTATTTTCATAATATTTTATATGATTAAATAAGACGACATTAATTCTTTTGCAACATGTAATAACCTAAACTGCACACAGCTTAACTTGACTTTTGACGAGCTTGGTGGGTCAGTCGTGAATGACGTGACTTTGACACCAACGTTCGTGGGTTTGATTCCCACACAAGGCAAACATTTGTGTGCATGAACATGTCTATTTGCCTTGGTCTAAGAGAGTTAGGGCGCATCAAAGCTGCCCGTCTGGGGAAGTACTTCCACCTCACAGAAAACCGCAGCCAAATAACAACTCCCTAGAGGGTTGTTGTGTTCCTGCGTGTGAGTGAGGTCACCAGTAAGCTCCCAAGGAGTTGCTGTGTAAGCAGCAGAGGAGGCATCGCGCGAGTGATACTTAATAAATCGCAAGCGTTAATACTCGCTTTACATCAGGTGGGTCGAATGCCTCCCCGCGTAGTATACAGCTTTGGAGTTTATATGTTGAAAAATAAGTGTGTTCTCTCACTCACTCTCAGTCTATAGAATCTACCTACTTTTAATTCTTGAGCGTTAGAAGAAGTTAGGTTCTATAAACATGACAGATAATAAAATTTTCTTTCTTTTTTCTTTCTTCAGAATTGTATTTAAAGTTGGAGTAGAGGAAGCATTTAAATTGTCGTATGATCCAGGCCAAGGTGTGCTTATACTATTTTACTTCGGACGTTGTTATATGCGATGGCTATAACGGAGTCAATAGTACAACTCAGTGTAAGCTAGGTCTACATACTTATTGGTTTACAATACTAGTTTTCAGCAGCATCGCATTTTATGTGTTTATTCTTCTTGGATTCATAAACAGTGAAATGATTTAGCAACGATTGTTTCCTCCAAATTGTTTATCTAAGTATTGACCATATTTATTGTCAGATATGAAAATTGTTCGTAAGCCAAAGAGAAAACATCGCATTTCGTTACATAACCATAATTATACAGCTGTACAGAATGCTGTTATAATTGTTGTTATTTAATCAATGTTTTGATGTTTCTTTTTTCTTTTGATCAATCAATTCAATTATTTTTTTCTCAATAAGTAATAAGTTCTCCCCCAAAACAGTTTGGGCAATTTTGAAATAGGTACGTGATGTGATTAGATTCATTATTATCTCTGGAATGTCATGGGATTTGCGACATCCGCATAAAATTAACATAGGCAGTCTACATAAACTGTCGAAAGCATCCAAATTATAAATGGAATTTTAAAAGTAAAATACTCATTTTATCTTCGATTTTATGTACTTACATATTTCGACTTTGTATCTCTTGAGCAAGTAGTGGATAAATTTCCTTTGGAAACAGTACGCGTGGCCAGACGCGTGGACAGATTAATAGCCTGTATCAAAGCAAAAGGTGGCCATTTTGAATAGAATATATTTTTCAATTTTTTGCTGAGAGTTTCATAAATATGTACATATTAAATTTATTAAGTTTACATTGCTTCATAAAAAAATAAATGCATATTCATTTGCAACAGAAGTCATGGTCGGGTTAGGTGTAGTTATATACCGCTATAAATTATCAAAATATGTAAGTGAATAAGCGCACGGTGTATAAAGCAGCCCAGCTTATAACTTCGTCTGCAACGGTCCCAAGAAAAATACATAGTCAGGTGCCGTCGTAACGTTCCGCTGAAGGTATTGCACTCTTCTCAGTATTCATTTACGATATTATTTTACAGAATCATTCGCATATTTCATTTACTAATATCTCACATATTGTGTGAGTGCTTGTTGAGATGCGACATATTTTACTCGAATTGTGGTAATGCTTGGCGAGTCAAATGTCGTTATTTTATAAACGACCACACTAAAATAAAGATACTGTAATACTTCACTACATTCTGATCACTGAGTCACGTCAAACATTAACCCTTCGAAACCCGGGTGGTCGTATACGATCGCGAAATGTATGGGAAAACGTATATAACGGGTTCTGACTGCTCAATGCATGCAGATATGTGATGCAATTGAATGGTATATTTTCTGTCACGTACTGTGGTGATGTCTCTTGTATCATCTATCGTTTTCAAGACTTTATTTTTGGATCTGTGGAGTAATTACGCAACGTTTTTAATAGATTGGCATCGTTTTAACTAGACCACATCTTTAACAAGTTAACCATAGATTTGAGCAGTGGATAAAGAATCAGATGAGAGCATATATCACTAAATTCATGTTTTAGGATCTAAGTACATTTTTGTAATCATCATCATCATTTTATCAGAAGGTGATGTCAGACAAGGAACCCGGCGTGAAGACATACATACATACATTTGTAATCATGACTTGCTCGGCGGTGAAGAAAACATCGTGAGGAAATAATTGTAGTGACGAAAGGCTTGTGGTGACTTAACCCAAGAAAGGTCCGGTTCGCCATCGGGGTTGTGGAGGTCTGACGGCCGTCGCTCTACATATGTCAAAATTAGTATCTTCGCCAAATCTTAGGCCTAGGTAGCGGACCCCACCTATCCTAAAAAAATTAATGTACTAAAAAATAAAAAAAATACGTGTGCGTCTCGGGACGCCCGACAGAAGTGATAACTTAAACTAATCCACTGCCGTATACGTGAGAGAAAGGGATGCCAGACAGACTGGCGCCGGAACGCGTTACGTAACGAAGCGGATTACCCTCCCATTAGAAGTTATCATTTCAAAATATAATAAAAAAATATTTTATTCTTTATATTAATAAAAATTATGGTTCAAAAATCAATTATAAATTATAACCAGTTGAGAATGCGCAAGCAATGAGAATTTATTTTTTTTAATTTGTCGGCCATTTTGACCATTTTCCTTAAGAGATAGGAACATTCCTATTCTACTTTTTTATGCTGAATCCGAATCTGAAGCCAAACTTCGAATATTCGAAAAAAATCGTCAGACAAACACACAGACAAACGCACGGACGAAAGCACAGACAAACATATAGAATTCATATAGGAACGGTGTTCCTGAAAAAGTCTCCGTATGGAACGCCAAAACGAAGTTAAAAGGATCCCGAATTTCCGTCTCAGAATTTCTGATGAAGTACAGGCAGGAAGTTTTCGTTGCGGCTAGGAAGTACTTTGGCGTAAGGAACTGGTCGACGGATGGCAATAATGTTGTTCTTTGTGAAAATTCAAGAACCAAGATTCCATCTCTAGAAGATCTCCATCATTTGCAGTCCCGCTACCATTCCAGTGCTCCGCAACAGGAAGACACCTCTCGGCGCACCTACTAAAGTCAAGTAGAGGCTCCACTTCATGGTATATATTCATAACAATGCTTATTTATAATCTTTTAATATTATTGCTACACAATAATTGCAAATTGTAACTTTCAGGCAGTTTTAGAATTTTAGTTTTCCTTTCTACCTTATAGATGCATTTTAGCAAGAAATCCTCATGAACAATTCTTTAACACGAAATTACTGACTTCATTAATATACAGCGTTGATAGCGGCAGTAAACCAAGCTCTTAAAATAATGGTGCGCAAGACTCGCGAGGGGAGATGCCACCTATGGCCCTGATGCACCTTTTTTGGACAATAAATATAGGATTTTATTAATAAATATAGAATATATTAATAAATATGGGATTTAGGGCGTATACAAATTGGTGGATTCTATTGTTTAGTTTATCTATATATATAACTAGAAATAGCAAATATATATATATTTGCTATTTCTAGTTAAGGTCTTGATCAATGATCAGCGCTTAACAATTTAATTGGAGATGCTTGTTTAATTTTTTCGATATTAAGCTTGACATTACATTGTGGATGTTTGGCTTGGTTAAATTGTACAAAATGTGATTTGTCCAAATTTATTTTTAAGTTATTTAATTTGAAATATTTTATTATGTTATCAATTGTATTATTTATGTCAAAAGCTTTTGACAGATTAAAGAAGAGACCTGCAGTATAATTATAATATTTAAGTTTGTTAGTATTATATTGAGAAGAGTTAACACTGCTAGTGTAGTCGTTTTTTTGTGGAATCCAAACTGATTAGTATTAATGATTTTAAACCTGTTATAGAACTGTACTATTCCCTTATAGATGAATTTTTAAATACCTTAGATAAGATAGGTATAAGAGTTATTGGCCGATTGTTGTTTGTTTTCTTTTTCACCTCCTTTATGCAAGAGTTTAACTATAAACAACTTGAGTAGATCAGGGAAGTTTCCAGAACTCAAAAAACGAAAGATTAATAAGGTACGTTAAAGTAGGAGCTAGTATTGCCCATGCCTTAATCACTTTTATACTGATGCCATCGTAGCCCTCCGATTTGGTGTTATTTAATGACATGATTACTTTTTTTTACCTCTTCTCCTGTGAAGGGATTTAGAAATATTGAGTTACACATTGTATGGCCTTTCGCAATATTATGTTGTCTGTAGTTAAGATTTGCAGTATTAGTCAATTCAATAAAGCGATTGTTAAAAGCTGCGCTGCTATGTCAAGTGGGTCTGCTATTGTTTCATTATTGATATTTAATTCCTTAATAATGTTTGAATTTGGAGCACATGTTGCATTTTTACATTACACACTACATGGCTCTAAACTTATTTTTAATATTGTGAATAAAATGTATATTGGAATTCTTTTTGGAGTTATAGATGCATTTTTTTAATATAAGAGAATATTTAATATATTTGTAAGAATATTTTGTATATTTATGTGCAATAAAGAATATAAGAATCGTGATAATGCTAGGAGGCAGACTGAGGTGATGTTGTACATACATCACTTTGTAAGCCTTTGTTTATAGATTTGTGTACTATTATGCAACGTTCTTGGTCAATCGGCATTGTTTTAACTAGGCCATATTCTTGACAAGTATAGACCAAAGCAAAAAGCTTTGTAGATTTCTTTACTTTGTGGGAGTCTTTTTGTACAATGTCGGAAGACAAACAACATACGATCCACATAGGGTAATACTTGTAATACAAGAAGCGAAGAAGATATCGATTGCATGTTACCAGCCCACTGGTTTCTAAGCAACTCCCCAGGAGCTTAAGAAACCTAGATGATATTACCTTACTCATTTCGAGGAACACAACCGGAACCGGAAGTCATTTGGCTACGGTCTCCCGTGAGGTAGAGGTACATCTCATTTTGACTGATTCGATGTGCCTTAAATATGTATACATATATTATATACAACAATGAAATAACCAGAAAGAGCTTCATCATGATTCTGAAGGTCTTTATTGGAAGAAACTCTGGGATCACTGCTTCATTTCTTTTATTTCGTATTTTTTTTTTCTGATATCTACATACATAGAATAATAACTTAGTTATGCACACTGCTCGTCCCGCCCACATTTTTGCGTTAGTTATTAATTAATTAATTAAAAACAAGCCAGAACATAACAGGCAGCTGACGGCAACAACGGAATTAGTATTCCGCTCGACAACTGCATTCACAATATATCAAACAGACAGTAGGTTAATGTTTCTATTTATCTATCTAAAACTTCACGCCAAATCCCTTACGGGTTAGGCAGAGAGAACTGAGCGCCATGTGACTCGATCCTTACATACCTCACTCGCTTCTTTAACATTCATTGCTCTTTTCATGCACGCTCGTCGGTTTCTAGGGCTCCTGACATCACCTTCTGATAGAACACAACCAATTGGATCATGATAGGTAAGTCTTGGCCTTCCTCGGCTCCTACATCCTTCCACTTTTGCATTAAATATCTGCTTCGTCATTCTTTCATCCCGCATTCTTTCTACATGTCCGAACCAACGGGGCATGTCTCTTCTTATTTCAACACCGACGCTCTCTTTCATACCAACTCTGCTTCTAACCTCATCATTGCGAATACGGTCTACAAGCGTTACGCCACAATTGCGCAACGCTCGCATTTCAACCGCGATTAATCGTACTTTCATGCTTTCTCTGCCATACCCAACTCTCGCTTCCATAAGTAAGCGTTGGGACCAGCACTGCATTGTGTATATACTAGCTGCGCCTTCTGGCTCAGGTTTTTACTGCCAAGAAGTTTTCCCAACGCTCCATTCACACTATTCCCAGCACTCACTCGCCTTTCCACATCTGCGGTGTAGGTTCCATCCCTGTTGAAAGCGCATCCAAGATATACAAACTCATCCACTTGTTCCAACACTTCATCATCTACCGTAGTCCTTACATTGGTTCTGGTTTTTTCTCTTTCAAATACCATAATCTTTGTTTTCTTCGCATTCAATAGTAAGCCTTTCTTTATACACTCGTCTTTCGTCATTGTGACTAGTGTTTGCGAATAGGACATATTTTCAGATGGTCTTTCTGCTAATAGGACGGTATTATCTGCATACAGCAGACAGTTCACCACTAGGTCACCCATGGGTAATCCTATATTCGTCGATCTTATTCTCTGTAGACAACTATCGAAATACAGAATAAACAGCCTAGCAGACAACATGCAACCCTGTTTGACACCAATTTTAACATCAAACCAGGGTGACATGTTGCTATCTATTCGCACACATGCTGAGCAATCCTTGTAGGTGGACTGCACAGTACGGAGCAGTGAACCGTCTATCCCATATCTCGGCAATATGCACTACAGTTCCTTTCGCACAACCCTATCAAATGCCTTGTCAAGATACACAAAACCGCAGAAAACCTTTTGGTCTGTGGCCAGATGCTTCTCTACGATAATGCGGAGAAAACTTGATCCGTACATCCCCTTCCATTTCGGAATCCTCCCTGTGCTTTCCACAGCATTTCGTCAGATTTCACCCTCATTCTCCTTTCAATTACCTTTCCATATAATTTTGCTGCTAAGCTGATCAAACTGATGGCCCTATAGCTGGCGCAGTCCATGCGTGATCCCTTGCCTGTATACAAGGGTACGATGACTGCGCGTCCCCAGTCCATTGGGACCCTTCCAGTTCTCCAGCATAGGTTGCATAAGTACCAGAAGGCGTACCGGACGTAAGTGTCACCTAGTTTGATCATATCAGCTGTGATCCTATCAATTCCAGCAGACTTTCCATTTTTCAAACTTCGTATCGACCATTCTATCTCATCCATAGTTATACCTTCATCGGACGCCGTCAACGTGGAGTGAGCATCAGACTCACTCTCATTGTCAGCGTCCGAGGCATATTCATACATTTCTTCAAAATATTCACTTCACCGTTCTAACACTTCCTGAGTGTTTGCAAGAATAATACCAGCTTTAGACTTAATCTTGTTCATACTGGATGCCGACGAACTACCCTGAGACTTCTTTACCTCTCTCCATAAGAGTTTGGTATTTGCCTCGAAGTTTTTCGTCAGCCTCTCTTCCTCATTCATAATTTGTATTTCACGCTTCTCTTTCACTAAAGTTTTGGTTTCATTCTTGCATTGACGGTACATTTCTTTCTTCTTCTTTCTCATACTTTCATTTAAGGGCAAAGATGATACATAATCCAGCCACGCTTTCCTCTTTCTTGCTACGGAGGATTCAACCTCCGCATCCTACCAGGCATCTCCTTTCAATGTTTTATGCCTCTTTGCGCATCCACATGCTTCTTTGGCACTATCCACCATACTTTCTTTCAGAAATTTCCAGCAATCATCCACATCTATGTCGGAAAGACTTGCATTTGCAAGTCTTTCGCTTACCAGATGTACATATGAGTACATTCTCCTTATACTTTTATGTTGTAATTTTTCACTCCTTATCCTTTCATGAGTTCGGCTTACCACAAGGCAGTGGTCCGTTTTAAGAGTGGGACCTCTAAAGGTTCTTGTATCCATTATAGTATTTCGGAGACATCTATCTATTATAATCAAATCAATCACACTTTTTTGGTCATTCCGTCTCCATGTATACGTGTGAATATCCTCGTGATGAAGTAAAGTTCGTTCCATACATAAATCTTTAATCGGATAACACATACTAGAATGCAAATTAATTAAATTATAAATTTAAGAATTACATTAAAATTTCATGCGTACGTAGCGCCTTAACGATTAGCCATATTGGCCTACTTTTAAATTTTAAGGAAATTTTATTGTAAATTTTTACACTTATACAGTAGCAGCTTTGGTTTATGGACAAAATTCTAATACAAGCCAGTTATATGTAATTTGATCTAACCTGCTTTGTGTGCTTCCGCCACTAACTAGTTCATGCGGCCTAGCGCCGACCGGCACCCACCAACTACTGTTAGTAAGTGCTGCTACTGTCGCTACTGTTTTGCATATACTATGATGCATTTGTGCGGGGCACTGCAGGTGGAACGAACGAAACTAAATATTACAATTACTTTCATTCATTTACGAACTTTTTTGTTTGTCGAATGCACTTTCGGAGTGGCTTACAAACAGGCCTTTGAAGGACTTATCAAATCATCAAGTCATATTTGTCAGGTCATTGTCGTAACTATTTTGTCGTAAGAGCAGTGACAGCCCAGTGGATAAATAACCAGCCTATTAGCCAATGGCCCCCGTTCGAATCCTGGAATACGCCACTAAATTTGTGTTTTCGTGATTTTTTTCTGCGTTTGACTCACTGAGTTTTATCCTACATAAAAAATCCTAGGTCGTCCCAAACAATATGCTTCCTTCGTTCCAAAATATAATTTTAATTATATTATTCCCTCTTCGTCCTATTTTATTAACCCCCGACGCAAAAGAGGGGTGTTATAAGTTTGACGTGTGTATCTGTCTGTCTGTGGCATCGTAGCTTCGAAATGGATGAACCGATTTTGATTTTGTTTTTTTTTGTTTAAAAGGGGACTTAATCGAGAGTGTTTTTGTGTATACCATATAGGTTATTTTTGCGTCGGGGGTTTTTTAAATTTTAAATTTATATTTCATATTAATTCTACGGCCTACATTTTCACGTATTTGCCAAACTTACTTTTTTTTGTACAATGATCGAAAAAGGGTCACATATTATTAAATATTTAACATCTTGTTAACTATGTATCATGGATTTTCCAGCAGGAGGACTCTGCACCTGGTCACGCCATGTGCAGAGTCCTCCTGAAAAGGTACGAACTATCCAAGAGAGTCCTCCTGAGAAGGTACGAACTATCCAAGAGAGTCCTCCTGAAAAGGTACGAACTATCCAAGAGAGTCCTCCTGAAAAGGTACGAACTATCCAAGAGAGTCCTCCTGAAAAGGTACGAACTATCCAAGAGAGTCCTCCTGAGAAGGTACGAACTATCCAAGAGAGTCCTCCTGAAAAGGTACGAACTATCCAAGAGAGTCCTCCTGAAAAGGTACGAACTATCCAAGAGAGTCCTCCTGAGAAGGTACGAACTATCCAAGAGAGTCCTCCTGAAAAGGTACGAACTATCCAAGAGAGTCCTCCTGAAAAGGTACGAACTATCCAAGAGAGTCCTCCTGAAAAGGTACGAACTATCCAAGAGAGTCCTCCTGAAAAGGTACGAACTATCCAAGAGAGTCCTCCTGAAAAGGTACGAACTATCCAAGAGAGTCCTCCTGAAAAGGTACGAACTATCCAAGAGAGTCCTCCTGAGAAGGTACGAACTATCCAAGAGAGTCCTCCTGAAAAGGTACGAACTATCCAAGAGAGTCCTCCTGAAAAGGTACGAACTATCCAAGAGAGTCCTCCTGAAAAGGTACGAACTATCCAAGAGAGTCCTCCTGAAAAGGTACGAACTATCCAAGAGAGTCCTCCTGAAAAGGTACGAACTATCCAAGAGAGTCCTCCTGAAAAGGTACGAACCATCCAAGTCTGGCTCGAATCCAATGTTTCGGACTTTATAAGAGCTGAAGACTGGCCCTCGTCTTGCCCAGATCTGACCACCTTAGACTACAAAGTATGGTCAGGTTTAGAGGCCATGGCCTGCTCGAAACGAAACACCGACGCCGCCGAAATTTCCCATGGAAACAGCGCGCAAACCCATAGATTCGTGGCCAGGCAGATTAAAGACCAGTACCAAAACCAATGGTGGCCATTTCGCATAGAATCATTTTTAGGGTTCCGTACCCAAAGGGTAAAACGGAACCCTATTACTGAGGCTCCGCTGTCCGTCCGTCCGTCCGTCCGTCCGTCCGTCTGTCACCAGGCTGTATCTCATGAACCGTGATAGTTAGACAGTTGAAATTTTCACAGATGATGTATTTCTATTGCCGCTATAACAACAAATACTAAAAAATAGAATAAAATTAATATTTAAGGGGGCTCCCATACAACAAACGTGATTTTTTTGCCTTTTTATAGATAATAGTACGGAACCCTTCGTGCGCGAGTCCCACTCGCACTTGGCCGATTTTTAGGGATTACTGAGGCTATTACTGAGGCTCCGCTGTCCGTCCGTCCGTCCGTCTGTCACCAGGCTGTATCTCATAAACCGTGATAGTTAGACAGTTGAAATTTTCCCAGATGATGTATTTCTGTTGCCGCTATAACAACAAATACTAAAAAATAGAATAAAATAAATATTTAAGGGGGCTCCCATCAAACAAACGTGATTTTTTTTGCTCATTTTTGTTGGATATTGATAACGGCAACAGGTAGACGCTTGAAATATTCACAGAATATTTAGTTATATATTTACTTTAAGAATAAATAATTAAATTAAAATAAAACAAATATTTAAGGGGGGCTCCCATACAACAAACGTGTTTTTTTTTTTGACGTTTTTATAGATAATGGTACGGAACCCTTCGTGCGCGAGTCCGACTCGCACTTGGCCGATTTTTTATTTGAATTTTTTTGCTGAGACTTCCATAAATATGTACATATAAGTTTTATTAAGATTACATTACTTCATAAAGAAATAAATGCGTATTCATTGTAACGGAACTTATGGCTGGACTGGGTATATGGCTTAAAATCCATTAAACTAAACAACCGCACACGAAATAAACTCAAAATATCCTTTTGTTGATAAATAAATAACCATCTACTTTTTCATATTATCCCGTTTCTTAATCCATTAGGATTGGCGGGGTCCGTCACCTAAGCATATGGCGAAGATAGTGATTTTGACACGGAGCGACTGCCGCCCGACCTCCACGACCTAGAGGGAAAACCTGAACTTCTTAGGTAAGGTCACACGTCTATCTACTCGTAAATATAATTTATTGGACGTGCTGGTTTCCTCATGTTATGTACATTATTAAAAAATAAACGAATTTAGTGGTACATAGTCTTAACAGAATTCAAACCAGAATCAGACGATTAATAGGTTTGTCCATTATAGGCTAGTAGGCTAACTTCCAGGACCTTATTGGGAACCAATGTCTTCAAAAGGCACATCAAAACACTCTTTGCAAAAGGGCTTTTTATAGAATTGAGGAATATCTGACTGACAAAGATCTGGAAATGATTCAGCACATGTATAATTTTATTTTTATTATTATTATTTCATCATCGTTATTATTGCATTGTTATACTGACATATTGTAACATTAATTGAAAAAAGGAGTAGGTACATTGTCAAGTTTCTTTCGGCATTTCTTCTTCGCCAACATCATTTTCGAAATGCTAATAATTGAAAGAAGCAAAAGTGTGACAAATTAATAAAATACAATAAGATTTGATTATATATACGTAAGACGTGTTTAAGTGCCCGCGAGGGCCCAATGACAAACGAAGAATTTTTTTTTTCATAGCCTCACTCGCAGAAACAACAACTCTCCAAGACTTGTTAGGTACTTGTACGCCATTAAAATGATTCATTATATGTCAATGAATATACATACCCTACAGATTTGGATCACAAATTTGTACCATTATGTTACATTCGGATTGTACGGTATTATATTGCTTCCAATTTCGGGAACCAATCAAAATAATCTAAATTGGACAAAGCCATAATTAATTAGATTCATCCCGTTTCGCGCCAATTTCCATAGACAGCCAGTTGTCAGTTTTGAATATCGAACGCCCTGGTTAGTTAGCGACGAAGTGTTTTATAACCGCGCGGGAACAATTATTTTATATACGGATACATTTTGTATTTTAAATAGAATATAGAAGTTTCCAGTGAAGGTTTAAAGTTTATTGTTTACACGGTTTTTTTTTATTTAGAGCTCGGCATGAGCTCGGTTGTTGACACCAACGTTCGTGAGTTCGATTCCCTCACAGGTCTGATTGTCTTGGTCTGGGTGTTTAAAATAGAGGTTTGTTTTACCAGAGGGGGATTTTGTACAAATGTCGTCTGCGTTGGTACCTCTGACTCACCTATTTCTACCGCCAAGCAGATATATTTATATAGCCGTGTTCTGGTTTGAAGGGTGAGATCTGGCAGATAAATGACTGGGTACTGTGACGAAAAAGCCTTTGACCACAAGATTGGCATCGCGCGAGTAACATTCCCGTGGTGTTGCGAGCATCAATAGGCTGCGGTGACCGCTTACCATCTAATGCGGGTCGCATGCTTGTTTGCCAATCTAGTCAATAAAAAAAGGTACGGTTCATCAATGCAGCCCATCAGGGGTAGTATCTCGATTTTACAGAAAACAGCAGTCAAATAACAATTGCCTTGGTTGGTATGCCTCTCCTAAGAAGTTGTTGTGTAAGCAACAGGGGTGGCAATGCATGAGTGATACCATGTGATACTTAGTGTGTGCATGCGCTCAACGGCTACAGTAACTCGTACATCAAGGTGGGCCCTTACTAGTATACCTTACTATCTATAACTTCACGCCAAATCCCTTGCGGGGTATGCAGAGAGAACCGAGCGCCACGTGACTCAATCCTTACATACCTCACTGGCTTCTACTCCTTAGAATCAATGCTCTTCTCATGCACGCTCGCCGGTTTCTAGGGCAGATATACAATACAAACGTTTTAGGATGTAGGAGCCGAGGAAGGCCAAGATTTACCTACCATGACCAAATTGGTCGTGTTCTATCAGAAGGTGATGTCAGGAGCCTTAGAAAGCGTATACCTTTCGACGTTGTATGAATGAGAAAGGGACTTACTGCAGGTTATTTTTATGTACAAACCATTATTTTAACAAATAAAAATATGTGGTTAATAATTATTAATGAGATTACTGGGAAGGTACGCCGTTGATATGGAGAGAGAGTGAGTGCGTGTATGGAGCGTTGGGTAAACTTCTAGGCAGCTGAAATCTAAGCCAGAAGGCACAGCTCGCTGTACACTATGCGGTGCTAATCCCAACGCTAACTTATGGAAGTGAGAGCTGGGTATGGCAGAGAGAGCATGAAATTAGAATAAATGCGGTCGAGATGCGAATATTCAAGGTGCGAAACCTACCAAAACCAAATTGGTCGTATTTTACAAGGAGACGATGTCAGGAGCGCTAATAAATGGCGAGCGTGCATGAAAAGAGCCATGAATTTTTAAGAAGCGATCGTGGTGTCTAACAACTGCATCTTGTAGTGTTGGGGTCACTCTGCCTGCCCTGCAAGGGCCCTGGTGAAAAGATATGAATATATAGAAGTTTTTACACAACGTCGGGAGGCACACAAGCATACGGCCCACCGGATGTAAAGCGGTTACCGTAGCCTATGGACGCTTGTAATACACCAAGTATCACTCGCGCGATGCCACCTCTGCTGGTAACACAGCAACGCTTTGGGAGCATACTGGAGACCTCACTCCCACACTTGAATACAACTAGTCTAGGGAATTGTTATTTCGCTGCGGTTTTCTGTCAGGTGGAGGTACTTTCCCAGACGGACTGTTTATATGCGCCCTACCTTTATTAATCACACCCAGACCGAGACAAACAGAGAAGTTCATGCACACAAATGTCTGTCCTGTGTGGGAATCAAACCCACGCTTTGGTGTCAGCTTTGGTGTCAAAGTCGCGTAAAAAAAAATATATCAGTATAAATTCGACAAAACAAACATTATTCATTATCTGAATTGTGCAAGTTGTTGTAGAGTACGCCTAGTAAAAGCATTGTTTGCCTGTTCGCCGAAGTTCAGGAGTTCAGGAATCGATTGTTCTGCAATTAGCAGCTCGTCGGTAACCGAGGCTTTCAAACTTGGGACCACATCCAGGCTCAACAACTGTGTTCACTACGCAGCACATTAAACTCGCTTCAAACTTTGTTCGCCTGGAAACCAGTGTACATTTATCCAGACTTATTGACGAGGTACTTGTACTTGTATAATTAATTGTATTGTCTATGGCTAACGGAGCGGGAGACATTTTTATGTTACGGGGGAAAACTAGTGCACGGTCGCCCGATGAAATCGTTAACTGTAGCTTACCATATAATATGACAACGCTCTGGTGCCCTCCTGTGAGTTATTATGGCTGTGGTTGTGCGGTTTTCTATGAAATGGAGGGACTTCCCCAGAGAGGCTGCTTTGCTGCGCCCTGCCTCTCTTAAAACTGTATGTGACTGTCGATGTTACAAGTACAATATTATCACATTTAGAATGGTTAAATTAAGTGAAATGATTTCTACGAAACAAAAAGAAAAGTATGAGGGAAAAGGTAAGTGAATGCTTCTTATAACTTAAGACTAAATTTTGAAAAAAGAAATGAGTGACGAGTGAGTGACACCATGGGTGTTGCAAATGTCCATAGGTTACGGCGACTGCTTACCATCAGGCAGGCCGTACGATTGTTTTCTACGTTAGTGGTATAAAAAATAGACGAGCATAGATGAGCTCGATGGCTCAGTTGTGAATGACGCGACTTTGACACCAACGCTCGTGGGTTCGATTCCCACACAAGGCAAACATTTGTGTGCATCAGCATGTCTGTTTGTCTTGGTCTGGATGTTTTAAGAGAGGTAGAGCGCATCAATGCAGCACGTCTGGTGAAGTACCTTCACCTCACAGAAAACCGCAGTCAAATAACTCCCTAGAGCACAGATTACTTAATAGTTACTTCGTAACCTAGAGGGTTGTTGTGTTCCTGCGTGTGAGTGAGGTCACTAGTAAGCTCCTAAAGAGTCGCAGTGTTAGCAGCAGAGGTGACATCGCGCGAGTGATATTGCAAGCGTTTATAGGTTACGATAAGCGCTTTACATCAGGTGAGCTATATGTATATATGTGGCTATATATGCTTGTATGGCTTTCGACGTGGTATAAAAAAATCGAATCTGCGACCCTCAAAGTAACCACTTCTGTCCTTTAACAAAACATATAGGGTCTATCGACAACAATATAGGTATTCCTACTCGACATTCAGCCACGACGGTCTGAGCATCCAGCCACCAGTGGGACTGAGATCGGTTTCACGATGTCGCGTCTTCTACCGCGAACTACGGACAGCATGCAAATAAAACAATTGTTTTTTTTTAATAACGTTGAAAACTCAGTGGCGTAACGCTTGTAGACCATGTTCGCAATGATCACGTAGGCAGGGAGTTGGTCTGAAAGTGTCGGTGTTAAGAAAAGGCATGCTCTTTTGGATCGGACACTTAGAAAGAATGACGAAACAGATATACAAGTGAAGGTGGAAGAAAATAGGAGCTGTGAAATGCCAAGACACGCTTATGACGATCATATTGGTTGCGTGTGATCAGAAGGAGATGTTAGGAGCTTTAGGATCTGGCGGTCGTACATGAAAAGGTTAGGAATCGATGTGTTAGGTAACAACTCACAATTTAGGTTCCAATAGTGTTATCTATAACTTCACGCCAAATCCCTTGCGGGGTAGGCAGAGAGAACCGAGCGCCACGTGACTCGATCCTTACATATCTCACTCGCTTCTTTAACATTCATTGCTCTTCTCATGCACGCACGCCGGTTTCTAGGGCTCCTGACATCACCTTCCGATAGAACATGACCAATTTGGTCATGGTAGGTAAGTCTTGGCCTTCCCCGGCTCCTACATCCTTCCACTTTTGCATTGTATATCTGCTTCGTCATTCTTTCATCTTGCATTCTTTCTACATGCCCGAACCATCGGAGCATGCCTCTTCTTATTTTAACACCGACGCTCTCTTTCAGACCAACTCTATTTCTAACATCATCATTGCGAATACGGTCTACGAGCCTTACGCCACAAATTTTGCGCAGCGCTCGCATTTCCACCGCGTTTATTCTACTTTCATGCTCTTTCTGCCATACCCAACTCTCGCTTCCATAAGTTAACGTTGGGACCAACACTGCATTGTGTATAGCGAGTTGTGCCTTCTGGCTCAGGATTTTACTGCCAAGAAGTTTTCCCAACGCTCCATTCACACTATTCCCAGCACTCACTCGTCTTTCCACATCTGCGGTGTACCTTCCATCCCTGCTGAAAGCGCATCCAAGATATACAAACTCATCCACTTGTTCCAACACTTCATCATCAATCGTAATCCTTACATTAGTTCTGGATTCTTCTCTTTCAAATACCATTATCTTTGTTTTCTTCGCATTCAGTAGTAAGCCTTTCTCCATACAGTCGTCTTTCATCGCTGTGACCAGTGTTTGCAGTTTAGATGGTGTATCTGCTAATAGCACGGCATCGTCTGCATACAGCAGACAGTTCACCACTTGGTCACCCATGCGCAATCCCACATTCGTTGACCTTATTCTCTGCAGACAACTATCGAGATACAGGATAAACAGCCTAGCAGATAGCATGCAACCCTGTTTGACACCAATTTTGACATCAAACCAGGGTGACATGCCGCCGTCTATCCGCACACATGCTGAGCAATCCTTGTAAGTGGACTGCACAGCACGGAGCAGTGAACCGTCAATCCCATATCTCGGCAATATGTCCCACAGTTCCTTTCGCACAACCCTATCAAAGGCTTTCTCAAGATCCACAAAACCGCAGAAAACCTTCCGGTCTATGGCCAGATGCTTCTCTACGATATTGCGGAGCGAGAAAACTTGATCCGTACATCCCCTTCCATTTCGGAAACCTCCTTGTGCGTCCCACAGCATTTCATCGGATTTCACCCTCATTCTCCTTTCAATCACCTTTCCATATACTTTTGCTGCTAAGCTGATCAAACTGATGGCCCTATAGTTGGCGCAGTCCATGCGTGATCCCTTGCCTTTATACAAGGGCACGATGACTGCGCGTCGCCAGTCCATTGGGACCCTTCCAGTTCTCCAGCATAGGTTGCATAGGTACCAGAAGGCGTCCCGGACGTAAGTGCCACCTAATTTGATCATCTCAGCTGTGATCAGATCAATTCCCGCTGATTTTCCATTTTTCAAGCTTCGTATCGACCATTCGATCTCATCCATAGTTATGCCTTCGTCGGACGCCGTCAACGTGGAGTAAGCATCCGACTCACTCTCATTGCCAGCGTCCGACGCATACTCATACATTTCCTCAAAATATTCACTCCACCGTTCTAACACTTCCTGAGTGTTCGCAAGAATGACACCAGCTTTAGACTTTATCTTATCCATTCTGGATGCCGACGAACCACTCCGAGACTTCTTTACCTCTCTCCAAAAGAGTTTGGTATTTGCCTCGAAGTTTTTCGTCAGCCTCTCTTCCTCATTCATAATTTGTCTTTCACGCTTCTCTTTCACTAAAGCCTTGGTTTCATTCTTGCATAGACGGTACATTTCTTTCTTCTTTTCTCTCATATTTTCATTTAAAGGCAAAGATGATACGTAATCCAGCCACGCTTTCCTCTTTCTTGCTACGGAGGATTCAACCTCCGCATCCCACCAGGCATCTCCTTTCGCTGTTTTACGTCTCTTTGCGCATCCACAAGCTTCTTTTGCACTATTCACCATACTTTCTTTCAAAACTTTCCAACAATCATCCACATCTGAGTCGGAGAGGCTTGCATTTGCAAGTCTCTCACTTACTAGATGCACATACATTCTCCTTACACTTTCATCTTGCAATTTTTCGCTCATTATCCTTTCATGATCTCCGAAAGGGATACGCACTCGCCAGTGCCTCCACTTCCTAAAAAGGCCCACAAACCGGCTTACCACCAGGTAGTGGTCCGTCTCAAGAGTGGGGCCTCTAAAGGCTCTTGTATCCATTAAAACATTTCGGAGACGTCTATCTATTAAAATCAAATCAATCACACTTTTTTGATCATTCCTTCTCCATGTATACGTGTGAATATCCTTATGATGAAATAAAGTATTCGACACGAGGAGGCCTCGTTCCATACATAAATCTAGTATTGACTTACCTGCTTCGTTCACTCTCTTATCTCCATACGGACCAAGAACAGCTTCATAGCTGTATCGCTTGGTCCCAACCCATCCATTCAAGTCTCCACACATAATCACTCTTTCATTCCCTTCAGCTAAGTCCAGAACATCCCTCACAGACTCCCAAAACTTCTCCAGTTCTTGAGCACACGCTGAGCTTACGGGAGCGTATGCTGCAACCAAAAATACTCGCGTGATGCCCAGTTTAATACGAACCCAGAGAAGTCTAGGCCCTACCAAACAGTAATCTCTTACACCAGTGGCTAAGCGAGAGGAGAGTACGACACCTACACCAGCACTGGCATGATCGTCCCGGTCTACCCCAGACCATAGGGCCATCATACCACCGGGCAGATCATCGGTGTCGCTCCCCTTGCGCTTAGTCTCTGTCACACATAAAGCATCCAAACGTCTATCATTCATTACGTCTATCAGTTCATTCGTCTTATCTTTCAATCCACCTCTCACATTCCACGTGCCTATGCGGCACTCGGTTCCCCTCGTCCCGCCGGAATTGGCGCTGCGTGGTGGGTGGCGGCCCCCACCGCCGCATGCAGCTATATTCGCACCGACGGGGGCGGATCGGTGCGCGTCGCCTACGGGGGACGCCCTAATCCGCACGTCGGTGCGCTCTTGGTCCAGAATTGCAATCGACTGATTGGCAGGGGTCGCGAACGAGCACGCTTCTGGCACATGACCCCCTTTGCCAAGAGGGGAATTCAATTCCAAAACTTCCTACTCCTACAAATTTCTTCTGATTAAATTCGTTGTGAGTTCCAAGGCAGCTGTAGTTTTAACCCCCGGGACAGCAATGAACTTCACTGTTCATTGCCTTTTTGGTGGTCACCGCTGTTAATTTTGGCTACACAGGAGACACAGTGGTGGGAATGAGTGGAGGGCCTGTCCACAAGGGGTTTGGTGTAAAGATAAAAAAAAACTTTTGAAGTGAAAACTTCTTTAGCGTCGTTGTGATTTGAAACTCGATGGAACGAAAATGCGACAGTAAAAAGAGACAACCACATACCTATCTATAGGATTTAACGTGCGAGAGAATGAGATAGAAGGCATTATACAGTATTTATTACCGACAGGGTCGGAGCGTTGTACGTGTGTTAGTACGTGTGTGTGCGCGCCTGCGTATTAAGAAGCTTGGGATAAGGCGTCATATAACCGTGGTGTATTGTACACGTCTGGAGATGTCTATTTCTAAAGACGTTTCTAAGACTAGGAAAGATTTGGCTTTTCCTCTGGATTGTGAAGGTCTGCTAGCAGTCGCTCCATGTAAAAATCAGTATCTTCGCCCTTAGGCTCAGTTAGCGGACCCCGCCAATCGTCTTGGATTAGGAAACGGGATCACACTAAGAAGAAGAGACAGTGTATATATAATAAGCTAATTTTTCAGTTAAAACTCTCGAATACAGAATTTACGATATTACATCATTTTGTCGAACGTGCATTTATACTATAAATGTATGTCTTTTATATTTAAAAAGGCCAAGACCAAATTGATCGTGTTTTATCAGTAGGTGATGTCGGGAGCCTTACAAAGCTGCGTGCGTAAGAAGAGCAATGAATGTTAAAGAAGCGAGTGAGGTTAATAAGGATCGAGTCATGTGGCGCTCGGTTCTCTCTGCTTACCCCGTATGGGATTTGGCGTGAAATTATAGATAGATGGATTTTTATACTTTTTTTGCTGTCGGTACATAAATAACAAGCACCCATAGAGCGGAGATAGTGGCTCTCTCAATAAGCGCATTCGAGTAAAATCATAATATGAACGGAGAGCTACCGTCCTGTGTGGCGCGATCGATAGGCGGGAGCGGAAAATAAACTACACACTATGTATTGTGTAGTCTGTAGTTTATATTCCGGTAGGTGGAATAGAATACATTTAATAATGGATTGAGACTCCAGCCACTAGAAAGCTGGTTTGACAAGCTTGGTGGCGCAATGGTCAGTAACACCACATTGACACCAACACTCTTGAGTTAGATTCGACCACAGGACAAACATTTGTGTGATCAACATGTTTGTCTTGTCTGGGTAGAGGGGAAGGAAAGCAGCCCGTCTGGGGCTCCGCCTCACAGACAACCGTAGCCAATAAACAACACAGCAATAAACAACTCAGCAATAAGCAACTGGAGTGATGTTGTGTTGTTGCCAGTGAGTGAGGTCACCAGTAAGCTCCTAAGGAGTTGCTGTGTTAGCAGCAGAGGTGGCGTCCCGTAAGTGATACTTCATGTGTTGTGACCATTCATAGACTACGGTAACCACTATGGCCGTATACTTCTCGGTCGGTAACGGGTAAACAGAAGCACGTTCTACTAAAAGGAAATTATGTCATGCAGCGAAATGATCTCAAAAGGCGCTTTACCCCCTGCTGCGCGCGATGCGTCACAGTCCTCACTCGACGTAACTAATACTCTGATTCTTTAGCTATCAAGTGGTATAATTAAATTTTGTATGTAAACGATAGATACGTAGCTACAACTCCAAACCGTATCCCCAGATTTTGTTACCGGTTATCTCAATATCAGTTTTCTGAATTACCTCGCACTCTTCTGCTTCTTAACGTTATTTTGTTTCCTAATCCAATGGATTGGATTGGCGGCGTCCGCTACCTAAGCCTAAGGATTTGGCGACGATACTGATTTTTACATGAAGCAACTGCCATCAGACCGTGTAGGTCTCAGAACCCAGAGGGAAAACCAGCTCATTCTTTGGTAAGGTCACACGTCTTTCGAAATATAATTTCTTACGTGCAAGTTTCCTCATGATGTTTTCTTTCACCGCCAAGCCAGTGATAATTACAAATATAATAATATACATAAATCCGAAAACACGAATTTAGCGGTACACGCCAGGATTCGAACCGAGGACCTGTTGGTCACTAGGCCGGTTCTTTATCCACTAGACTATCACTGCTCAGCCTATCACTATCTGAATTACCTCGCATTATGGAATCAAATTTAAATACGTATTCACGACATAAAAAGCTACGATGTTCAGAACAAATAACATTACACTTCATTTTCATGGAACACCAAAAGAACAGTTTAATATATTTTTTTTCGCTATTTTTAATACATATTATAAAATATTGTTAACTAGGTACTAGTTGAGAGCAGTTATAACCTAGTGGATAAAGAATTTGCCTATTAACCCTCTGGTCCCTGGTTGAAATCATGGTGTGGGCAGATGTACTCGTAGTTCGCGTTTTTAGTTATTTATTTATATATAATTTGGGATAGGGCTGAAGAGTGCTCGTCGCGACCCTGCCAATTCAGCAAACCAGTGGATTACAATTTTGAACCAAAGACAGAGATGAGCAGGTTAGGGCGTCCCCCGTAGGCGCCGCGCACCGCCCACGTTGGTATGAAGCTAGGTGTAGGCACAGTGAGATATTTGCGAACGAGTGTCTTTTCAACTCAGGCAAATGTTGGAAAATTCTGAAAGAGAGTATGGTGGATGGTGCGAAAGAAGCATGTAGATGCGCAAAGAGCGCACAGATCACTGATGCCTGGGGGGATATGGATGTTAAGTCCTATGTGGCAATAATCAAAACCTGACTGGATTATGTATCAAGTTTGCACCAGAGTGATTATATGAAAGAGAAATATACCGTCGATGTGAGAATGAAACCAAAGCTTTAGTGAAAGTGAAGCGTCAAAAATCACTTTGAATGAGGAGAGAGGCTGACAAAGAACTTCGAGCCTTCGAAATTTTCTGGAGAGAGGTAAAATCACGGTGTGGTTCGTCAGCATCCAGAATGAACAAGAGTCAGTCTAAAACTGGTGGCATTCTTACTAATATTCAGGCATGAAGACATTACCATGGATGAGGTTGAATGGTCGATACGAAGATTGAAAAATAGAAAGTCAGCGGGAATCCAAATGGTTCCAGCTGAGATGATCAAACAAGTCGGTATCTACGTTCGGGAGGTCTTCTCGTTGGTTTTTGAGCAATTTATGTTGAAAAACCAGAAGGGTACCAACAGATTGGAGACGCGTCGTTATCGTGCCCTTGTATAAATGGACTGCGCCATTTATAGGGCCACTCGTTTGATCAGCTTTGCTGCTAACTATAGCATTTGTACGGAAATAATATTGAAAGGAAAATGAGAGTGAAATCCAATGGAGGGCTTTCCATTCACTCCGTGTCTGTACAATTCCCTGACGAGGATTGTACAGCATGTGTGCAGGTGGACGGCAATTTTGACCTGGTTTGACATCAATTTTGATGTCACCTCAGTGGACAGTTAACTTCAGAGAATTAGAATTATGAATATGGGAATGCGAACGGGTGACTCAATAAGAGTAACTGTATGCTTTATGCAGACGCTGCGGTATTAATATCCTCCTCATCATCCGAACAGAAATAGTACATCTGAACTGCAAACAATAGTTACAAATGAAAGACGATTGCATAAAATTAAATGCGAAAAAATCAAGATAATACTCTTTGAAAGATAGGAAACCAGAAAGATAACGAAGATTGCGTTTGGTGACGTAGTGTTGGAGTAAGTGGATGAGATTGTATATTTTGGGGGCGCTTTTAGTATGGCTGGATGGTACACCGCTGATGTGGAGAGACGTGTGAGTGCAGGAAACAGTGTGATTGAAGCGCTGGGTAAACGCTTAGGCAATCAAAATCTAACCCAGAAGGTACAGCTCGCTGTATACAATGCGGTGCTAATTCTAACTTTAAAAGAGCATAAATGTACAATAAATTTAAATAATATATATTATATTAATAAATTGTAGGAGCTGAGGAATTCCAAGATTCACCTACCATGATCAAATTTGTCGTGTTTTATAGAAGGTGATGTAGGTAGTCCTATGAATTAACATTCAAGAAGCGAGCGAGGTGTATAAGGACCGCGTCTTATGGCGCTCGGTTGTCTCTGCCTATCGCGAAAGGGACCTAGCGTGAAAATATACATATGTTCGTAATATTAATAATATTCGTAATTATCACTTATTCTGTGAAGAAATAATTAGTAAGAAAATCCGTGGCGTTTAGGAAATTATATTTCGTGTGACCTTACCTAAGAAAGGTCCAGTTTTACCTCTAGACTATGAAGGTCTGACGGTAATCGCTCCACATTAAAACCAGTTGAGAATGCGCAAGCTTGCATTGCCAGAGGAACACCTGGCTCGTCAATAATATAACAATAGCAGTCAGAACCCGTTATATACGTTTTCCCATACATTTCGCGGTCATATATGACCACCCGGGTTTCGAAGGGATAATATTTTTTTTTAAACTGTCGGCCATTTTGACCATGTTCCTTAAGAGATAGGTTGGTTTTTCAGATATTCCTATTCTATTTTATTATGCTGAATCCAAATATGAAGTCAAAATTCCAATATTCGAAAAAAAGCGACAGACACATACACAGACACAGTGTTCCTGATCAGCTTCTTTTCTAAATCGAAGTAAGTCTTAAGTGTTAACTATTATTTATTGGTGTTATTAGTAAGCTTACCTTAACCAAACTCTAAGTAATCTGTTCTCCTTTTTGTACATTGCGACTGTTAATCGTGGTTACCTGCATAGATACAGTAGTGGCAGTTCGTGGTCTCTTTTCAAAGACCAATTTTTTCTCTTAATAATTCTCATATTGTGATTAGCTGTGCGATAGTTAGACGAGAGACGCAGCCAAATACCAACTTCCTAGAAGGTTGTTGTGTTCCTGCGTATGAGTGAGGTCACTGGTAAGCTCCTAAGGAGTTCATGTGTAAGCAGCAGAGGAGGCATCGCGCGAGTGATACTTAATATATTACAAGCGTTAATAGGCTACGGTAACTGCTTTACATCAGGTCGGCCGTATGCCTGAATGCCTCCCGACGTTGTATAAAAAAATAACTTAACCGACTTGGACTCACCAAGGTATTTTACGTGATTAAATTTTTTTCTTTATTTTAAAGTATATTAATTTAATTAAGCTCTTCAAGTGACAACCAGAACAATTTAACCTTACTAATGTGCACCTAATTTCAATACTAGTAATAAATTCTTGTCTATCTGCCTACCTACCCTTCGGCCTCTTGCTTTTTCTTGGTTTTGCTTCAATTGCTGGCTGGCCTCTTAGACGCTTAGCTAACTGGGAGGCAAGGCGGTACCTATAGCGAACACACTGGACGTGTGCATTCCAGGGTTCACCCGTACGGGTAGTCTACTTGTGTTGTGTGCTGCCGAACCAGTGATACCGGTACACCTGACATTTACAAGAGCTGGCTGCCCCGCTGAACCACGCCCGTCACCCTAGCCTTCCATTGCATCTGCCTACTCGCATCGCACTGCAACTCCACGGAAAGCCAAGTGTCTACTAGACAACCGTAGCGGAAACCACAACCTCACTCACGACCCCCTAAATCTTATAATTCTACGTAAACTGTTGTCGGTATTTAGCATATAATTTTTTTTTCTCTCCTCTTGTAAATACCAGCCCTTCTTGCTCCAGGGGCACTAACCTCTGCGACAACATCACAACTATGTACAATGTACAGTGTTGTGTGGTATACAATTAAATTATTTTCCTTTTCTTTCTAAATGGCATGTCAACTCAGTTAAATGGATCTCGTCGAATCGCTTCCGCTTGTAAAGTGCGCCGGCTGCTATCGCCCTCGCGAATCCACGAGTGGTGCCGATCTCCACTCGATAGATGGAGAGTTTTGCATCGTTTGTGCACGTATTCGTTTATGTAAATCACGTCAGTTAACCTGATTTATCTATATATTAGATTTCACGCTGTGTAGACTTCATGAATACTTCAGACTTCATCATTTGTATAAGCGAGCGTGTTTCGAAGGATGTAGGAACCGAGGAAGGTAGAAACTTGCCTACTATTCTAACTCATCATATTGCAGATACGGGTTTCATTTAACCAACCGAAGGGTTTTAGAGCATACTTCACCACGCTGTTCAACTGTGGATTGGTGGAGGCCAGAGTTTTCATTCCGCTTAAAGACTACTGATTTGGCATAATGACTGTCATCTATGGACAACAGCCGGGGCCGATGGATTAACGAAGCACAGAGAAATTTGAAAAATTACCAGCGGGAGACTTTGTACAAAAGTGGTCTGCGTGGGTACCTCAGTCTCACCTATTTCTACCGCCGAGCAGCTATTTACTAGCAGAGAAATTACTGTGACAAAACAGCCTTAGGTCACAAGATTGGCAGCGCGCAAGTGACATCCCCGTGGTGTTGCGGTGACCGCTTACCATCTAATGCGGGCCGCATGCTTATTTGCCAATCTAGTTATATAAAAAAACTCAAGGTAGATAAATCCATCCATTTTGATGAGCTCGGTGGCTCAGTCGTGAATGACGCGACTTTGACACCAACGCTCGTGGGTTCGATTCCCACACAAGGCAATCATTTTGTGTGCATGAATATGTCTATTTGTCTTGGTCTGGATGTTTTAAGAGAGGTAGGGCGCACCAAAGCAGCCCGTCTGGGGAAGTACCTCCACCTCACAGAAAACCACAGCCAAATAACAACTCCCTAAAAGGTGGGCCATATGCTACCGACGTTGCATAAAAAAAAAATCATCCCTTGTATCTATTTATCTATCACGTCAAGTCGTAGGCAGACAGTACCGAGCGCCATGACTCTGCCACGCACAATAAAAATACCACTTGTCGGCGCATAAAGACGCATAAATTACAAAATCTAAGTGTTTTAGCGCCTAAATATCTCATCGATTGGAGCCTATGGTCCAATGCGAGGATATTTTCACCAATAAGCATATGTTGGTCCGTGAACTAGCCTGTTGGAGTCGGAGGTTCCACTTCACGCCCTCCACGTGTGCATAGTTTGAGTACGTGAGATTGTAATATATACATGGTGGCTCTTTAATATTATTAAATAAGTTGCTTAAATTTAAAGAAAGGTGTGACATTGTGAGCCTCTCTGTTGAGCGAGTTGTAGAGATTTCATGCATTGAATTGGAACGATTCATTGTTATGAACCTGTATAAACCTCCTAGCACGCCCTTTGAAACATTTTCAAATATCATGGAGGATGCCTTAAATAAATTATCTAATAGCCATAAAACTGTTATAATTTGTGGAGACTTTAATATAAATATCTTGGAGAAAAATACTGTTACCTACAACTTTTTAAATTTATTTAAATCAAACAATTTGCATCATATTTTTACAGAGCCAACAAGAGTAACTGCTACAAGTGCTACATGTATTGATAATATATTTAGTAATGTAAAACCTTCGTATCAATCTATAATTAATAAAGTTCAGTCAGACCATTCAGGTCAGTTGGTTTCATTTCCAAATTCTTCAAAAATACAAAGAAAGCAAATAAATTATATACCATTTAGTAAAAGCCGCTTAGAAAGATTTAAGTCTAATATAGCAGAAAAAATTGTATTGTTGCCCTATCACGGTACTCCGGACCACTTGTACAGTTCATTATTTAGCTTAATCACTAGTGAATTTAATGCAATCTTTACTCCAAAACAACTGTCTGTAAGTGACCGTATGACATTCCGTATTTATAAAAGTCGGAATAAATTGTATGAACTTTATGAAGAAAGGACCTGTAATCACAATCCGACTTTTCAAGAACTTGTAAAAAATTATGCTAAAATATTTAAACGAGCCTGTTCCAATGCTAAATCTATATATTTAAGAAATAAAATCACTGGTTCAACAAATATTATTAAATCTGTTTGGAATATGATAAATAATGAGACGGGTAGAGCGAAAGTACGTAGTCGCGACTTTCAGTTAACGATAAATGATATAGATATCAAAAATGATGTAGAAATTGCGACTGAGTTTGAAAAATATTTTTCTAACATTCCTCTTATTACTACGAGAAATCTTAGGTCTTCTTCTATAGCTGCTGAACTGGTTCTCAAACAGAGCGTGGTAGAATGCGACACAATATTTGAATTTTCAGCTGTAAGCCCAAAAGATGTTTTGAACGCATTTAAATCAATAAATATGAAAAACACTAAAGATCTGTGGGGTCTATCTGTCAAAACCATATCTTCTATTATTATTTCAATCGCTCCACATTTAGCTACAATTTTCAACTGTTGTGTGGCATCTGGTGTATTTCCTGACTTGATGAAACATAGTAAAATCATTCCATTATTTAAATCTGGTGATAGTTCGGACCCTTCGAATTTTCGACCTGTTTCCATACTGCCCATTCTCAGTAAAATTTTTGAAAAACTAATGCTTAGCCAGTTGCTCAGACATTTCAATACACATAATTTGCTTCATAGGAGACAATTCGGATTTACGAGAGGTTGTTCAACTATAGACGCAGGGATTCATTTGCTTAAAAGTATATTCGCGGCATGGGAAGGTTCGCAAGATGCCTTGGGAATTTTCTGTGATCTGTCTAAAGCGTTTGACTGCGTGCACCATGACACTCTTGTCAGAAAATTACACCACTACGGTATCAGGAACAAGGCTCTCGAACTTCTGTCTTCTTATCTGGGCAATAGGATACAGAAGGTCGATGTTAATGGTAAAAGATCTTCGGGGTCCCCTGTAGTTATGGGAGTCCCACAGGGGTCAATTCTAGGTCCATTCTTATTTTTAGTATATATAAATGACTTACCTTATTATGTAAAGGATAAACATGAGATTGTATTGTTTGCGGATGATACCTCTTTGACATTCAAAATTAATAGACAGTTAGATAATTATGACGAAGTTAACGATGCTCTCTCTAAAGTTATGCATTGGTTTAATGTTAATAATCTGCTTTTAAATGATAAAAAGACTAAAGTAATTAAGTTCTCAACACCTAATGTAAGACAGGTGACTACCAATGTCAATGTTAATGGAACTAATTTAGCCCCTGTGGAGACAACTGTGTTCTTGGGTATAACAATTGACTCCAAACTACAATGGGGCCCACAAATTGAAAAATTATCAGGAAAACTAAGTTCTGCAGCCTATGCAGTGAAAACTATTAGACGGCTCACTGATGTTGATACGGCTAGAATAGTTTATTTCAGCTACTTTCATAGTATTATGTCATATGGAATTCTTCTTTGGGGTAACTCCGCGGACATTAACACCATCTTTTTATTGCAAAAGAGAGCCATAAGAGCTATCTACAAACTTGGTCCCCGGGAGAGCCTTAAAGAAAAATTCAAAGAAATAAATATTTTAACAGTCGCATCGCAATATATCTATGAAAATCTTTTGTATGTCCATAAAAACATAGACTCATTTTGTAAAAAGAGTGATACTCATAATATAAATACTAGATATAAGCATAATCTTGTGTTACATGCAAGCCGTCTCCACAAAATAAGTAATTCTTTTATGGGGCAATGTATACGGTTCTATAACAAACTTCCCAGCAATATAAGAGAATTGTCAATAAACAAATTTAAAACTACTATTAAAGCCAAATTGTGTAGCAGGGCATATTATAAAGTATCTGACTATATTAATGATAAAAATGCCTGGGAGTGAGTCGATCCAATTGTAATGTAATTAATAAATTATGTAAATTTGTTTGGATACCAAAAGAGGGATGCCTGAGTTTTTTGGCAGTATTTTTATCAGTGCTCACCTAGTCATGAACTGCACGGTAGGGAAAAAAATTGTGACGATTCCAAACAAATGTAGCCATTTTTACGGAATAAAAAGATTTTGACTTTGACTTTGACTTTAATGGAAAAGTGTGGCCGAAACGTTTTGACGGGCTCGGTTGCGCAGCGGTAGCTTTGTCACGACTCCTAAAGAGTTGTTGTGTTAGCAGCAGAGGCGGCATCGTGCGAGTGATACTTAATGTGTTACAAGCGTTCATAGGCTACCGACTACCAACCAACTGGTTCCCCCGGTTGGAATCCCGACGGGTCATGTGCCACATGCGCCTGCCTCTACCAGGGGGGGTCAGTATGGTAGCGTATGCGGATGATGTGACGATTGTGGTTGAGGCCAACTCCCGAGCGGCAATTGAAAAGTTAACAAACGACGCCCTGTGCTTAGTCGGCGCTTGGGGGGACCGCAACAGGCTGTCCTTCTCTCCAACCAAGTCGGCAACGATGACGGTGAAGGGAAGGCTGCAGCGCCCCCCCATCTTGAAACTCGGGCAGGCCTCGATCAGGAGCGTCACGTCTGCCACGGTCCTCGGGGTGGAACTAGATCCCGCACTTCACTTCCTGCAGCACGCGACCCGTATAGGGGAGCGTGCCGCTGCGTGCTTTGGAAGGATGGCGCGAGTATCAGCGTCTTCGTGGGGATATAGGTACCGAGCCCTGAGGATACTCTACCAGGGGACTTATGTGGCTACGTTGACGTATGCCGCCGCAATCTGGTGCCATAGAGTATGTATGTATGTTTGTCGCAGTGCCGTACTAAGAAGTCAGAGAGGGGCACTAGTTCTCTTGACCAAAGTGTATAGATCCAACAGTACCGCTGCCCTGCCGGTTCTGGCTGGAGTCCTCCCAGCCGACCTGGAGATAGCTCTTGCTGGGCACATGGAAGGGGTGCGTAGAACCGCGCCCGATCAGGAGTTGAGCCGCCGGAAACGCGAGATTTGGGAAGCCACGGTCAGCGAGTGGCAAACTCGCTGGGACTCGGAGTCTAAGGGCAGGGAACTCTACCAATTTTTCCCCGACGTGTCGGTAAGACTCAGGTCTCGCTGGGTCGAACCGGATCATCCAACCTCACAGCTCCTGGGGGGTCACGGATGTTTCAGGAAACGCTTGAGTGAGATGAAATGTTGTGAGAGCAGCATGTGTTTGTGTGGTGAAAGCGAGGAGGACAGGAACCACGTCTTGTGGTCCTGTCCAAAGTATGCCGATCTGCGTGACAGAATGATGGATGGGATTCAGCGCAGCAAAGAGGAGGGACCGGTTTACTTCGGGGACCTTGTGTCGTCGCCGGGGAACTTCGCGGCCTTCCGCGGGTTCGCCCACGCGTGGTTCGCGCGCAGGAGCGCCGAAGAAAAGGCCGAGAAGGCACAAGAGCGGGAAGAGGGAGAGCGCAACGTTGAATGAAGACCGGAATACCCACAAGCGCCTTCGGACGGTAGCGAAGGCGTAAACGTGTACGTTGCCGCCCCAGAAGGGGGAGAAGGCGAAAACAGAGATATGTGGACGGAGACAAAATAATTTGTAGGGAGTCAAGCAAATGCCCACGGCACGGCGAAGAGCCTCAGAGCAGCATGTGCCGTGCTGCATCTCCCGCGATTCGGCTCAAATGACCGTAAGGTCGGTGGAGCCATGGGTTGGTGGAGGGTCATGTGCCACTATAGATCCAACAGTACCGCTGCCCTGCCGGTTCTGGCTGGAGTCCTCTCAGCCGACCTGGAGATAGCTCTTGCTGGACACATGGAAGGGGTGCGTAGAACCGCGCCCGATCAGGAGTTGAGCCGCCGGAAACGCGAGATTTGGGAAGCCACGGTCAGCGAGTGGCAAACTCGCTGGAACTCGGAGTCTAAGGGCAGGGAACTCTATCAATTTTTCCCCGACGTGTCGGTAAGACTCAGGTCTCACTGGGTCGAACCGGATCATCCAACCTCACAGCTCCTGGGGGGTCACGGATGTTTCAGGAAACGCTTGAGTGAGATGAAATGTTGTGAGAGCAGCATGTGTTTGTGTGGTGAAAGCGAGGAGGACAGGAACCACGTTTTGTGGTCCTGTCCAAAGTATGCCGATCTGCGTGATAGAATGATGGATGGGATTCAGCGCAGCAAAGAGGAGGGACCGGTTTACTTCGGGGACCTTGTGTCGTCGCCGGGGAACTTCGCGGCCTTCCGCGGGTTCGCCCATGCGTGGTTCGCGCGTAGGAGCGCCGAGGAGAAGGCAGAGAAGGCACAAGAGCGGGAGGAGGGAGAGCGCAACGTAAGAAGATCGGAATACCCACGAGCGCCTTCGGACGGCAGTGAAGGCGTAAACGTGTACGTTGCCGCCCCAGAAAGGGGAGAAGGCGAAAGAGATATGTGGACAGAGATATAAACAATTTGTAGGGAGTCAAGCAAATGCCCACGGCACGGCGAAGAGCCTCAGAGCAGCATGTGCCGTGCTGCATCTCCCGCGATTCGGCTCAAATGACCGTAAGGTCGGTGGAGCCATGGGCTGGTGGTGGGTCATGTGCCACTAAATTCGTTTTTTCGGATTTATGTACATATTTATCACTCGCTCGGCGGTGAAGGAAAACATCGTGGGGAAACCGACACGTCTAAGAAATTGTATTTCGGAACACGTGTGACCTAACTTAAGAAACAACTGGTTCTCCCTCTAGCTTGTGAAGGTCTGACGACAGTCGCTCCATGTAAAAATCGGTATCTTCGCCAAATCCTTACGCTTAGGCAGCGCACCCCGTCAATCCTAATGGATTCGGAACCGGGATGACGCTAAGAAGAAAACAAATACATATATGTATGCGTACTTCCATATATCGATATTCTCGAAGGGACCACAAAGTGTTGGATCCATATCCCGCGCACATACTTAACGCAATACGAAACAAGATGTAGACAATGACGTAGATTTAAATAATTTGTAGGGAGTCAAGAAATGCTCGGCACGGGAGAGAGCCTCAGAGCATAGTATTTAATAATTAAGTAAGTGTAATATATGTAACATAATGTAAATTAACATACTGCATACATAATAACTCTTCAATCAGTACGAGTATGTAACAATTCAAAATAAGAAAGAGTGTTTAAACTCGCCAATAAACTGTTATAACAGTTTGGCGACCATAATAATTTGTACTATGTAACTGTATCGGGTAAATGAATAAAAAACCAGTTGAGAATGCGCAAGCTTGCATTGCCAGAGGAATACCTGGCTCGTCAATTATATAACAATTAATTTTTTTTTAATTAGTCGGCCATTTTGATCATGTTCCTTAAGAGATAGGAACGGTGTTCTTGAAAAAGCAGCAAGTGTCGTGCCGCATCTCCCGCGTGTCGGCTCCAATGGCCGCAAGGTCGGTGGAGCCGTGGGCGGCGGTGGGTTAAGATATATCAGTATTCGAACCGGGGACCTGTTGGTCTGTTTATCCACTGAGCTATCACTGCTAATGTATACTAAAGGTATTTATTTATTTATGGATCTATTGTATGAATTAAAATTATTTGAATGTATATAGAGTCGCCTACAGGATGTTTTTAAAACGTGTCTTGTAAGCGAACGTGTCGTGAGCGCGGCGCCGGCATGAGAACAAAGCGCCGCTCGAGTGGAGGGTGCTCGGCGTGGCCCGACGTGTCGATGGACCGACGGAACGAGCTGTTTGCTATATACATCTTTTTTATACAACGTCACGAGGCTTACAAGCATACGGCCTACCTGATTACTCTAGCCTATGAGCTTTATTCGTGCACAATTATCAGGCGCCTTACAAACCGGCAAGCCTACATGAGAAGAGCAATGAATGTTAAAGAAACGTGAGGTGTGTAAGGATCGAGTCACGTGTCGTTCGAGTCTCTCTGACTACCCCGCAAGGGATTTGGTGTCAAGTTTGTATAAAGAGCAAAGAGAAATCCATGTTAAAATATGAAGAGATATTGATTGATTTGAACATGTAGAAAGAATGCAGGAAGAAATTATCATTAATCAGATATAGATGCGTGAGTGGAAGAATGTAGAAGCCGAAGAAGGCCAAGACTCGCCTACCACGACAAACCTGGACGTGTTTTATCAGAAATTGATTGATGTCAGGAGCTTTACAAAATTGCGTGCGCGAGAAGAACTATGAATGTCAAAGAAATAAGTGCAATTTTATCTAACCTGCTTCGAGAGTTTCCGCCATCTATTAGTTCTTCCGTCTAGGCAGTTCTCAATTGCCACCTTTTCCTCATGGACCAACTATGTATGCACAACTGGTTGTGCCATTCCAAAATGTGTTCCTATTCACAAAACTACGTACGACTAATTTACTATATCAATTCCTTGTAATACAACTGCAGTCGAACGGACTTTAAGATAAGTAGAATGCTAGATTGCCTGCGGTCCTCAGCCTTTGCCTTTGACTGTAGAGATGGTAAGGCACACTCCCCCAATATTGTTTACCATTTCCGTGTTTCATCGTGTATCCGGTGTATCCAGCGGCGTGGCCCGGTGTGTACGAACACTCATCAATACACGTCACGTCACCTCACGATGTACTAAGATTTATTATTGGCTCGTTCATCACTCGCGCGGGCGTGTATACCTTTTGGAGTCTAATTATGATGTCGTACCAAAAAGGTAAAAACTGGCCAAGCCAAGTTTCGTAAAAATCGATGAAAAAGCAGGATCACTTTGTTCTCCGTCTGTCTGTCTGTCTGTCTATCAAGACCCTTTTTCTCGGGAACGGGTGGAGCTATCAAGCTGAAATTAATATCAAATACTCAGGTCTGTAATCTCTTTGAGCAGTGAAAAAATCAAAAGATACGTACGTTTGCTGTGTAAGCAGCAGAGGAGGCGTCGCGGGAGTGATACTGAATATATCGCAAGTATTAATAGGCTACGGTACCCGCTTTACATCAGGTGGGCCGTATGCTTGTATGCCTCCCGACGTAGTATAAACAAATACGGCTGTTTATGGCTTGTTTATGCGCATATTTTGACACTCGCAAAGGAATCAAAACCTATAGGCTTAAAAAACTATACATTGATTAGTAACATTAAGTACATACATTTAAAATGGTAGAAAGATGGTATAATTTTATGTTACAAATCGCCTTTTTCTGGTATTCGTGAATTAGATACAGTTTTATATTTAATTTAAATTTGAATTGTTTACAATATTAAGGTTCCTAATTCTATGAAAGATACAATGTAACAATATTATGTAGCTTACTAGTTTTCCATTACTCATAATTTATTGATTTAATGTCCATGTATAGTAGAATATAATTTAATCTTAATATAGTGTCTTCGAAATGTCAAAGATAATAATGTCCATAATGTAGGAGAATAATATTGTAAAAATTAAGATTGAAATTTGTCATTGAAAAATTCCTTTACATTGTATTATGCCTTATTCAAAAGCATTTTTTTCAATTCTAAATCAAATTTACTCCTTTCGAGGGCTTTCAAACGTTTGGCAAGTGGTTATATATCTTAACCGCATGTTGTGTTCCTGCGAGTGAGTGAGGTTACTGGAGCATGAGGAGTTGCTGTGTTAACGGCGGGGGTGGCAACGCGCTAGCACATTCTGCTTGTTGATAACGATCATAGGATTTACATCAGGCGGACCGTATTATTGTTTGCTATCCATCGTGCTTTAAAAAAAAACAGGGATTTTTTGATAATTTCTACACTTTTTAGGCCTAGTTTACTAATTGGCAAAGAAAGGAATCCGTTGCATCAGTACGGTGCAACGAAACATGTTTCCTACCTGCCACCTGCCAGAGAGAACAGATCTGATGGAGACGGCAGTTCCAAGGCGAACTTATGTAGAGAGAACAGCCCACTACGACTGTGTTAAACTTTTCGGCCACAATCTGTAAACATGGTCTGGTCGCTACATTTTTGTACCACCAAGAACCTAAATTCAGCTGCCCATCTCATATGGAGTTTAACTTCAGATTTTGGCAGCATTTCATTTTGCCGATTTTTTGGGATGATGGTGATTTTGCAGGAGATGGCATTTGAACCATAGGTTCGTGACATCTAAAATACGTTACATTGTCAATGTCACGAATCACTTGGGTTATACCAAAAAATCGTCAAAATGAAATGCTGCCAAAATCTGAAGTTAAACTCCATATGAGATGGGCAGCTGAATTTAGGTTCTTGGTGGTCAAAATCGCCAGTATACCAAACCCCATCCTCTGCAACATCACTTTGCCTTGGTTACTCGGGCCGACATTTTTAAAAATTCATAAAAATCAAACCTAACCTCTAAATGAGATGGCGGTCAGGAATTATATTGAGGACAATATAATTTGCATATATACCAAGCGCTATCCTCTGCAATATCACTTTTGTTATAGTAAAAAAATCGACAAATTCAAACTTTCATTAAACTTAAAGTTAAATAGACTATAACTGGCCAATAGCCTTAATCGGTTCTAATTATAGTAATCTAACTTATATCAAATCGCCATTCTCTGCAAAATCATTGTCCAATTTTGCTGCGAGCTCCCGAGCTATGAGAAGTCCATACACACCTCGCTGGTTTCTTTAATATGATATCACCTTGTGATAAAACACGACCAATTTGGACATGGTAGATAAGTCTTGGTCTTCTATGGTTCCTACATCTTTCCACTCTCGCATTGTATATCTCCGTTCTCAATTATTCTTCGATCCGGCATTCTTTCTACTTGGTTACGACCAAGTAGAAAGATAAGAAAAGGCATGCTCTGTTAGCGTAACAAGAGAGTATGCCTTTCCCTATGTTAAGAGAGACATTAACAATATACATGTAATGAATAATGAAATAATATTTATATATAATTAATGTTTTACAATTTCGAGAAAACGGAAGAAGAGAAAAGAAACGGCTATTGAGCAACAGGCCTCCGGTTCAAATCCTGGCATGTACCGCTAAATTCGTATTTTTTCGGATTTATGTACATATTTGTAATTATCACTTGTTCGGCGGTGATGGAAAACATCGTGAGGAAACCCGCACGTCCAAGGAATTATATTTCGATAGACGTGTGATCTAACCTAAGTAGGGTCTGGTTTCCCCTGGGTCGTGGAGGTCGGACGGCAGTCGCTCCATGTCAAAATCAGTATGTTCGCCAAATCTTTAGGCTTTGGTTGCAGACCTCGTCGATCCTAGTAGATTAGGAAACGGGATAACGCAAGGAAGAAGAATGTTTTACAATTTTAGGGTTTTAATTTACCTAAAAGTAGTGTATACCTAGTCCGGCCTTAAGTTCTGTTACAAATGAATATGCATTTATTTTTTCATGAACCAAAGTAAACTTAATAAAATTTATATGTACATATTTATGGAAGTCTCAGCAAAAAAAAATAATTCTGTCTGAAATGGTCACACTTCGGCTGAAGTTTTCACTCCTTCTTCTCAAAAATGAAGCTTTGTGACTCCTTCCTAAGAGCACATGGTCGTCGCCCCGGTCTTTTATGGTCTTCAACAGAGGAAGTGGTGTTTTATATGTGTCGATAGTACGCTATACGAAGTTACGGCTGATACTTAGCTTTTGAATAGCTTATACTTACCTAGTCTTGAATATGACAGATGAATATGACGATAGAATGAAATAGCTGATACTTAGTCTTCAATATGACAGACGGCTCCATACCCAGTTTGCGCAAGGCAATCACTGCAATCCTATTTTCTTTAACACCTCATTCCATATATGTTCCATATATATCTGATGATAAACACGGGAAAAATATGTAAAACGGCGGGAAACCGAAAGAAGTTTTTAACATAATAAACACGTTCCAAATTTTAAATAATTAAACCGTTGTATAAAGAAAAAGTACTAACTAACAGTATTAATAGCCAGACTACTTAATCAAATACTTGAAAGTAGCTCGAATTTTTTCGTGGAAATAATATACATCTGTATACTGATTACCCACTTTATTCCTGAACTTGGCTAACAAAAGTATATGCAAGTAACTTGTGAAACAGGTTTATCGAATAATTAACACCTACCATTCAATATTAGTTTGTCGATACGCATAATATCTGTTAACGGACGAGCTAGGTGCGCAGCGGTTAATAACGTGACTTTGTAACCGAAGCTCGTGGGTTCGATTCCCACACAGGACAAACATTTGTGTGCATGAACATGTCTGTTTGTATTGGTTAGAACACTCAGTTTTTAAGAGAGGTTGGACACATCAAAGCTGCCCGGGAAGTACCCCGACCTCACTGAAAACCACAGTAATAATATACTCTCATACACTGGAACTGTAATGGTCGCATACTGTACAGTCCCAAAGATGTTTTCTCCCAAGAACTCTCAAGGTGTGGAATGAGCTCCCAGCCGAGGTTTTCCCAAGGGACTACAGCATGGGGTTCTTAAGAAAAGGCTTGAAGAGCTTTTTACATCGTCTGCAATGCACATGTTACACCCCTGGTGTTGCAATAATCCGTGAGCTATAGTAGCTGCTTACCATCAGGCGGACCATGTGCTTATTTACCACCTTAGAGATATAAAAACTGGGTGATTTCTTTATAATATGTGTATACAGAAAACACCAAACTTTTTTATGTATCTATATATGTTTTCTGTGTTATAGTATGTATTTACATCAACAAAATGTATTTACATATATATATTTATCAATTTTGACCACTTCGGAAGGCATGCAAGCATACGGCCCACCTGATGAGAAGCGGTTACCGTAGCCTATGAACGCTTGTATTACATTAAGTATCACTCGCGCGATACCACCTCTGCTGTTGGCACAGCAACTCCTTAGGAGCTTACTGATGACCTTACTCACACGCCGGAACACAACAAGCTCTAGGAAGTTGTTGTTTGGCCGCGGTCTTGTTTAGTACCCATAGCACAACGACGCCATCGAGCACTCAAAGTTACACTATGCACGTATAATTGATATCGTATCTATAAACTGCAACTTAAAATCTCCATACATAAATAATCCGATGTCCCAAGCAAGTTTTGGGCCTAACTATTAATAATTCGGCGTCGGCTGTCGTCCGTCTCGCTCCAACTGCACCGGAGCGCCGCCGTCCTGTCCCGCCCGGGTACAGTTTCAGATATAGTGTTGTTTGTGATATGCTGGAAACAGTGGCTATAACTTTATCATCGCTCGGCGATACGTCACCTGGTGTTGATGGTACAGTTCTCGGCAGAACTGTTTATGAAAACATTTGAAAAATGTAGTTCACAGTTTAGACGTCATAGGTTTTGGGGGCATTCAGCTTAAGGTGAAGATGATTCACTCGATTTTTTTTATGCCGAATATATTCCTCATCTTGTTGTTATTCCTAATCCATTACGTTTGACAGAGTCCTCTACTTAAGTCTGATTTGGCGAAGATACTGATTTTTACATAGAGCGACAGTCGTTGGACTTCTACGATTTTGAAGGAAATTACATTTCTTAGGTCTGGGACACGTCTTTCGAGATATAATTACTCAGACTTGCAGGTTTAAAGATGTTTTCCTTTACCGCAGAGACGAGCATATTTAAATGTAATTAAAGAGGAAGACCGCGTTTATTCTACTTTCATGCTCTCTCTGCCATACCCAGCTCTCGCTTCCATAAGTTAGCGTTGGGACCAGCACTGATTGTGTATAGCGAGTTGTGCCTTCAGGCTCAGGTTTTTACTGGCAAGAAGTTTTCCCAACGCTCCATTCACTCTATTCCCAGCACTCACTCGTCTTTGCACAACTGCCGTGTACCTTCCATCCCTGCTAAAAGCGCATCCAAGATATACAATCTCATCTACTTGTTCTAACACTTCATCTTTGTTTTCTTCGCATTCGGTAGTAAGCCTTTGTCCATAGATTCGTCTTTCATCGTTGTGACCAGTGTTTGCAGTTCAGATGGTGTTTCTGCTAATAGCACGGCATCGTCTGCATACAGCAGACAGTTCACCACTAGGTCACTCATACGCAATCCCACATTCGTTGACCTTATTCTCTGCAGACAACTATCGAGATACAAGATAAACAGCCTAGCAGATAGCATGCAACCCTATTTGATACCAATTTGACATCAAACCAGGGTGACATGCCTCCATCTATCCGCACACATGCTAAGCAGTCCTTGTAAGTGGACTGCTCAGCAAGTTCTCACATGTTTAACATATCGAATCCTTATGCCAAAAAGGCCGAATAACGTGGCCTATCTACAAGCCGGAAATCTATCGAATAAAAAACCCATTTTTTGACCGGCTACGTACTTGTCATTCAGAAGTGCAATCTGACAGGGGTCGCGTACGAGCACACTTGGCACACGACTTCCAACTCTTTCCTCCAAATCCAACTCTTTTTTTTAGATCATACTATTATTTAGTACTTTTTTACTCACATGTACATAAAACCAGATCGATCTAGATTATTTCGGGCTGAGCCATCATCGGTTTAGTTCGCGTTACTACGTCACACGCCGTGTGGTCGGCCCGGGGTGATTTACGGGGGTGCAACTGAGAATAGGGTGCGGCGTCCGAACGACGCGACGGGTGACTAATTTTGGGGATAGAACTGGTGCCTATGATGGATAAGTTTAAAGTCATGTCGTCCTATGTCATGAAGATGTGGGAAGACACGGTATGAATACTGGAAGTATGTTTACAAAGACCGGCACTTCATCTCAAGGATACGGATCTCCCTTCAATCGATGGGTTTAGAGCATACTCTACGACGCTGCAAACGCAAACATCCATTTTAAAATTTCGTAATTGGGTTTCTATAATATAGATAATCGAAACATCGGATATATAGATCAATTTGATCAGCTCAGTAGCTGAAGTGTATGAAAAAAGGAGAATGAGGGTGAAATCCGATGGAATGCTTTTGAAAGCACAGGGTGAATTTCAAAACGGCAGAGGTTGTAAAGATCAAGCTCTTTCACTTCGTAATATTGTAGCGAAGCATTTGGCTATGGACCAGAAGTTTTTGGACAGTTTTGTGGATCTTCAGAAGGCATTTGGCAGGGTAGGGCGAAAGAATCTCTGGAACATTTTGCCCGGATATGGGGTTGACGGTGAACTTCTCCGTTCTGTGAAATCCACTTATGAGGATTATACAGCATGCATGCGGGTGGACGGCTGCTTGTTGCCCTTGCTTAATATTAACATTGACATCAGACAGGGATGCGTGCTGTCAGCTCGGCTATTGATCCTGAATCTGGCCAGTGGTCTTTGGAGAATAAGAAATATAAATATGTGAATGCAAATGGGTGCATCAGTGGTAAACTATCTGCTTTATGCAGACGATTCGGTATTAATAGCAGAATCAGCATCCGAACTGCAAACACTATTACAACAATGAAAGATGATTGTTAAACAAAGGCTTACAATGGAATGCAAAGAAAACCAAGATAATGGTATTTGAATGAGAGACGATCAGAATAAACATGAGGATTATGGTTAATGACGTAGCGTTAGAGTAAGTGGATGAGATTGTTTGGATTGATTGGATGCGCTATTAAGATGAAATGGATGGAAGCTACACCACTGATGTGGAGAAACGAGTGAGTGCAGATAACAGCGTAAATGGAGCGCTAGGTAAACTCCTAGACAGCCTACAACTAACTTAAAAAGTACACAATGCGGCGTTAATATCAACCCTTACTTATGGCACTGAAAATCGGGTATGGCAGAGAGAGCATGAAAGTGGAATAAATGCGATCGAGATGCTAGCATTGCGCAATTTGTGGCTTAACGCTTGAGAGTGTCGGTTTTAAGATAAGAAAAGATATGCTTCGTTGGTTCGGACATCTAGAAAGAATGCAGGATGAAAGAATGACGAAACAGATATACAATGCGAATGTAAAAGGATAGAGGAGTCTATGAAGACCAAGACTCATCTACCGTGACCAAATTGATCGTGTTTTATCAGAAGGTAATATCAAGAGCCCTAGGAACCGGCGCGCGTGCATCGAAAAAGCTATGAATGTTAAAGAAAAACAAGTGAGGTGTGTAAGGGTCGCGTGTGCTCTGTACTCTTTGTCGACCTGGCGTATAGACAGAAGAAGAAGAAACTTGTAACAAAACATATCATGTTTTGTTACAAGTTATTACAACTTTCAGTATGCGCCAAGTTTATGTCGCTATTGGCTATTGGCATCAAATCTCACAGTATTTCCTTATCTAAACTTTAAAGAACAAATATAAAGAATAAGCTAAAACTTCAGAATCAGGAATCATTAGAAAAATCAACCATATCGCACAGACAATAAGAGCCAGTGTCATCAGCCGTCAGAATCGACATGTGCAGTATGCGTTGAACGAGCCTGTATGCAGTAAAGACGTGTTCTTGACCCGTTTCCACGCGCGCCCTGGAATAATGAGTTGTTACGTCACACCGTACAGTAGGCGTCATGTTAATTGGCCCAAATATTCAATCAGATTTTCAGAGTTCCGTAATCTCAAGTGTGCCACGCTGCCCGTTCCTCCGTTTCTCCTATAAAGAAATTACTTCCTTTTTATACTAGGCTACATCTTCTAAGTATGACGGTTTGAAATTTTCCTATATATAAACAATGTAAAGAAGATATGTCGTAATGATAAGATTGCATGTACTTTATACGTGTTATGCTCTACCTAATCTTAAAAATAGTAATGTGTACGATTGGGACGATATTTAAATAAAACTGGCGAACTGGGTGGCGGCGCAGTGCTTAGTTACGCTGCTTTGGCACTAACACTCGTGGGTTTGATTCCTACACAGGACAAGCATTTGTACGCATTAACATGCCTGTTTGCCTCGGTTTGGGTGGTTTTAAGAGAAGTAGGCGCATCATCAGGCAGGCCGTATGCTTGTATGCCTGCCAACATTGTATATAGTATATAAAAATCAGCTCTTAGCACAGGTAGGACGCATTAAAGAACGAGTAGCCAAAGCGGAAAAATTCCTCCACCCTGCAGAAATCCGCAGCCAAATAACAGCTCTCTGAAGGGTTGTACTGTTCCTGAGAGTGAGTTATGTTACCAGTAAGCTCCTAAGGACCGGCTATGTTGATATGTGATACTTAATGTTTTGTAAGCGTTCATAGGCTTCATTAATCACTTTACATCAGATGGAAAGAACGCTTTTACGAGTATGTTGTTGTTTTAAAAAAAATATTAGAATTAAAATGAGCCAATATTTAATGATGTTACTTTAGTACAAAAACCAGAAGGTTCTTCACACATTGGTGGTAACTTGCGGTGCAATGTGTCGGAGTACTGTTCAACTCTACTTTGAGGACGTTACTTCTAATATATTTTTAGGGGTCCGTACTTAAAATACCCTATAACTAAGACACTCTATGAGCCGTGAGGAATGCCGAAAATCGATATCCTATAATTTTTTTGTATACTACGTCAGGAGACATACAAGCATACGGCCTATAAATTAAAACGTACCCTATTAATGCTTGTAAGTATCACTCGCGCGATGCCTCCTCTGCTGCTTCTGGAGGTACTTCCCAAGATGGGCTGCTTTGATGCGCCCTACCTCTCTTAAAACATCCAGGCCAAGACAAACAGACATGTTCATGCACACAAATGTTTGTCATGTGTGGGAATCGAAACCACGAGCATAGGTGTCAAAGTCGCGGCATTCACGTCTGCGCCACCGAGCTCGTCATTCTAACCGGACACGCAGGTTAAACAAGTACGATTGAAGCCTGTATATGGATGGGTTTACCTATTTCTTCTCCGTGCTCGGAGAGCACGTTGAGCCGTCGGTCCCGGCTGTTGTTGATAACAGTCGTTAAGCAAAGTCAGTGTCCTTTGGGCGTCTTGAAAACACTGGCCTCCGCCAATCTGCAGTTGAGCAGTGTGGTGAAGTATGGTCTAAAACCCTTCGGTCGAAGGGAGACCCGTATCTATACATTGAGATGAATTAGGGTTGGTGTAGCACTAGCATAAGTATAGTCTGTCTCATTGGTTCTCTACAGGTTATTTCCTTGATGATTACATCCATCCTCGTCTCAAACACATCACGACTCCTTTGAACCTCAACAACTCAATCGAGTAATTAAACCATTACGGAGACGATGTGTTTAGCATAACGGGGGTGTAGTTAAAATTCAATATACAGACAAATCTGCGCAAATACAGGCCTTGATTTGGAGGCACGAGTTAAAACGATAATAAATACGAGACGTTCTTGAGGGATACATGAAGGAAATCAATGGACAACCGATGACACGCATTTGCGTAATAAATAAACTCGCCGCTACAGGTCGGGGCATAATCTTATTGCCTGGTTCACGGATTAACATCGCGTCACTTATCAGCTTCTTTCTTAAAATATCCTACTTTTGGTTAGTAGGTTCGAATCGCTGATATATTTAAGCGCTAAATCACTACGGTTCGGTGAGTCAGCGGGGCCTATATGCACCGTCAAGTGATTTATTGGTTAGTGGGGGTATGCAACAGCCCTCCTGGGACTTTTTATTTACATGCGATTCTTAAAATACGGATTATCCGCTTTTTTTTCTAGAGCTAGAGATGTATGAAGTTATAGATAGGAAGTACGAATCAACGTTAGGTGACAGGTAGGATATAAAGTGTATGTTTTATGATAGGTAGGATGTACGAAGTGTAGGTTAGGTTAGGTATATTTTGTTTACGGCCCTATACAATATTTTCACATTCATTGGGATTGGCTGGAAAAAATCTCTTAAAGAGATAAGCTCACCTTAGTACACAAAACTTGTAACAAAGATTATTTTGTATATTTATGTGCAATAAAGAATATCAAATATCAAGAAAGGGCACCGGAGTACACTTTGTCGAGTTCACTAGATCGGTAATGATGTCAGCCTGCAGGAATTAGTCATAGGTACCATGACGACCACGGATAGGTAGTGTGAGGAGCGGGAGAGGGCATCTGTTCGGAGACGGTTACGGCCTTTGTCCTCAGGGAGGAAAAACAACAGATTTTATACAATGAAATTTAAGAGGAGTACCGACAGATCGAATAGAGCATGTGTAGAGTTAAGAAGATACAAAGAGAAAAGTCATGAGCCAATCAGACAGTGTCATATGGGCGCAACAACTGGCACGAGGCTCCACCCCTGAAGTTACACAATTTGTAATATGTTATATGAATAGCAAATTATACAACCTATTTAAATAACACGAGGACAATGTTAGTATTGTGACACTAGCGAACATTTTGAATTGGGTGGGTTATACTACTCTGTTATAGAAGGGTGACGTTTAGTACTGTGATACCAGAGACTCAGTCTGCATATAGGCTGTTAGCAAACTGCATATAGGCACAGCAACCCGTCTGGGGAAGTGCCTCCACCACACAGGAAACCGCAGCCAAACTCCTCTATCGAGGATTGTTGTGTTCCTGCGTGACAGTGAGGTCATCAGTAACCTTCTAAGGAGTTGCTGTGTTAGCAGCAGAGTGTGGCTTCGCGCGAATGATACTCAATGTATTATAAGCGTTCATAGGCTACGGTAATTGCTTTACAGTACGGAGACGCCATTCGAGAACCTTTCTTCCCCAGCGGTTGTCGGTTCTACGAACTATGTGGTCGGTCCACTGTCACTTCAGCTTAGTTTTCCTGTGGGCTATGTCGGTTACGTTAGTAGCGGATATCCTCATTTCTAATTCTATCACGCAGAGAAACCCTGAGCATAGCTCTTTCCATAGCACGCTGAGCGACCTTGAGTTTTCCCATACGGTCCGCAGTGAAGGGCCACGTCTCAGATCCGTATGTCATCACAGGCAAACCACACTATTCGAAGACATTTCTCTTCAGGCGTTGAGGTATTTTGGACGAGAAGATATGTCTATCCAGCCAAGTTGGATCCGTCTGTTGACCTCTCGGTCGAAGTTGAACTTACCTAACCTACCCTAGGTAAACATATTCGTCAACAACTACGAGCTTAGTGCTTCCAACCGTGACCGGCGTAGGTATGTCATGGACATTCGACATGATGTTAATCTTGTCCGTGTTCATCTTGAGACCTACCTGGTTAGAAACAGCATTGAGATCATTGAGCATAGCGCTAAGTTCCTCTCGCGATTTCGCCATGAGAACTATATCATCGGCAAATCGAAGGTGAATTATATATTTGCCATTGATTTTTATACCGTATCCTTTCCAGTCCAAGAGTTTGATGACATCTTCCTATGCTGCGGTGAAGAGATTCGGGGATATAACATCGCCCTGTCTTACACCTTTTTGCACTTGGATCGGTTTCGTACTCTGGTTCTGTACTCGGATACACATCGTTGCCTTACTGTATAAGCACTTCAACGCTTCGATGTACCGATAGTCAATTCGGCATCGCTGGACAGACTGTAACACCGCCCATGTCTCAACGGAATCGAAGGCGTTTTCGTAGTCCACATACGCCAGACACAAGGGCAGATTATCCTCCTCAGTTTTCTGTATAATTTGACGGAGGGTATGTATGTGATCTATGCTGATAAAGCCTTTTCGGAATCCGGCTTGTTCGGGAGGCTGGAATTCAAAGTCTGCGTGCGAGACGGTTTGTGATGACTCTCAAAAACAGTACATACGAGTAAATGCGGCTCAGAAGCGATATCGGCCTATAGTTCTTCAAAAGGGTTTTATCATCCTTTTTGAAGAACAACATGACCAGGCTTCTGCTCCACGCTTCCAGTTTTTCACCGGAGTGTATGACGGAATCGAATAGCCTCTGAAGGACTACAAGTATCAGCTTTTCGCCCGCTTTCAGAAGTTCCGCCGTAATTCCGTCCTCCTCCGGCGCTTTTCCATTTTTAAGCTGTTTGAGAGCCATACGAATTACGTACAGACGTGTCCTTCACATCTTCGGTATAGTGACAAGTCAGTTTAGCTCTCGGGTCGTTAGTAGCAGTGGTACCTGGTTCAAACGATGATGTGTACAGCTGTCCCTGGAACTTCTCCATCTCTCTCAGTATTCTTAGAAATAATGGCGCCAATGTTGGCCTTCAGTTCCAAATTTGACTTTGCCCAACAGACAGATCTTTGGCGAAGACTTCGGAGCCTTGGTTCCGCTCTATCGCCTCTTTCAATGAACTCTCATCATTTAATGAACGGCAGTGGTCGCGTACTGTGCGGTTCCAGAGAAGTTTTCTTCCGAGAACTCTCAAGTTGTGGAATGAACTCCCAGCCGAGATTTTCCCAAGGGACTACATGGTGTTCTTTAAGGAAGGCGTGAAGAGGTTTATAGAGGGTCGGCAACGCATGAGTAGCACAGGCTACGATGACTGTTTAGTGGTATAAAATAAAAAAAACGCGACTGCGCCACCGATGACGTCGAAATATGTCGTACTGCGGCCTCTTTGTATTGAATACCGTTTCACTATCGGCCGCGTGGATACGCACTGCGGATCTGTCATCAATATTCCGCCGGCAGTTTATGCAAACCACGCCGGCGGACTCGCGCCGGTCAAACTTGTGATGAGATACGTATTATGTATTTACCTAAACAGAGGGATCTGTAATTTATTCCGTAAACTGTAATCTGTATTGGTGCATTTGTTATGGTAATAAAGCAAAGTAAAGGGAGAACAAGACCAGCTCGGTGACGCAGTGGTTAGTGATCTAATGCTCGTTGGTTCGATTCACAAACGCAGTAGACATTTGTGTTTATAAACATGTCTGTTTGTCTTGGTCTGGGTGTTTTAAGACAGGTAGAGCGCATCGAAGCAGCCCGTCTGGGGAGGTACCTCATAGAAATCCGCAGCGAAATAACAAATCCGTGGAGAGTTGTTGTGTTCTTGCATGTGAGTGAGGTCACCATAAGCTCCTAAGTTGCTGTGTTAGCAGCAGAGGTGGGATCGCGCTTCGTAATCGATATTAAATGAACAATAGTTTGATGTAAATATTTCTCTTCTAAATATCTAGTGTTTCTTTTTCTCGAATCTTCTTCATCTTGAATGTAAAATAGACTTTAATGTAAGCGATATTGAAATTAAAATGTCTTATATACATACTAGCTATGCTCGTGACTTTGTCCGCGTAATCTACAGGTCATTGTTTACAAATCTCTTTACAAAGTTTCCTGTAGCACCGTCAGGGATTTAAGCAAATATGTTATTGGCGTCGCTTACGTAGGAGAGTTGTCCGTGCGGAAAGTAACTGAAGCTATGGTTCAAGATTTTCAAGAAGTTCACGATTAAAACGAAAAGAAAATTATTATTCGCGATTATGGGAACCCTGGAGATAAAAACACTATCACCTGCCGTGCAGCCGGACAAAATTTCAGCTTCTATTACGCTTTGCTGTACATTTGTGACCCTTAATTTGCTTTCGTTGCCAAATTTCGGTGGAATTTCTTTGTAAATTCGGAATATCAATTTTAATGTTTTTTTTTGTATTACGTCGGGAGGCATACGGCCCACCTGATGTAAAGCGGGTACCGTAGCCTATTAACGCTTGCGATATATTAAGTATCACACGCGCGATGCCTCCTCTGCTGCTTACACAACAACTCCTTGGGAGTTTACTGGTGACCTCACTCACACGCAGGAACACAACAACCCTCTAGGGAGTTGTTATTTGGCTGCGGTTTTCTGTGAGGTGGAGATACTTCCCAGACGGGCTGCTTTGATGCGCCCTACCTCTCTTAAAACATCCAGACCAAGACAAACAGACATGTTCATGCACACAAATGTTTGCCATGTGTGGGAATCGAGTCCACGAGCGTTGGTGTCAAAGTCGAGTCATTCACGACTGAGCTACCGAGCTCGTCAAAATGTTATTTTGAGACGCAAGATTAGGTATGCTTGGGGGATTTAAAAACCCTGTAGGATAATTAATCGCACCTTCCTGTTCCATGAGTGTGTTTATAGATATTTTAGTATTTATTTCCACGGATCGATCGTTTCTTTCGTAAAGCCGGGAGTTTCATTAATTTGACGAATCTCTTGGATTACCGCGTACAGAAAGAATAACGTCTTGCAATCATGTAACTGTATAACATTAGTTATACAAAATAACATTTCCATTTACTTGTGGATATCTGACTTTACCAATTTCCAGTAGCATCTGCCGTCTATGTAGCATTTTATTTTTAAAGTTGATTTATTATGTTGTTTTATTATTATTATTTAGCAATATTATTTTCAATGTTTTCAATGTATAACAATCGCGAAAACCTAAGACAGCTAGCAATAATATTTTTATTTCAGAAACAATGTCAAAAGTTTCGGCGTGATTTTTGCTGGACTTTTGTATTTTTCCGTGAGAATAACACACTCTTTGTCCCAGAGATATCATCATACCAAATTTCACCGAAATCCGTTCAATGGTTTTCGCGTGAAGCGGTAACAGACGGACAGACAAAAAATTAAAAAAATGTATACTTGTCCTCTGTATTACTGTACTAGAGTAGACTGCATTTTTGCAACTATGCGAAAACGGTGTGCATCCCTGGCGCGCAGGGTCCGAGCCAGCTCCAACAGCATCCTGAACATGTTTACTAAAAGATAAGATCTTCAGTACCTATGTGAACCATTGCTCAATGGTTCACATACCGAGGAACAAAGAAATGTAACCCTAATCTACTATACAAACGATAAGATAATCTAAGGTGTTTTAATGTCTCTAACTACCATATTGTATGATCTAAGTTGGTCGAAATAAAATAAGTGTAACAATAGATTATCAAAAACTATTCAATGGATAGAATTTGCTCACTTACAGTTTTATTATTTATATAGTATAGATACTATAAGATCAGAAAATTTTGTTCAATTAACTATACTTTTTTCTACATACAATCATTTTTAAAATGAAAACAAATTAAATAATTGTATATATTTTTGGGTTTTCATAAAGTTTAACTTTAAGAAAAATGACATTTTGAACAACTCCCGCTCGTCATTTGAACAAGACGTGCCCAGGGCTTCTGACTTAAACGTAAATATGTCACACTAAATTGTAACAAAGTTTATATAAAATTTTAACAAACGAAAACTACCTGCCTTTTTACCCCTGAAGGTAGGCAACTATGCCGTAACGGAACATGGCAACATCTCTCATATCGTGTAGAGTATAGAAAACAAGTGGACCAAATTTCACCCCTTGAACAAAAAATGTAACATATGTCCACACGTACAATCGTACAGAATATAAAGTGTAATTTAAAAAAGAATCATGCGACTCATCACTGCCTTATTTACGTGTAGGGGATCCTAAAAACACGACACAGAACGCTGTGTGCACACAGAACGGGAACAAAGCCAGGTGCGCCACAAAAGAAATTGGCGAATGAGTTTATGCCTTTTTATTTTGTTGTGACTGTAGTGGCACGTGCCGGCGAAAAAAATGTATACGAGTATAAACCAGCATTATCGTTGTTACAAAGGTGTTTTTGATTGAATATTGTACGCTAGATTTATTTTGAAAATAACTCTATCTAGTTAATAAATTCACGTCAAGTCCTTTGTCGGGTAGGCAGAGAGAACCGAGTGTCACATGACTCGTTCCTTACACTCCCCACTCGCTTCTAACAAACACAACAATAACCGAATTGAAATTTAGTATTCAATATGAGTATAAAATGTAGCTTTTCAAGGAGCTCAATGATTATGAAAAAATTGCCTGACATTCAATAAAAATAAAATTATAAGAAAATATTGTCGCGACAGTACTGACCAAAATCGTAAGATTGGCCCCAAAATAGGGACCATACCCTTTTATTTCCATACAATCAAAAGTAAGGATGTATTTGAAACAATAACATTGCAAACATCTCAAAAATATATACCCTATAACAAACAACCATACTATATTATTTTTCAAAAATGTCAGAAAAGGACTTCTTCCCGCGCTTTTGACGAGTGACATTGTTGTTTTACTTGAAATTTTCACAATTCAGTATAAAATTAGTTTTGTGTGACAATTTCGATAGTATTTTGTAACATAAGTGCAGTGAAATTATACAGTAATGAAAATACTCAAACATAACACGTTTATGCACTTTTTGGAAGACGTGAATAAGTTCATCAAGAAAACCTCGTAAAATCACTATGGTATTATGGGTGGTATTTAAACTGGGTTGATTGGGTCTAGATACCCTTTCTAAGTATTTTTTCAGCACAGTTCCTGAAGCTGGAACATAGAATTAAGATTTTCAAATGGTTCTAAACTGAAGACTTTTAACTGGCATAAAGTAGCAACACTATTGCCATATATATTTAATAAAAAAAAAATGTCAGAAAAGATATTGGTGCCAATTATGAAAATTCAATTAATATGCGTAGGTAATGACAATGTTAATACATGAATATAAATGGTTATAGCTTGGGTTCGTATTACTCCAGACCACAAAAGCGGGGAGGAGTATGTATTCCAATTAATGAAGAAGTTGAATTTAGAACAATCACAGATTTAATCAATTAGTGCAAATAAATAGCTTTGAGTGCTGTGCTATAGAATTTCTGCGTAATAACATTATAATTATTTGTTTATATAGAAACCCTGCATCAAATATAAAAAAATTCTTTGACAATTTAGAATTGATGCTACATACAATATCGAAAAAATTTCATAAAAAGAAAATAATAATAACAGGTGACTTTAATATTGATACTTTGAAATGTAATAATTTAACTATGCGCTTATATGAGAAATAATAATTTAAATGTATGTATCGACGAACCTACCCGGGGATACTCTTGTATTGACCAAATCATTACTAATATAGAATTGACCACAAGTGCTGTAGTTCCACTGGGACTCTGTGATCATGACACTGCTCAAAAGCTCACTTTTTTGATATATTAGAAAGCTCCTGAGTGAAATGAAATGTTGTGTGAGTAACATGTGCATATGTGCAGAGTGAGGAGAAGAGGGTTCACATCTTTTCATCGTATACAGTGGTCGGATAAGTATGCTGTTATGGTGGAGTAAGTTCATATTTCAAACAAAATTGGCCGAGTTTTACGAGGAGTTGTTATCACGAGCCCTAGAATGATGTATGAAATGAGCTATAAATGTTAACGAAGCGAGCGAGGAGAAGAACCGCGTATTATGGTGCTCGGTATTCTCAGAATACCCCGCAAGGGACCTGTAATTAATTTATAGATAGATATATTTTATATTTTTTTCAGATATCTTTTCATCTGCTAACAAAATTTTATTCAACTTCCTTGCTGAATTTTTATAGTCACGCATGAATGAGGAATATCTGAAATAAATAGCAGTAGGCTGTATCTTGTATATCTAGTATGCCGAGAGAAAGCTCGTCAGCTGGTGCATTTAAATATGCGATAGATGCTGAGATAATTGCATATAAACTGACCTCTGATGAATTTTCAACTAAGAAAATCGCTGAACAAATATTTTTTACCAGCTGACGTATAATGTAATACTTTAGCTGACTATTTTTATTCAAGATATTAGGTTTGGAACATTTTGACATTGCTATATTTTAGCTACCACTGCTCAATCCACCGACGGAACCACAACAGACGTCCATGAACCTTCATGATACAACTCTCTTAAATAATTTACAAGTTGTCGAGAGAAAATCATTGACTGTATCTGGCTCTTGGACCACTATGACAAAGATGTGTGTGAATTAATCCGCAGGACACCCAACACATCCTTATGGACACGACAATAATAATATGTGAACATAAAAAGATAATAGTTACGTCGGTGACCTTTCCACAAGTGTGCTCATAAAATGATCGATGTACATTGTGACAGGGTCTTTTACGATGGTCAGCGATATGTCGAGGCCTATAAAACATTTAATCCATCAATAGCCGCCGTCCGCGACAGTACCTAATACAGGCACGTGACTGGAATCTTCGTGCGTTCGGTAATTGTTTGCAGATAGTGCGCGGATACGATGACAAGAGAGATTTATGTGCGTGACTGTACAACCACAGTACAGAGACATAAGCGGTGTATCAAGCGCACTAAGACGTTGTTCTTATATAAAGCGATCGTGCAATCACCAATATTAATAGCGTACACGGATACATGGCGTCGAAAACGGATATGCCCATATAGATTTTACGTACATTAAGACATATATTAGACAATTATTATGTTGTGTTAAATAGTCGCTTATTTACTTTGGTGGTTATTCTTGACTGCAGTATTTAAAAAAAATATGATAATGATTTTTATTTATCTTCTTCTTGACTAGATTATTGATGAGTCTCCACGTAATACATAATCTTTAATAACATTCTTTTTATATAACGTTGGGAAACGTAAAAAAATAAAAATATCCTGACTAAGACTCAAACCAACAAGCGTTGGTGTTAAAGTAGTATAAAATTTTAGTATTAGTAAACAATCGTTTCTATTTAATAAATAAATAAGTGCAATATTTGAACAAAACCTGCTGGCTTGGTTCCATTTGGTCGACGTGATATAATCTTCATTTTGATTGTTTGCTGTAAAATTCACGCGAACTCGAAATAATTATAATTAAAAAGTGCTTGCCTAATAGAAAGCAACTACTTTTTGTTACGCAACCATTTTTTATATATTTAGAAAAGCTTATGTTAGTGTTTATAATATTGAAGATAACATGCTCTCAACGCTAAATCAAATGACAATCCAATTCCAATATGTGCAACCACACAATCGACCATCATGGTAAGCAATCTGGTACCACTGTCGTTATATTCTTTTTCTTCTTACTAGCGTTGTCACGTTTCTTAGGGTGATCGGGGTCCGCTATCTAAGGGTTACCTAAGGAACGTCAGACGGAAGTCTCCAGTAGCTAAATACTTGCTGAAGATACTTGATTTTGACGTGGAGTGACTGCTGTCAGACCTCCACGGCCGACAAGGAAAATCAAATACTATTTAGGTTAGGTTATACGTTTTTTAAATTATAATATCTATTTTCTTCACGATTTTCTCCTTCACGGGCGAACAAAGGATAATTACAAATATGAAACACGAATTTGATACACTCCCACATCTGTAGGTCGATTCTACTAAAAACTGCAACTGCACTGCAGCGCGGCGTGTATCAAAATGCGTACATTTTGACATTTCGGTATTCTGTTAGGCGACCAGTGGGCCAATTCTGCTAAATAACTGCAACTGCACGTTTACGCCTGTCACTTGAGTCGTGCAGGAATAGTGCAGTGCCGATAGGTGTATTCTACTAAAATATCCTGCACTGCAACTGCGCTGGAACTGCGCGTATGCTGCACTGCAACGGCATTGCAACTACGCTGCAATTGTGCATATCCTGCAAGTAAACTACTTAAAACCTGAAATGTCTCTAAAATCTAATAAAACTGAATTTTTATTTAATGTTGACTCCTATAGTTTCACTATTGACCTTGGTTGCCGGAGTGGAGGTATTTCTAACCGAAAAGAAGCTTTACTTAATTATATTTATCCAAAAACATCTCCCAAAATAAAGCAAATATAATTCACCGCCTCAGAATATTAATTTCACTTCGCAAAAGTTGCTCAAGAGTAACGTTAACAAAACTGCAAGTAAACTCCTTCAAAACATCTGTCACCGGTATACAAATGTCAAAACAATTTATCAGAATACGATTATATTGCAGGAAACGTGCAGTTGCAGTGCAGGTTTTTGAACAGAATAGCGATTCATTTACTGCAACATTCCTGCAACGACGCTGCTGTCAGATCGTTTAACAGAATACCGAAACGTCAAAATGTATGCATTTTGACACACGCCGCGCTGCAGTGCAGTTACAGTTTTTAGTAGAATCGGCTTAAAAAACTTGCACTGTACCTGCACGTTTCCTGCAATCGTATTCTGTTAAATTGTTTTGACATTTGTATAGCGATGACAGAAGTTTTGAAGGAGTTTATATGCAGTTTTGCTAACGTTAGTCTCCAGCAACTTTTGCGAAGAGAAATTAATATTCTGAAGCGGTGATTTTTATTGCAAAATATTTGTTTTGTTTTGGGAAATATTTGTAGGAATATATGATTAAGTAAACCTTCTTTTCAGTTAGAAATACCTCCACGTCGGCAACGAAGGGCAATCGGGTGTGAAATTATAGGAGTCAATATTAAGTAGAAATCCAATTTATTAGTTTGAAATATGGTAACATTACAGAAGTAGTTCATTTGTAGGATATGCACAGTTGCAGCGTAGTTGCAGTGCCGTTGCAGTGCAGGATACTCACATTTCCAGCGTAGTTGCAGTGCAGGAAACTTTAATAGAATACACCTATTGGCACTGCACTATTCCTACACGACTCAAGTGACAGGCGTAAACGTGCAGTTGCAGTTATTTAGCAGAAGATTTTTGTGAAGATATTTTGCATTCCAGTGTATTACACAATATAGTAACTAGTACTGAAGAAATTAAAAGAATAATTTGCAAACTAGACATAACTAAAGGTGCCGGTAGGTAATGATAATTTGCCTCCGATTTTCTTCATAAAGTGCGCTGAAACAATATCCTTACCCATACGTTTACTCTTCAATAGATGTTTGCGGGAAGGTTACATGCCAAGAGTTTGGAATGAAGCACTCGTAATTTCGTTACACAAAAAGGGTCTTAAGACATTAGTTGAAAATTACAGGCCAATTTCGATTCTCAATGTCCTTAGTAAGTTGCTCGAAAAAATAGTTCACAAGCACATATATTCAGTGATTTTACAATCGATTCCTGCGGAACAACATGGGTTCATAAAAGGACTGCAACAAACCTTAGTTGTTTTATTGACTATGTGACAAGTGGCATGGATGGAGGGTCTCAGGTTGATGTGGTCTACACTGATTTTGAAAAGGCTTTTGATCGTGTGGATCACTTCATACTATTACATAAACTCCACAAACTTGGGATTGGGGGCAACTTGCTCAGATGGATAGAGTCGTATTTGCGTAACAGATCTCAAGCAGTAGTGTTGGGAGGCTATCGTTCTGATTACATGCAGATGTCTTCAGGAGTCCCACAAGGTTCCATTTTGGGTCCGCTATTATATGCAGCGTACTTGTTTGATGTTGGCAAATGTTTTAAACACGTAAAATTTCTAATGTATGCTGACGATACAATTTTTTTTATGAAAATAAGTGACGCTACAGATTGCATTAAACTACAGGCTGATTTGGATAGACTCGGACGTTACTATGATCAGAACCGCATAGGAATTAATATTAGTAATTGTAATTTTGTTTGTTTCACACGTAAAAGAAATCCAATACAATTTCAATATCAAATAAATAGAATTACTGTAAAACAGGAACACCTTGTTAGGGATCTGGGAGTGCTTCTAGACGACAAACTTACATTCTCAGAACATTATGATACAATAATAAATAAGTCATATAAAAATCTCGGCTTCATAGTAAGAGTATGTAAGCCTTTTACGGATATTGATTGCATAAAATTACTTTACTCGTCGTATGTCAGAAGTGTCCTTGAATATTGTAGTGTTATATGGAATCCTCACTACATAACACATATTAATAATATAGAAAATATACAATACAAATTTATAAAACATCTTAATTATAGAAGACATAGATACACACAAAATTATAGGGAATCGTGTGCATTCTTTTACCTTTCTAGTCTGGAGAATCGTCGTATTTTGCTGGATATGGCTTTCCTTCATGGTCTGTGCAGGGGATATATTGACTGCCCTGATATCATTAGCAAGGTTTTACGTTTTAATGTGCCTCGAATTCGCACTAGACATACAAGTTTATTCGCTATCCCTTTTTCGTCAACAAACTATGCTCAAAATTCAACAATTAATCGTTTTCAGAGAACGTAGAACAAAAAATTCTGCTCGGTTGATATTTTCGTAAATAGTAAGGAAGTATTTAAAAAGGAAATTTTAAAAATTCTGCAGGAAGGCAAGTGTTAACGTAGCCACACACATAGACACATAGGTATACATGTAACTCACACTAACCAGTATACACATACGCTCGCACAAGCATGCAGACACACACACTCACACACACACATGCATTCACTCATATACACACACACACCACACACAACTGAGGGAGTACTTTAATACTTAAACAATTTTTCTTGTAAAACTATTCAACCTACTAATAGTTAGAAATTTCGCACTATTTTTCTATTTTAATAGTTTGCCTAGTTGTTTGCTCTTTGGCTTGTTATCTGTTAACTATAAAATGTAAATCCGTTATTGGCTGTATGTTTAGTATACAAGTATTGTCATTACGTATCTAAGGGCTGTGGATTTTGTATTAAAATAAAATAAAAAAATAAAAATAAAGAATTGGCGTACAGGACTCGAACCAGTACAAGTCGGTTAATAAACTACAATATCCACTAGGCTATCACTCCTCTTACAACTTTCATGAACTGAAATTCTAATTTCAATTCCTACCTATAAGAATTTATGTCCAGAGTAACCCTACACAATCCTTGAGAGTAGTCTAAAGGAAATGTAAAGATATGAAATATTCCTTTGTAGTTATGCTACTGTTTATATCTGTGCTGTGGTATAACCGAGTCTTATTATTGGTGTTCACTAATATTTACCTTTGTGTGTTAAAGACGGTACTTGTGGGTAACCATTGACCTGCCTGTCACACCATCTGATAAATTAACTGAAGAAAGGTAGATTTGATCATTGTAATGGTCCTGACAATATTAAAGGCCGTGACGTGTCGTTTCTTTTATTAGTTAATAGATTCAGGCGTTATTTTGCCAAGTTTTAATTTACAGGCAATTTGGTCTAAACTGCTTTGGGTATTTCCGCTACTGATTAGTTCACGCGAACTAGTGCCGACCGGCACCCGCCCACTATTGTTAGTAGATGTATATCGTTGCTCCCCTTGCTGTTTCGGTCATCTCTGCCATACGTGTTTCGCCTCTCATCATCATCATCGGGCGCTGTATATGTTAGTTGTTAGAATAACATGCTACGAATCTAAATCTGATTCTTATTGCCAAGGCAGCAACACAGGCAGGTGCAAATGGTTCACATTTCATATGGCGGACACTCGCTGAGACGACCGCAGCAGCCGAGGCAGAGACGACCGGAGCAGTCCTGGCAGCGACGCCATGATGCATCTACTAACGGTAGTGGGTGGTTGTCAGACGGCACTAGTTCGCGTGAGCTAATTGGTGGAAGCACGCAAAGCAGGTCAGGGCAAATTGCATGTCAATTTGACTGCCACTAAATAACGCCTGAATCTTTTAACTAAAGAAGTAAGTTACCGAGTTATGTGATAGATCCTTACACACCTCACTCGCTTCTTTAACATTCATTGCTTGTCTCGTGCACGCTCGCTGATTTCTAAGGCTCCTGACATTTCCTTCTGATAAAACACGATCAATTTGGTCATGGTAGGTTCGTCGGCTCCTACATTCTTGTACTTTCGCGTTGTACGTCTGTTTCGTAATTCATTCTTCCTGCATTTTTTCTACATGTCCAATTCAACGGAGCATTCCCCTTCACTCTCTCAGACACTCTCTTTCAGACCAGCTCTGTACTCTGTACCGCTTTATGTACATACATTGAACGTAAACAGCAGTAACGCATAGTTTAATCTGGGCCACAATCGATAGTGTATATCGAGGCGTGTTGTTGGCAAGTCCATTGTGCCTCGAAGACGGGACAAGTTACACTATTAATCACGAGGACACGGCGGCAGGACTCGCGAGGAAGTGGTGTATGATGTTCGCAAGTTCGCCCCGGCTGGCTTGTTAACTAGTTGACGTCAGATTACGTTACTATGCAATGTAGCGAACTGAAAGTGAACATTGTACAGGGATATAATTACTATAGTCCGACTTTTAATTCGATTCAGTAAAATGACAGTTGCTATGTTACCACTTTTGAGCGAAAAAAGGTAGCGACGTGCACAAATGAATGAATGTGTTCATAATATAATAATATTTTATTGTCTATAGTGAGGTTTATTCTTAATAATTCAACCTATTATATTTTTATTCATCTGAATATCAGAATCTCCGTCATTGTCTGCTCTTATAATAAAAATGGTGTGTAATGATATATAATTTTACATAACCCAGCTTCTGAAAAATACTCGGAATGGGTTCTCAGACCCAATCCTGTAGTTCCAATACCACCCTTAAAACGGTAATGAATTTTAAAAAGTAATCCTTGACCATGTACTTTTTGCGTATTCCAAAAAAGGAAAACGTGTTTTTTTTGTATTTTTTCATTGTTATATAAGTTCAGCACTTATATTACGAAATACTATCAAAAGTAAGCCTACACGTCAACGTAAAATCCTGGTTTCCATAAGCATTTGAGAGATCATGAACACAGGCATTACGCCTTAAAAAATGTGCCTGTGCATTTCGAACTCTTCGGTTTTCTAAATATTAACACAAGGACTTTCGTTTCGAAGTATTTATGTTGTTTTTTCCTATAATATGTAAATCAAAGCGAGAGATTTAGATATTTCACAATTGAAATTTTACATAAAATTCACAAATCCACAAATAATACCTATCTAATTTTTAAAACTACTTATTTTCTGCAATTTATAGATAACAGATGTGCGAGGCAGGAAAATTTCGCTTCTTTACAAGCTCTCAATAATATTTCGAGTCTAAATGGCGTAATTTCACTGAATGAAGAAGAAATTGTTCCAATTCGAAATCGTTATATTCATAAATTTAAATTGTATCGAAAAGATTTCGATTTTGTGACGAATATAAAGTTCCGTGACAATGCTAATGAAAAACATTTTACTGACAAACTATTCCGATTTCATGTAACATTTTTTCGATTCGCATAAGAATTTTCCATGTCAATGTGATTACCTCTGGAGGTTATTTAAATGAACTATTTACATGTTTTATTTTTATATTATCATAAAAGCCGATCCGAGTCAAACTACCCTGGAATTAGTGGCATGGTTTAACGTTTAACGTTACCTTACCTACAATATTGACTCATTTGCATCAAATTAATAAGATAATAAAATATGAAAAATAGAAGCCTCATGATCTGACTGTTGTGCAGAACGAACGCGTATTGAAACTTATGTTGCCTTGTTGAATCGGTACAGAAATGAAGGAACATTAGATTCTTTACGATAACCGTAAGCGAAAAATGCAATGGCTGACCCCAGGTCAAACGCCGCAACAGTGCCCTAAAACAAAGCTTACCAATGACAAGGTAATGGTACCAGTTTGATGGTCTCTTCATAGCGTTATTCACTATAGCTTTCTCAGTTCTGGTCAAGGTTTACTGCGCCGAACGTAAGCGGTCTCCGCAGCCTATTGACGCTCGCAACACTACGGGGATGTTACTCGCGTGCTGTCAAATTTGTGACCTAAGACTGTTTCGTTACAGTACCCAGTACACAGCTATATAAATATACCAGCTTGGCGATAGAAATATGTGAGACAGAGGTACCCATGCAGACCACGTTTGTACAAAGTCTCTTTCTGGTAAATATATATGGTAAATATATAATGCTTACGACTACTGGTGATATATATGTGACTTGAATCATATTTAAACTGTATAAGAGTATATGTATATCAAAATTGTGATATAAACCTATAATTAAGAGCTGTTACGTTGTAGAGCATTTCATTGTAATATTACAATGCAAAAGTACACTAATGTGGTTCCAAGATCATTACTATCTCTTTCAGAACTGGCCCGCACTATTGTAGCGTTCATTGGATCCATTTTGTACTAAAGAAATATAGTTCGAATTAAGTCTCTCTGGCTTCGCCTTACACGATTGTGCGCGAGCTGGTTAGCGACCAGTTGAGTACTTTATTATTCGCCAATTTGCTGAATATAAGTACAATTACTTTTTTTACACAACATTAGGAGACATACAAGCATACGGCCCGTCTGATATAAAGGCGTTACTGTAGCCTATGAACGCTTTCAATACATTAAGTACAATGACATATTTACTGCTAACACAGCAACTCCTTAGGAGCTTAGTGGTGACCTCGTTCACTCGCGGGATTACAACAAGCCTCTAGGAAGTTGTTATTTAGTTGCGGTTTTCTGTGGGGTGGAGGTATTTCCCCGGACGAGCTGCTTTGATGCGCTCTACCTCTCTTAAAAACATCCAGACGAAGACAAAAAGACATGTGCATGCACACAAATGTTTGTTCCGTGTGAGAATCGAGCCAATGAGCGTTGATGTCAAAATCAAAGTCGCATCATTCATTTTTCAAGAGAGCTAGGGCGCATCCAAGCAGCCCGTCTAGGGAAGTACCCCCACCTCACAGAAAACCGCAGCCAAATAACAACTCCCTATAGGGTTGTTGTGTTCCTGCGTGTGAATGAGGTCACCCAGTATGCTCCCAAGGAGTTGCTGTGTAAGCAGCAGAGGAGGCATCGCGCGAGTGATTCTTAATATATCACAAGCGTTAATAGGCTACGGTACCCGCTTTACATCAGGTAGGCCGTATGCTTGTATGCCTTCCGACGTAATATACAAAAAAAAAAATTCACCGCTGCGCCACCGAGCTCGACAAAATTTGATTACTTGTTCGTGTTTATTACAAAACACGTATTGAGAACAACATATAACGTTATTGCTTTAAGTATGTTTATTTGTAGTTCGCTACATAGTAATCGCCACTGTTGGTAATGATGAATTAACTAACTTTATGGATATAATAGTAGGGAAATAGGCTGAGTGTTGCGTGTAGACTCGATTGCATAAGAAATGCTTTGTTTCTTTGCAGATTTTTCATCAACGACATTTTTTTTTGGCCGACTTTCATAAAAATAATGAAGTAAAGTAATATATTCATATTTACTATTGGGACCTAGCGGGCACATCGACATTTATTTTAAATAAAATTTTCCGACGTGAAGACGTCTTTCAATTTGCTTGCATAGTGGGGGGCAATTTAAAAAGCTGATGATAACAAAATCGGGAGCTACAGTTAGCTGTTCTAGCTACATATCTATCGTTTACATACAAATTTTTATTACACCACTTGATAGCTAAAGAATCAAAGAATCCGTTACGATGAGTGAGGACTGTGATTATCGCGCGCAGCGAAGAGAAAAGCGCCGCCGTTTTGAGATTTAGTTGCATCATATAATTTTCTTTTAATATAACTTACTTCCATTTACTCCTTACGAAGACGTATTCACGTCACGGTCGCGTCCGCGAAACAGCCACAGCCTGATTCTTTTTCTACTTTATTCATTTCTAATAATAATAGTTATCTTTTCCTCTTTTAATTCACTAACATTTCGAAAATGACTATTGGCAAAAACCAAATTTTGAAAAAAACTATAGGGGTCAATTAAATATTGTTTATATTGAAAAAATAATAGTACTGTAATACAAATTTATCAATAAAGTTGCTTTTTACATAATGGTTATCAGTTAAGTGATGAGATATTCAATTATTTTGACCTCAATATTCTATCTATACTTGTCTTCACGTCAATTCCCTTGCGGACACACCTTACTCGCTTCTTTAATATTCATAGCGCTTTTGCATGTTCACCAGTTTCCAGGACTTGTACGGCCACCTTGGGATTCTATTGATATATTGTGATTTTTTTTTAAGCAACGTCGGAAGGCATACAAGTATGAGACACACCTGATGTAAAACGTTTACGGCAGTCTATGAACGCTCGCACTACAAAGTATCCCTCGCGCGATGCCACCTATGCTGCTAACACAGCAACTCCTTATGAGCCTACTGGTGACCTCTCTCAGACGCAGGAACACAACAATCCGTCAAAGAGTTATTTGGCGATTTTCTGCGAGGTACGTACTTCCCCAGACGGGCAGCTTTGATGAGCCATACCTCTCTTTAAAACACCCAGACCAATGCAAACAGGCATGTTCATATGTAAGATAGGTTATTGACACACTCAATTTCTTGTAACCTATACCTTCTTGTATTAAGTAACTTCTTGTATTGTATATTAACGTCATAGATTGACTTGTTGTAACTTTTGTTTAAAATGCTTACTTATTTGTCGACAAAGCCGTTTGTTGTCTACGAACATTTCACAATACGTGTCACTCGTTACCCTGATCAAAGTAAAATAAAAACACAAATCGTCCCAAATATTAAAGTGTTCACATGAAATTCAATATAGAGTATATTGTTGTACGAAAATATGAAATATTTAAATTACTTTGCCGAAACACGACAATACTTGGTTCATTGGGGACGAAGCCTCGCTTTTCTACACAAAGAACCCCACCTTTTCACTTTAAAACGTGAAAGCTGCCACAGACTATCGTAGTTATACAGAGAATATCTACGACAAAGAATATGTGGTTACCGTATTCTCTGATCGCCAGTGCAGTATTGAATGCCAAACAATACGGAAGTAGGTAATATTGAAACAAACTAAATTGTTCATTGTTTTTAGGGTTCCGTACTCAAAGGGTAAAAAGGAACCCTATTACTGAGGCTCCGCTGTCCGTCCGTCCGTCTGTCACCAGGCTGAATCTCATGAACCGTGATAATTAAACAGTTAAAATTTTCACAGATGATGTATTTCTGTTGCCGCTATAACAACAAATACTAAAAAATAGAATAAAATAAATATTTAAGGGGGCTCCCATACAACAAACGTGAAATTTTTGCTCATTTTTGCTCGATATTGATAACGGCAACAGGTAGACGCTTGAAATGTGACATAATATTTAGTTATATATTCACTTTAAGAATAAATAATTAAATTAAAATAAAACAAATTTAAGGGGGCTCCCATACAACAAACGTGATTTTTTTGCCGTTTTTATAAATAATGGTACGGAACCCTTCGTGTACGAGTCCGACTCGCACTTGGTTTGGCTTTTTTTTATTTATTTATTTTTCTGTCTTAATCTAAACAATTATTATATAATATAGTTAAGGTTCACATGCACAGAATAAGATCGAGAGAGACTGGTGACAAAGATAGGCCGAAGCCACCAGCTAAGTACACCACTCCTCTTCTTGCGACATCTTAACATTGCGATACACTGATTGCCTGTTATCACGATTCGATTTTAAAAATTCTTTTAACTTCTTGTGAAAGGTACTGTCCTGTAATTTTTTTTATACAACGTCGGAAGGCATACAAGCATACGACCCACCTGATGAAAAGCAGTTACCGTAGCCTATAAACGCTTGCAATACATTAAGCATTACTCGCGCGATGCCTCCTAACACAGGACAAAACAATCCTCAAGGGAGTTGTTATTTGGCTGCGGTTTTCAGTGAGGTGGAGGTACGTCCCCAGATGGGATGCTTTGATGTGCCCTATCTCTCTTCGGTAATAACGAATTCGGTATCCGAATCATATTTTTTGAGAACTTTTACTTCTCTAGGCTGGCCTAACCTGTCGTTAACAGACGTCTTTTCTACCTCCGATGAGGAATTTGTCTAGTTAACACTCACATTAAATCTTTTCCTTCAATTCTTCAGACGTTAAATTAATCCTAGATAATGCGTCAGCTTCGACGTCATTTTTCCCTTTGACGCACATTATTTTAAAGTCATATACCTCTAAAGCGAAACGAAATTTTGTTAACCTACTTGGCGGATTAGTCATATTGAACAAATATATCAATGGCGGATGGTTAGTTTCAATAACAAACTTTTTTCATGTAAATGCGGACAAAAATGCTTTATCGAACAAACGATTTCCAAGAGTTCTCTTTCTATTGTTGCATAATTTAACTCTGCTACATTCTGAATTCCAAGCGAATTGAACATGTTTTTTACATGACTTTTTTTGCAAGACAATCTCGGCAAAGATCTTAATAAATTTCGTAGAGTAATTACTAAATGCAAAAAATTGTTTTATCTCGTGCTGACGAGCAGCACACGATGGGGTTGGGTAACGTTCGATAACCTCGATTATTGCTGGGTCCGGCAGAATGCCGTCAGCTGATATTATATGAGTTAAGTATAATGTTCATTTCTTTAAAAATAACATTTTGATAGATTTAATTACAAGTTTAGTTTCCGTAACCTTGAAAATACTGACAATATATTTTTATTATGATCCGCTAAATTCCGTCCGAAAATATTTAAATCATTTAAATATATTATACATTCATCATAATTTTGTCCTGATATAGAAACTGTCATTGATCTGGGGCCAGTCTTCATATCTGGAACTGACCTTTATCCGTCGTAAAAGCAGTATACTTTCTCGACTCTTTTTCTAAATCACAATGATGAAAGTTACTCAAATCACAATGACTAAAATACATAGCTCCTGATAATTATTCTAAAATATCGATTGTATTTGGTAGAGGACAATTATCATCACTATTTTTCTCATTTACTTGCCTATAATCGATCATTATTCTCCATTGACGATTACAATTTTTGTTTAATTTTTTAGGTACCAATAACAATCTTTTACAATGCCGCTACGTAACATGTAACATTTGGTCTATTTGTTTGTTGAGTTCGTCTGTCTGTGCAAATAGAATATGACTTTCTGTATACAGGTGTAATGTTATCTTTCAAATATATTGATTGTTTACAAACGCCTGTTACGCTAAGTTTGCTATTAGGTAAGTGAAAAATATCCGGGTACTTGGCCCTTATCTGTTCGATACTTCACTGTTCTTCCTTATTTAAATATGACTTCAAATTGAGTAACGAAAATAATCCCTTAATTCTTCCAAAGCTTACGTTGACCTTTAAAAATGGCACATGTATAGTCTTCTAACTTTTCGATTTAAATATCTCGTAAATTAAATGATACATCCGTTAAATTTGTATTTAATAAACGGACTGGTATTTTACCGTGTTTTGGTCGTGCGGCTATGTTAGACAAGAAAATGCCTCTCGATATTTTTATTGGTGAAACTATACGTTAGTGTCACTCACGCGATGCCTCTGCTAACACAACAACTCCTTAGGAGCTTACTGGAGACCTCACTCACTGCAGGAACACAACAACCCTCTAGGGAGTTGTTATTTATGTGCGGTTTTCTGTGAGGTGGAGGTACTGCTCCAGACGGGCTGCTTTGACGCACCCTACCTCTCTTAAAAATACTCAGACCAAGACAAACAAACATGTTCATGCACACAAATGTTTGTTCTGTGTGGGAATCGATCCCACGAGCATTGGTGTCAAAGTAGAGTAACAGTGCGTTTCACCACTGCGCCACCCAAGGTCGTCGAAATCCGTATTAGTCGTATTATCCTTCAATTGTGTGCAGATTGAAGAACAATAAAAGTTACACAGTTTGAAGAAGGATAAAAGTCTCTGTATGCAGTCAGTACTCTGTATAAATTAATGCTGCTCCCGTCGCCGTCGCCAGCGGCTTCCTTAGATCAGATTTTGCTTTCACACTAAGATTCAGAGGCCCTCAGCTTTTTCAACATGATATTAAGTAAATTAGTAGCGGAAATTAAAAAAACAACGCCCCACTGATAACATCTTCAACTCAGCGTTGGAAGTTAAAGGAGCCTTCTTTACTAAAAAGTTTGTAATCTTTTCACGCCTACATTTGTATTATTTTGTTTAGACGAATCGCTTAAGAAGTTAATTGTTATCTTTAGATTGGTTTTTATATAACGTCGGGACGCATACAATTAAGCGGCCCACCTGATGTAAGACGGTTACCGAAGCCTGTGAACGCTTGTTAAGTTCTTTAAGTATAACTCGCGCGATGCATTTTCTGTTAACCTGCTACCTCTCTTAAATTCTGCATTTATGATTATCTCTCAACATCAGGGAAGTTTGTTTGCGAACTGAGTTTGTTTGTAAAAGGGGTCATTATTTCGTAGCGACTGGCTCATTGTTTAAATACTTCTGTTGTGACTTATTTTATTTTTATAAAACAGTACTTTATTTTAAGTTCAATCACTCGACTGACTTTTTAATTACTCAATTGAGAGACCGAATTGTTTCAATTACTGTTACCTATTTCGAAAAATCAAGAATTAATTTGTATTTGGTTTCGTATTTTAATCTAATTAAATATAAATGTAATTTAGATGAAAACTTTATTTTATTATTGTATTCCGGAAGTACTTTTAAATATTAGTGTCAGTTACTGTTTTGATAACGAGTTATCTTGTAGTCAGCTAAGGTGATTGAAAACAGTCTTGTTCGAGACGAGCTAGAGGTAACGTCTACTGTGGAAAAATATTGTAATAGTTAACTATTAGAGGCAGTGTTTAAGTATTGGTAATTAACAGTTAGTTGAAATAATAAACATACATTGAAGAACGCATTGGATTTTATTACATATCAGAAGTGGTAAGCGCCCGCGCGCCATGCCGAGAACAAACTGTGAGTAGGTATGCAAATTATACCGTTATTATTTTGAATCGAATAAATAAACGTTACAGAAATAGTAAATCTATTGACTATCAAATCATACGAGATATTACGTAGGTGTGCTTAATTTAACTATGAAGTTCAGCCGCATAGAGGCTAGCCATGTATGTGTGCTTAGCCGAGTATAATGGTTGAATTGAATTCGAATTACGAAAAATATGCCCGTGTATGTGGCTCATATAACGTTTTGTAGGGGACTTGTTTACATTCGTGACTCATAGTGTTTGTCATGACAAGTCGCTAATTTGGCTATGTAGGTAGCCATGAATGTCCTAGCCATTTATGTGTGCAGGTTTACTTCCGTTTTATTTTTCATGAAGTCTACAACCATAACCTGGTTGATAGTAAAACAACATTTGACATAATATGAAGTACAAAAGAATACTCTCGAAACTGCTCGAAATGTGGAATTTCAGGTGATCCAACAGACGGACTTACACCGCGGCGTCCGAGCCAACGACGTCCACGCAGATCTTCATCAACCGAGAGTGAAACTGAAAAAGTGCCTGCAAAACGGAAGCGATCTTCGGAAGGCCTGACATCCGCTGACCTGATGAAAATCATAGCTGCGTTACAGGACGGTTCAAGTAATGCATGAACACCACTAATGTAATCCCTGAATTCGACCCCAATAATAGATCACTACACTTCTGAATGCTAAACGTAATAACCTATAAAAAAACGCGATGAGGTATCTACATAGTCAGCAACGCACAAATACCCCTGTTCTCGTAAGTGCTTATAGGCTACAGTAATTGCTGACTGTACCGTTTGCTTTAAATGGTAAATAACGCAAAACTCTAGAACATCTTATACAACGGTAAACATGCCACAATAAACAAGACGGTGTTTCTAAGTATATTTCTGAAAAACCATGATGCAAAATGGATAAATGCATCCATCTCCTAGGTGCATTTATGAATTATGCACTGAGAACGGCTGTGGTGCAGTGTACCGACTAAATAATGCAGGGATTTATAATGGGCGCAGTTACCCGATTGTTGTGGGATAATCGTACAATATGGCGCACAGAGTATTTATTGTGAGGTGATATTTTGTAATATTCAGCTTCTTATGTAATAGGGGTTATAGTATGAAATTTGCGTTTTATAGTAATAGATACTTTGAATTGACATTAAACCTTAATTGTGTGAGATTTTAAAGTGAATCTTTTTTCACATACCTGAGGTTATTCTTTTAAAAAATGTGCAACATTTGATTTTCGAATTTTAATTGCTTTTTTTATTCAGTTTCTAGGGGAAAGATGGATAGATACTTCGAAAATCCGGGTAATTTTTGAGAGTGAGTTCCGACGCGAAACTAATGCGGCAGAAACGGCTCGCAATATCAATGCTGCGTTTGGAGAGGAGACGTTAATTAACGCGCCGTGCGTTTTTGGTTTAAACGCTTTCGTAATGGGAACTTCGACTTGAAGAACGAACCACGTGGAAGACCGCCCACACAGGTGAATAGCGCTGTATTGAAGGAGATGGTGCAAGCCGATCCGGGTCAAACTATCCAGGAATAAGCGGCATGGTTTAACCTTACCTACAATATTGACTCATTGGCATCAAATCAATGTTGTACAGGAATCTATTTCACGAATTAAAACAACGATGGCACTGATTGACTTCGATTTAGTGTTTTTAAAGTACCGTTTTAGTCTACGTCTCGTGGCTAAGTGAGAAGTCTATTCGCTATATCTCAGTGTTGCCAGACTACTGAATCACTTGAGTGAATCACTAGTACGGACACCTGTTCCGAAATATCGCGTACTATAAATACTTGCCATAGATAATTAATACACCAACCGTAATGACAGTAAGTGATGGCCCAAAGGAATCTTACATCAATAAGATAAAGAATTATGAAAAATGGGAGCCTCATTATTTGACTGATCTGCAGAAAGAAACGCGTGTTGAAACTTGTGTTACCTTGTTGAGTCGGTACGGAAATTAAAGAATATTGCATCGAATTGTGGCATGTGGCGAAAAGGGGATTCTTTACGATAAGCTTAAGCGAAAAATGCAATGCTGACCCCAGGTCAAACGGCGCAACGGTACCCTAAAGCAAAGCTTACCAATAAAAAGGTAATGGTAACTGATTGGTGGTCTCTTCATGGCGTTATTCACTATAGCTTTCTCAGGTCTGGTAAATAAACAGATGTTTACTGTGCTGAACTATGAACAATGATGGCGAAACTGGCAGTGAAACAGCCCCGAATCGATGTACACCATTATTGCTCCATGATAACGCAAGATCTCACACTGCACGAGAAGCCATTGTAACTCTACATGAGCTGCAGTTAGAAACCATACGTCATCCTCCGTACTCACCAGACCTTCCTCCAATTGACTACCATTTTTTTCATGATTTGGACAATTTTCTACGTGGTAAAAATTTTCTTCCCAGGAGGCAGTACAAAATGCTTTCACACAGTTTTTCGAATCTAGATCCCCAGAGTCCTATCGCAAAGGCATAACTTCCGATTAGATGGCTGCAATGTACAGATAATAAGGAGAAATATTTTGATTAAAAAAATATGTTAAATCTTAGAAAAAAACGAGTTTTAATTTTTCAGTACAAATCGGTAATTTCATACTTTAACCTCTAATATCAGTTTTACTGTTAATAGACACTTTTTATAGAAGTGGCTTTGAAAAAGACTTCGAAAGAGCGTGGTTCTATAAAACAACTTTCATTTCGGTCTGTAAGGGTTCGCTAGCAAAAACTAAATGTAACGATATATGATATAATCTTATAGCTTTCGAACTACATCACCTACCTGCGTTATTTCTCTACAATAATTTAGAGGAAAGCCATTACTCGGTTGCGTATATGTCGCTGGCGTAATAAGTTCTATAAACGCTCGCAGCACGGCACATTATGACTTGTATTTGCTATCGCGCTGTATTAATGTAGTGATTACTCAGCAGTAATTGATCAATTCGATCGGGTGTGGTTGTGCTTAATGGAATTCTTGGCATTATAGTAGATTTGATACATAGAACTCATAATAGTGTCAATTAAATTAAAACGTTAACATAGCCCATTCATTCTAGGACTCCTGATACCATATTCTGATAACACATGATCACTTCTCTCTGAATAAGTTCCGGCGGCAAATAATGACTCATTTAAAAAAATAACATATTTGTGACACTATCCAACTTCTTAACTGTTTATTGATTTTCTGTTCAGTATTATGTACTTCTCAAAATTGCATGCACATTGTGTAGTTTAGCGTATTTTAGTTTTATTTAACTCAAGAAATTGTAAAACTTTCTAGGCATACGTTTTGTTTGGATTACAATCCAGATCAACACTATAATTTATCTGTTAATATGTATTTTGATGATTGTAATCTGTTATGTATGCTAATAATAAATAAATAAATAAATAAATAAATTTGATTGTGGTAGATCAGTCTTGACCTTACTCGGCTCTTGTATCCGTCTACTTTCGCGTTGTATATCTATATCGTCATCCTTTCATATACACATTTTAATGCATACATCACTAAAAATATTTAGTAGTTGGTGGTGTACTCTGCGGAAGTCGCTGGTGCTGCTGCCTCTCACGCTGGCGTAGAATCAATTTCTGCTAAGACAGTCGATGAGGCTGACCTTAATGCAGCAGTTAGGCGTAATCGTCACTGTACTACTCGTAGATGGAATCCGGTCTTACATGTTAAGGATTGTTTACCGGCTCTTTGTGTCCCATTATTATTTTTCTTCTTAGCGTTATCCCGTTTCCTAAACCATCACGATTGGCGGAGGTCCGCTATTTGGCTTAAGGAATTGGCAAAGATACTGTTTTTATACGAAACGACTGCCGTCAGCCCTCCATAACATAGAGGGATAACCAGACCTTTCGTTAGGTTACATGTCTTCCAAATATAATTTCTTAGACTTGGGGTTTCCTCACGATGTTATCTTTTTCCGCCGACAAGCTTCTTTTGCACTATCCACCATACTTTCTTTAAAAACTTACCAACAATCATCCACATCTGTGTCGGAAAGGTTTGCAAGTCTTTCACTTACCAGATGCACATATATTCTCCTTACACTTTCATCATGCAATTTTTCGCTCCTTATCCTTTCATGATCTCCGAAAGGGATACGCACTCGCCAGTGCCTCCACTTCCTTAAAAGGCCCACAAACCGGCTTACGACCAGGTAGTGATCCGTCTCAAGAGTGGGGCCTCGAAAGGCTCTTGTATCCATTATAGCATTTCGGAGACGTCTATCTATTAAAATCAAATAGATCACACTTTTTTGGTCATTCCGTCTCCATGTATACGGGCGAATATCCTTATGATGAAATAAAGGATTCGACACGAGGAGGTTTCGTTCCGTACATAAATCTAGAATTGATTTAGCTGCTTCGTTCCCTCTCTTATCTCCATATGGACCAAGAACACCTTTATAGCTGTCTCGCTTGGTCGCAACCCATCCATTCAAATCTCCACACATAATCACTCTTTTATTCCCTTCAGCTAAATCCCTCACAGAGAAAACTACTTCTTGTTAAATATTAGCTTCACATCACAAAATTAACAGTATTTTGATGCTCGCGAAAGTAGGTCTGTTGGTGCAAATGTATAATAAAAAAATCTAGTTGATAATGCGCAAGCTGGCATTGCCAAAGGAACACCTGGCTCGTCTATTATATAACAATTAAATTATTTTTTTTATAATGTTCCTTAAGAAATATGATATTGGTTTTTAAGACATTCCTATTCTACTTTTTAATTTACTTTTCGAATCTGAATTAAAAATTCAATTTTTTTTTTAATTTGTCGGCCATTTTGTGCCATGCTCCTTAAGAGATAGGAGGTTGGCTTTTCAGACATTCCTATTCTACTTTTTTATGCTGAATCCGAATCTGAAGTCAAAATTCGAATATTCGGAAAAAACGCACACACAAACTCACAGACAAACATATAGAATTCTTATAGGAACGGCATTCCTGAAAAGCTATGTGCAAAACAGTAACTTTACAATACCGCGCATAGAAAGATTATTTGTGTTATTTTACGAATGCAAAGTAAAAGGAGCTATCTGCAAAATAGTAACATTACAGTAGAGCTCATAGAAATAATATTTATGTTATATCATGGCTGCAAAGTAAAACGACCTATCTGTAGAATAATAACTTTGCAGCAGAGATATACAAGAGAAAGATTATTTGTGTTATTTTATGGGTGCTAAGTAAAAAGAGTTATCTAAAAAATAGTAACATTGCGAGAGAATATGTGTAATGTTTTTTCGGACTTAAAAAATCTTTGTACGTCTGATATCCCAATTTTTGAAGAAGGTTACAGGTTGTGCAACATCACGATAGGATGGGATTTTAAAAGAGGTTGGGCGCATCAAAGCAGCCAGTCTGAGGAAGTACGTCCACCTCACAGAAAACCGCAGCAAAATAACAACTCCCTAAAGGGTTTGTTATTTGGCTGTTGTGTTCCTGCGTATGAGTGAGGTCACCAGTAAGCTTTTCTTTATACTACGTCGGGACTCATGCAAGCATACCTCCCACCTGATGTAAAGCGGTTACCGTAGCCTATGTTCGCTTATAATATATTAAGTATCACTCGCGCGATGCCTCCTCTGCTGCTAACACAGCAGGAACACAACAACCCTCTAGGGAGTTGTTATCCAGACCAATACAAATGTTCATTCACACATATGTTTGTCTCGTGTGTGAATCGAACCCCTGAGCGTTGGTGTCCAGTCGCGTCATTCACGACTGCGCCACCGAGCTCGCGAGGAGTTGCTGTGTTACCAGCAGCGGTGGCATCGCGCGAATGACACTTGATGTATTGCTAGCGTTCATATGCTACGGTAACCGCTTTACATAAGTCGGGCCTGTATGCCTCCTAACGTTGTATAAAAAATCGGCCAAGTGCGAGTCGGACTCGCGCACGAAGGGTTCCGTACCATTATCTATAAAAAAAATTACGTTTGTTGTATCGGAGCCCCCCTTAAATATTTTTTTATTTTAATTTAATTATTTATTCTTAAAGTGAATATATAACTAAATATTCTGTGAATATTTCAAGCGTCTACCTGTTGCCGTTATCAATATCAAGCAAAAATGAGCAAAAAATTCACGTTTGTTGTATGGGAGCCCCCTTAAATATTTACTTTATTCTATTTTTTAGTATTTGTTGTTATTGCGGCAGTAGAAATACATCATCTGTGAAAATTTCAACTGTCTAACTATCACGGGTTTAAGAGATACAGCCTGGTGACAGACGGACGGACGGACAGCGGAGCCTCAGTAATAGGGTTCCGTTTTACCCTTTGGGTACGGAACCCTAAAAAAAGGACTCCTAAAAGACGCAGAAAAATAAAGAAAGTAGGGAAAGTTAATATTCTAGTTGCCTTTTTCTACTTTGCACCCGTCGATGTATCAAATATGTAGTGGGCCGGTTTGTTCGTAGAGGTAGGTGCCATTGTACATACCATACCTGTTCCTCATTCAAGGCCAGGGCCGGCAAGTAATTGTATAAAATAACTCCAGATGAATTATTCTTTACAAGCGTGCGAGTTTCATCATGGTAATGTGAACGTGTTTAATTGACGTTAACGAGGGTCGCCGTCCATAATTTATAAGACAGGCCGTCCGCCTCCAATTGAGGGACAAAAGGTGACCTTATTATAAAAGGGAGGAAGGTTTCTAATTCATAATGCACGATAGAGACACGATAAAGGCGCAGTTCCATTGGTGCGCCAAAGCACGCTACGAATGTATATAGTTAATGCAAACCTCATATAACATCTGGTGCATTATTCTAGAATACCTCTATCAATTCCACCATAGTCATCAACCTCTTCATGTATACCCTACGGTTTCGGGTGCTTTTGATTTGGCCTACATCGACGAATGTAAGATTACGCATGGGTGACCTAGTGGTGAACTATCTGCGGTATGCAGATGATGCCGTCTTATTAGTCCTATCATCTGGACTGCAAACACTAGTCACAGTGATGAAAGACGAATGTATGCAGGAAGGCTTACTATTGAATGCGAAGAAAACAAAGATAATGGTATTTGAAAGAGAACGAAAAAGAAACTAGAACCATGTAAGGATTACGGTAGACGAGGAAGTGTCGGAATTAGTGGATAAGCTTGTATATCTTGAATGCACTTTCAGCAGGGATGGAAGGTACACCGCAGACGTGGAAAGGCGAGTGAGTGCTGAGAATAGTGTGAATGGAGCGTTGGAAAACTTCATGGCAGTAAAACTTGAGCCAGAAGGCACAACTGGCTATACCAATGCAGTGCTGGTCCCAGCGCTTACTTATGGAAGCGAGCTGGCTATGGCAGAGAGACTATTAAAGTAGGATAAACGCGGTCGAAATGCGAGCATTGCGTAATATTTGTGGCGTAACGCTTGTAGACCGTATTCGCAATGATGATGTTAGAAACAGAGTTGGTCTGAAAGAAAGCGTCGGTGTTAAAATAAGAAGATGCATGCTCCGTTGGTTCGAACATGTAGAAAGAATACAGAATGAAAGAATAACGAAGCAGATATACATTGCAAAAGTGGAAGGACTTAAGGGGCGAGGAAGGCAAAGACTTACCTACCATAACCAAATTGGTCGTGTTCTATCAGAAGGTGATGTCAGGAGCCCTAGAAACCGGCGAGCGCGCATGAGAAGAGCAATGAATGTTAAAGAAGCGAGTGAGGTATGTAAGGATCGAGTCACGCGGTGCTCGGTACTTTTTGCCTACCCCGCAAGGGATTTGGCGTGAAGTTATAGATGTGTGCGTCCAGGGCGGCCCTTTGCACTCTTGATCGATACACTTCTTTCGTAACTCTTTTGTCACACATTCTTTCTAAATGACCTATCTCGAGTTTCTCCGTGCTTCGGAGGGCACGTTAAGCCATCGGTACCGGCTGTTGTCGATAGATGACAGTCGTTAAACTAAGTCGGTGGCCCTCGGGCGGCTTGAAAACACTGGCCTCCGCCAATCCGCATTTGAATTGCGTGGTGGTGTATGCCCTAAATTCCTTCGGTTGAAGGGAGACCCGTATCCCTGCAGTTGGATGAGTAAGGGTTGATGTGGTGGTCCAAATCATTTCAGCATACCCTTTTCAACTCACTGACTCTGTACTCAGCGTGTCAGTGCCGAACAGCAGCATCCTGAGGATGATCGGAACTAGTTTGGACTGTGCATACGTGGATCACTGCTTCGTAAGTTCGTACAGAATTGCAGCGGAGTGACATTCTGTGTTTGTATGTAAATATGATGGCGACCTCGGTGGCGCAGTGGTGACACGGGCTGTTACATTAGTTTGACACACCGCCACACACGACATCAACACGGGTAGGGCGCATCAAAGCAGCCCGTCACTGGAAGTACCTCCACTTCACAGAAAACCGCAGCCAAATAACAACTAAGTGACGAATTTCTTTTTTACATTGAGAATTATTTACGGAAGATTTATATTTGTCGAGCGAAGCTGAGATGAGTGAGCTTCTTTTTAGGGTTCCGTACCCAAAAGGTAAAACGGAACCCTATTACTGAGGCTCCGCTGTCCGTCCGTCCGTCCGTCTGTCACCAGGCTGTATCTCTTGAACCGTGATAGTTAGACAGTTGAAATTTTCACAGATGATGTATTTCTGTTGCCGCTATAACATCAAATACTAAAAAATAGAATAAAATAAATATTAAAGGGGGCTCCCATACAACAAACGTGTTTTTTTTTTTTTTGCTGTTTTTATAGATAATGGTACGGAACCCTTCGTGCGCGAGTCCGACTCGCACTTGGCCGATTTTTTTCTAGCTTTATCCCGTATCCTAGTCAATAATTGACTGACGTGGCTTGGCGGGGTCCGATATCCAACCTTAGATATTTGGCGAAGATATTGATATTGACGAGAGCTCGATGGCGTCGCGCGTGTCATTCTAACCGAATACGCAGGTTAAGCAATGTCGACCGCAGCCTGACTATGGATGGGTTTATCTCCGCAAGGGATTTGGCGTGAAGTTATAGATGTGTGCGTCCAGGGCGGCCCTTTGCACTCTTGATCGATACACTTCTTTCGTAACTCTTTTGTCACACATTCTTTCTAAATGTTCTATCTCGAATTTCTCCGTGCTTCGGAGGGCACGTTAAGCCGTCGGTTGTTGTCGATAGATGACAATCGTTAAGCTAAGTCACTGGCCCTCGGGTGGCTTGAAAACACTGGCCTCCGCCAATCCGCATTTGAGCAGCGTGGTAGAGTATGCTCTAAACACCTTCGGTTGAAGGGAGACCCGTATCCCTGCAGTGGGATGAGTAAGGGATGATGTGGTTGGATGGACTCACATTGACATGGAGCGGCAGTCCTTACATCTCCACGAGCCGGAGTTAAAACCGGATCTTTCTTATGTTAGGTCAAGGTTTTACTAAACATAATTTTCTTGACGTGCGGGTTAACTCACATTTAGTATACAACATCGGGAGGCATTTAAGCATTACCGTAGTTACCGTAGCTTACTAACGCTTGTAACACATTAACAACTCCATAGGAGCTTAATGGTGACCAGGAACACAACAACATTTCAAACAGTTGTTATTTGGCCGCGGTACCCTCTCTTAAAACATCCAAATCAAGACAGACATGTTCATGCACACAAATGTTTGTCCTGTGTGGGAATCGAACCCACGAAGGTCGGTGACGAAGTCGCGTTACTAACCACTGTGCCACCGACGTCGACAAAAGTCGTGTATTCCCCTCGGGTAGTAATCACAAGTGTGAGTAATTGAAGAATCAGGAATTTAGTGGCAAATGTCCGCACCAGGGTTTGAACTAGTGACTAGTCGGTTAACTGGGTGGCACGAAGAAAATGACTTATGTACACACAACAACAAGATTTTTGTACTTTATAACTACGTACATATGGCTCTAATTAGCTAATTCAAGAATCAACGTTGTGTCGTTTCGGTCGTGATCGTGCCTGCAATGTTTTAGTGCGGTACGATATGACAGACACATGTGACAATTATCGAATATCGATAAAATTTGTAAAAAATCAACAATTGGTACTTATAACTTACTAAATTAAGATATATAACAATAGTGATAATAAAACGTCGTATTATAAACTCATACATATTCCGTGGTAATCGGCGGTGTTCACAACTGTGCAGGTGAGATTATCTTTGGCTGGTTTTGAAGGTAATAAGTGAGTCACATACATTGCAAATATATATTTTTTATGTACATTTAGTAGGAATGAGAATGGGTCATAAAGTAAAAATAAAAAGAATAATCCATAAAAAAGGAAATAATTTATACGGTAGAACAACGTTTGACGGGTCAGCTAGTATAATTATATGTATGTATATCTCTACACCAGGTCCCTTGCGGGGTATGCAGAGATAATTATATAAAAAATAATATTGTATTAAATATATAATAAACGTTCTTAAAAACATTAATGTACAGTCAGAGTACAGACATGCAGCCTACAAGTTTGGCAGTATTTTTATCAGTGCTCACCTAGTCATAAACTGTACGGTAGGGAAAAAAATTGTGACTATTCCAAACAAATGTAGCCATTTTTACGGAATAAGAAGATTTTGACTTTGACTTTGAAGTAATGCTAACTTTAACATAATATTTATAAAAATATTTATGTTGAAGTTATTATTACTAAATCTAAAAAATAGCACACAATAGTCCTTATTTATCGATAAGGTAACGTCAGGGTTTTTATGACACAAGACTAGTTACAAGTATCAGAAAAAAAACAGCTATTTTTAGCGTGTAACGAACGAGGCACACGATACTTTAATTAAATCACATCAAATAATTGCCTGTATTTTCTTCATATTACAATCAAAGTAGTCTTACTTGTGAAATGATAATAACATTACTCTTTGCATAGTCGCAGGTCTTGCTGTTTTTATCACACAAAAAGGCATGTTTTACATTTATTTTAACGGTTATTCCAGGAGAACATTCGCAGCGTAAAGTCATTCTCGCACTGAAACATAGGCTCGAAGCCGTGAGATATTTACGCGCTAGAACACTACACTTTGGTGAGTGAGAGGAGCATTAACACGCAGTTAAGTCGTTAATTTGTTTGTGATCAATTTGCATGTAGATATATTATGGGTATAATATCGATAAGCAGTGGGACAGCGTCGCGGCGCCGAGCTCGTAAACTCCAAGTGCCCCATGAATAACAGAAGTGGGGTATTTCGAAATATTATGACATCGTCACTCTATGGCCGCGCCGCTGACGCCTCTATCTACATACCATAGATTAGAGACGTTATAGAACTGCCTACTCGGAAGTCCCTCACAGAGGTCTTCAGGAATAGAGGCAGTTTGAGGTGCACCAATTTTTTTTTATGTCTGCTCGGAAGGCACGCAAGTTGACGGCCCACCTGATTACCGTAGCCTATGAACGCTTGTAATACATTAAGTATCACCCGCGCGGTGCCACCTCTACTATTAATACAATGACTCCTTAGGAGCTTACTGATGACCTCGCTTACACCCAGGAACACAACAACCCTCCAGGGAGTTGTTATTAGTTATTATTTTATTTGTAAAACTTATATTATCTTACTAGTATAACAATGTAACACGAGAATACTCATTGATACAGTTTTCACATCTCATTTATCTCACTTATAAGTGGTGAATCTGCTATTTAACAAACGAAGCTCCGCAGAAAGAGATGTAGACGAGCTTGGTGGCGTAAGTGGTTAGTGACGCTATCAATTGGACGGTGGGTTTTTCTTATACAATGTCTGGAGGCATTTAAGCATACGGCCTGCCTTATGTAATGTGGTTACCGTAGCCTATAAACGCTAGTAATTCACTAAGTATCACTCACGCGATGCCACCTCTGCTGCCAACACAGCAACTCTTTAGGAGCTTTCCGGTGATATCTCTCGCAGGAATGCAAAACCATCAAAGGATATATACTAGCTTATGCCCGCGGCTTCGCACGCGTAGATTTTGGAATTTCGGCAGTTACTTACTTTTAATTTACTTCTTATTTTTAGGGTTCCGTACCCAAAGGGTAAAACGGAACCCTATTACTGAGGCTCCGCTGTCCGTCCGTCCGTCCGTCCGTCCGTCCGTCTGTCACCAGGCTGTATCTCTTGAACCGTGATAGTTAGACAGTTGAAATTTTCACAGATAATGTATTTCTGTTGCCGCTATAACAACAAATACTAAAAAATAGAATAAAATTAATATTTAAGGGGGCTCCCATACAACAAACGTGATTTTTTTGCTCATTTTTGCATGATATTGATAACGGCAACAGGTAGACGCTTGAAATATTCACAGAATATTTAGTTATATATTCACTTTAAGAATAAATAATTAAATTAAAATAAAACAAATATTTAAGGGGTGCTCCCATACAATAAACGTGATTTTTTTACTGTTTTTATAGATAATGGTACGGAACCCTTCGCGCGAGTCCGACTCGCACTTGGCCGATTTTTTTTTTAGTACAGTCGGCATTAGATATTTAGTAAAAGTATCAAATATCTTTATTTGTGTAGTAATGAAGATATGTCACGGCCTGTTCGGTTTTCATTATACAAATACAAATATCTTTATTCGGCACAATTTTTGTACAAATGATTTGTGGTTGGAGTCTCCTTTTAAGTATATATATATACTTGTGCTAGGAAACTCCGCTCCTCCATAACAATTAGGTGTTGGTAAGTACCTATTAAGTTTTGCTATTTATATTAAATAAGTAGTACCTAGATAGATATATGATTTTGCTCAGATTGATGTTGCGTTTGTATTTTATATGTTGTATGACATATACTTAATGTGTATTATGATGTGTGTTGTGTCAGTGCATGTTTAATTGGATAGTGTATCTGTTCTGGAGAATATACTGTATAGTGTATGAGTGTACATAGGATATAATATTTGTGTTGAGTAGTGATTGGCAAATCTATTTGCATATGGCCTCAGCCTCCTCGTAACTTAATGATCCTAAATATGATGACAGCGTTTTTTTACAGCTATAGGAAGTTTTTGTGTATATGTCTATATTTTTATTTATTTTGTTATAGAGTACCGGCGCTTGACCAGCAAACTGTCTCCTAGCAAAATTTGACTTATGATGGCCAATCGCAGCCACAGCGTGTTTTCGTCTTCCATTCAATTTGTCAGGATCATATATTAAAGTAGCGTGAAATTTCAATATCGTATTTAAGATGTACAGTTTCCTGACTGTAAGAAGGTCACATTCCTTGTATAGCTCTGAGGTAGAGAATCTATAAGGTTTGAAATACATCACCTTGAGTATATGCCTTTGCACTCTTTCTAATTCCAGAAACTTTATTTTTGTAGCGCCGCCCCAAACAGGAATACAGTATACCAAAATCGATTGTGCCAGGGCGACATATATTTGTTTTAAAAGTTTTCTGTCGGTTACATATCTCAATGATCTAAAAGCCCAAATCAATCTTCTTATCCTATTCATAATTTGCTCTAAGTGAGCATGCCAAGAGAGCCGCTGGTCAACTAACACTCCTAGATACCGCATATTTTCGACTTTATCAATTACATTACAATTGCAGTTACTCAATATATTTTGACATGTATGGATTTTTATTTGAAAATTGATCCCAGGTTGCGTGCTATTATATTTTGCATTAACTATTTGATACTGGCTGTATACACTCAAAGCACCTCTTTATTCTCAACATTGCCTATTTTAAAAATATTAAAGTTTCAAGCCACTTAAAAAAATATCTGCCTGGGTTGAAATTAAAAAAAAATCTTTCTTATCTCTCATATGCATTACAAAAGGAACCTATTGGTGAGTCAGTGAATTAGACAGGAACTCCATTTCTATTAATATAGATTAGCGTCTCGTTTAAACACAATTTCAACCCCCTTTTCACCTCACCTCACCTTGCTAAGGGTGGAATTTTTGAAAACGTTGAAACCATTTTTTTTTGGATTCTAATAGAGAGTATCTATAAAAAGTTTCAAGTCCCTAACTTCAAAAAGTTTTCTGCTCCATACAAACTGTCAACCCCCTTTTCAGCCCCTAAAGGTGGAATTTTGAAAAACGCTGAAATTACTTATTTGACGTCTTGATTGAGAGTATATTTACAGTCTAAAGCAGCTCACTTTAAAAAATATCAATTTCTTAATAATTCAACTTTTAGTTCAAGAAATACTTTTGACCTCCATTACACCCGGGGTGGAATTTTAGAAACTACTTTTTTGGATTTTAATAAAGAGTATCTGTATAAAGTTTCAAGTCACTAACTTGAAATAATTTTTCAACTCCATACAAACTGTGAAGCCTCTCTTCACTCTCGTGAGGATTATAAAAGTAAAGGTTACTTTGCAAAATTTCAGCTTTCTAGGTTCAAGAGTTTGGCTTCGGCATTGATGAGTCAGTGAATTAGTCAGGAACTCCAGTTTTATATATATAGATATCTGCCTTAGATTGTGATAACACGTCCTATTGTAGGCAATTTCTTAATATTACCAATCTCTTAATTTAGTATTATGGAAAGAGGAGATCTTGTTTCCATAAATATTTTTATAAACCAGCATACGGTCTGCCTGATGGTAAGCCGTCAGCCTAGTCTATGGACATTTGCAACATCAGGGTTGCTTGTTATTTGTGCGTTGCCGACTCTGTACTAAAAATAGAATAAATAATAATAATTAATCCGAATATTGCAACAAAGTTTTTTTGTTATAATAATCAAAGTGATCATCACGTACGCTACGTCGAAGTACGAAATACGAATTAGAACATTGAAATCAGTCTTTTTTTTTTTTTTTTGACCTGACTATGTAGTTAGCCCCGAGTGGGCTGTCACTACGTCACCGGACTAGAGAGGCGGACGTGAGGCGCCACAGCCTAGAAAAACAAAGTTAAGCGACAGCCTAAGGGCCCCCGAGAGGGGTCGGACCTCGGCTCAGGACGTCGCTGGAGAAACAAATCGAACACGCGGGTTCGTGCCTTAACCCTTAAATCGCCATCCATAGATGCATTGAGATTTTTGTAATTATAATTGATGTTTGGGAATTGTTTAGGTATAGATAGAAGAAAAATACCGTTTTATAGTTTTTATTTTTTTTCTATATTTGAAATTTGACATGTCATTTAGGACGGACATTACCAATTACTCGTATCATATCACAATCTTAGGCACGTCCCATGAGACGGACATTGCCAATTAAAACTAAAAACATTATACGTTTGAATTTAAATTTAAATATCTTTTCTAGAAGTAAATAACCTTAAATATACATTTAAAAGCTCTATATAAATTAGTAGTAGACATCTTAAAAAACAAAACCGAAACATTCTATGTTTCAAACTAACAAAAGTAAGCAAAACCGAAATGTTTTATGTTTCAAACTAACAAAAACAAAATGTTACTATTTTTCCTTATGGAATTAAAGAAAACAATTCTTTTTCGGTGTGTGGCAAAGTCTTTGTCCACATTATGTGCATATTACCGTGGTCTTTCCATTTTTGCACAAACGACATCTACCCTGTGTAGTGAAAACTGGGAAATGGTCATAGCAATCAAGTCGTGCCTCATCCACTGGCCTTACTAAAAATAACTTAGCTATTTTAGCAGTTCCTGGAGAATCTGTCGCTGATCTGTTCTTCTATAATGTATTTGTCTTCATCAAAGCAAGAGCGATTTGAGTGTGAAACCCTTTTAGAGACAGATTTTTCTACCAATTGCTTGCAATCTCGACGATGTAACAGCCAACTGTTGTTGAGCGAAATGTCCAATATTTGAGCAAAGATAGATAAATACCCACTATGCTAGCATTTACAGCACCGGGCTCAAGTATCGATAGACTATGTACATCTTCATCAAAGTCGCTGAGTTCATCCAACAAATCGTTCATTCCGGAGGGTATACTTTGAGGCGATGATGACCTACTAATAAGCATTCTTACGTGATCGTAAAACTTGTTCTGCATCTTCATCAGAATCTAAATCTGAATCTTCAGAATCTACCGGTGGTATAAGGGCAAGAGTTTTCTTAGATCTCCAAGCCATGATGCTAAAAAGAAAAAAATGTGTTAGTCACAGATATACCTGCCACACATGGCAATGTCTTTTACATATGACATGTGTAAAGTATTCCTACAACTGCAAGTAATTGGCAACGTCCGTTTTAAATGACAGCAACATTTCGGACACATTTTGGAACAAAATACAGATATTTTACCACTAAACTCAACATTATACAATAGATGTATTCATAATTGTACTAAAATCGAAAACTTACAACAAAAAATAAGCATTTTACTTACATTATTATATATATTGCACGGTGCGCAAGCTGACCCCGCCGAGGCAGTTATTCAACTTGCATTATTTTAAAATGAAGCGACAGTTCCCCCGCCAAGAAGCGCGTCAGTGCGACAGAGATAGCATGTTAATGTAACGTATTTTTTAAAAATCGGCTAAGCGCGGGAATTTCGACGCTAGATGCCTATTGTTGACGCGTCATTTGAAACGGACAAAATCAATTTAAGGGTTAAGGGCCTGTCGGAGAGAGAGGCGCCCAGGTACCGTGGGCTACCGGTACCTGGTGTATCGCGCAGAAGTCCTTACTCTTCGCGCCCGGAGCCAAATCAGTCATCACTGAGGTCTATACTTTATGAGCTACAAAAGAAATCATAGCGCGTTTCAATTTGGCTTATGGCGCCATCTCTTAGCAATAATTGGAACTAATCGAAGCCTTCAGAACCTGTTATATACCTTTTCCCATACATTTCGCGGTCATATATGACCACACGGGTTTCGAAGGGTTAAGGGATGATTTTTGAGAAAAATATTTTAGTCGTGTTTCATGCCTTTCAATAAAGAACCTTCATGCTGAATTTCATTCGTATAACTTGAAAAACGGCAAAGTTTCATACTAACTTTGCATCCCCGTTTTACCTTAAAGGGATGATTTTTGAGAAAAATATTTTACTCGCGTTTCATGCCTTTCAATAAAGAACCTTCATGCTGAATTTCATTCGAATAACTTCAAAAACGGCAAAGTTTCATACTAACTTTGCGCCCCTGTTTAACCCCCTAAGGGATGAATTTTGAAAAAAATATTTTACTCATGTTTCATGCCTTTCAGTAATGAACCTTCATGCTGAATTTCATTCGAATAACTTCAAAAACGGCAAAGATTCATACTAAATTTGCACCCCCGTTTTACCCCCTTAGGGGATGAATTTCCAAAAATCCTTTCTTAGTGCTCCCCTACATTATAAAAGGAACCCCTGTGCAAAATTTCAAGTTTTTAACCCTTATAGTTTAGGCCCTGCGTTGATATCAGTCAGTCAGCTTCTCCTTTTATATATATAGTTATTTATCGACGAGCTCGGTGGCTCAGTGGTGGAACGCGCTGTTACGCTACTTTGACACCAACGCTCGTGGGTTCGATTCCCACACAGTACAAACATTTGTGTGCATGAACATGTCTGTGTGTATTGGTCTGGGTATTTTCTATGTATAATAAGTATGTATTTACAAAAAAAAAATGTATTTACGTATGTTTATCAGTTGTCTAGTACCCATAACACAAGCTTCGCTTACTTTGGGACTAGGTGGCGCTGTGTAATTTGTCCGACAATATTTATTATTTATTATTATTTCCCTAGACTGGCTGCTTTGATGTGCCCTACCTCTCTTAAATATCTTTACTTTAGGTCTTAACATTATTATTTTTGATGTACCGATATGTTGGCGTTTAGTTACTTAGAACCTGGTCAACCGAGGATTGCTTGGCGTTTTTACTAGTTTTTGAAGTAAAACTTCTTTACGCACGGTTGATTTGGGAGTAAGCTGGTGAATGCGTGACGAGAGCGTTACGAAAAGTGTTTTCGGGCAAGGCGAACGGAAAGTGAGAGGGAGATATAAGTTAGTGAAGATAGAGAGAGAGAGAGTTACGTTTTGTATATTACTGTAGGGGCATGAGAGAGAGGTGCGAGCGCACATTTTCTTTCTCTCATAGCGCGTTAAGTTTCGTATATGTAAGACACAGTGCGGACCTATTGTCTGTATTACACTATGGAGCTAAAGAAATTTTACTTCAGTGGTGTGGTCTAAAGCACACTCGTTTTGTTTAAAGAAAAAACTCGTTTTTACACAAAATTGTTTTGTGGTTACTGTAGCAAATGAACACTTGAAATATAAGAAATATCGCTCGCACGTTGCCATCCCCTTTTTTAACACAATAACTCCTCTGGAGCTTATTGATACCTCAGTCACCGGCAAGATCAGGCGAGTCGTATTCAACGTAACTCGAAGATAAAATATATTCAAACACTAGACACGTCTGCACCTTATGAGTTGTATGTTCTTTGTCCGCGAGCCGTTTACGACGTAGTCCCGGAGCCGACAGTCATTTTCAGAGTGGAGCCTTAATCCGTTATTGACGGATATTTGTGATGTCAGGACGCAGTGATTATCTCTTATACTATGAATATTTTCCGTACTGCATTTTGATTTTCTTTTCGCACCACGTTTAACAGCAGTGATATCACGCGTAGCTTTTACTCACTCGTAGGAATAGAATATATGAAAGTGGCTATTGTCCAGTGGATAGCGAATTAAACTATTAACCGTCTTGTCGCCGGTTCCAATCTTGCTGCTACAGCAAGATTGGAACCGGCGACAAGACGTACGTACCACTATCTATCTGTATCTTTACGCTAAATCCCTTGCGAGGTAGACAGGGAGATGTACCACTAATTTCGTGTTTTGGGATTCATGACATAATCACATGCTCGGCGGAGAAAGACAACAACATGATAGGAACTCTTATTTTAGTGGTTAATATTAGAATTCACTTATTGAAGATACAACGATTATAAATTGGTGATGTGTTGAAAAAGGGCCAAATCAAAAGTACCCAAAACCGAAGAGCATGCATGAAGAGGTTGATGAGTGTGGAAGAAGCGAGAGCGGTATGTTTGGATCGGTGCACCTGACGGTCTATAGTCTCTGCCTACCCCAATGGGAGACAGGCGTGACGATATGTATATATGTACAACGATTATAAAGTAATTAGAAGACTAGCATGCATTCACAAACTAATGTATAATAAAAGATACTGTATTGACTAACCAGAGACAATATAGAAGAAGAGTACGCGGGAATTCAGTTGGCAGGCGATACATGAGTGACGTTGTGACCACTACTCATATTGAAAAGTGAAAAGTACAGATTGGTCTTTCATTTGCAAGTAGTCCTACAATCGTGCAACCAGGACGCCTAAGAAATTATACTTCGAAAGACGTGTGACGGTATACAAGGTTTGGTTTTCCCTGTGGGTTTTGGAGGTCCCGTGGCTCACTCAACGTAAAAATCAGTTAATTTGCCAAATCCTTCAGCCTAGGTAGCGGATCCCGCTAATCATAATGGGTCAGGAAACGAGAGAACGCTGTGAAGAAGATTCGCGACACGTTTTACAAACGTTTCATGGTGTGAGAAAACAATGTAAAAGTGAATTATTATTTGTTTCACAAAAAAGTGGGCCAGTATAACAGGAGCTCTAATTATGAAGGAAATAGTATTGTCTTAGGTTTTCGCGATGGTTACACATTGAATTAAACAAATTTTTAACGGAAGTATCGCGTGTTTTATTTGTTTTGTTGAACCTGACGTTTCAGTCAATTTCTAAGACCTATCAAGTGTAATATCCCCTTACAAGATGCAGGAGTATACAAATTAGACTGCGAATGTGGTTTATCATACATAGGGCAAACAAAGAGAAGCATAGGTACTCGTGTGAAAGAACACATTGCTGACATGAAGAATAGGCTGGATAAGAACTCTGCAGTATGTGAACATACACTGGACCAGCCAAACCATTACATACGGTTCGATAAACCACAAATCCTCGCCAAGGAGAATCGCTACATGCCTAGAACGTTACGCGAGGCTATTGAAATAAGAAAACACCAATTTTAATAGAGAAGATGGTTGGCAAGTACCACCTGCTTGGAATCCAGTCCTAAAAATAATCAAGTCACAAACCCAGAGATCTACTAAAAACATTGGGACACAGTGAGCGATTTTTGTGTGAATCGGAACATATATAATTAATCCAACCATGTCGGTAGATGTAATAATTGAATAACTAATAATGTAAGACAAATATCACCTTAGCCTTCCTGCGACCACGGACGCTGCAAAGCGTTCGAAACGTCAGGTTCAACAAAATAAATAAAACACGCGATACTTCCGTTAAAAATTGTTTAATTCAATATGAAGGAAATAACCTATGGAAATTTGACGAGCTCGGTGGCTCAGTCGCGAATGACGCGACTTTGACACCAACGTTCGTGGGTTCGATCCCACACATGGCAAACATTTGTGTGCATGAACATGGCTGTTTGTCATGGTCTGGCTGTTTTAAGAGAGGTAGAGCGTATCAAAGCAGCCCGTCTGGGGAAGTACCTCCGCCTCACAGAAAACCGCAGCCAAGTAACAACTCCCTAGAGGGTTGTTGTGTTCCTGCGTGTGAGTGAGGTCACCAGTATGTTCCCAAGGAGTGTCTGTGTTAGCAGCAGAGGATGCATCGCGCGAGTGATACTTAATGTATTAATAGGCGTTAATAGGCTACGGTACCCGCTTTACATCAGGTGGGCCGTATACTTGTATTCCTCCCGACGTATAAAAATAAAATGGGCAAGAAACGGGATGATTTATATAATGTATGGCTTAAAGATAAACAGATCTCAAAGAACAGACTCTTATATAACATATACATAAATAACACACACAATATAATAAATACACGCAGTACCTAAAAATAAAGAAATTAAAACTGAAGTAAGTAAAAGTTTTGAAAATACAAGAAAAGTTTGGGAAATCATCAATAAAATCACCGGAAAAAAATGCATAGTATATATATTACTGAAAAGTTTCATAATTAATCCATACAAACAAATCCATTGCTTATAGTTAATAAATTTAATTGTGAGCTTGGTAATAATACCAGAATATTTGTAATTTCTGCGATAACTCGCTTTTGAACCCAGCCTCTTACGAAATAGCTGATGCCGGGTCAGCTATTTAGAGTTATTTTTAGATTTTTTTTGTACAAAAAATTGGCAAACAAGCATGCGACCCGCATTAGATGTTAAGCGATCACCGTGGCCTATTGACGCTCGCAACTCCACGGGTATGTTACTCGCGCGCTGCCAATCTTGTGACCTAAGACTGTTTCGTCACAGTGCCCAGTAATTTTTCTACCATATCTCACCCTTCAAACCGGAACACAGCTATATGAATGTATCTGCTTGGCGGTAGAAATATTTCTGGTCTGGTGAAAATTAAGTTATTTAAAAAAAGCTTTAGAATTTAACCAGCATGTTTGGAAACGATCTAGTGTATTATCCAACAACTAATTAACAAAAAGAGGAATAAAATTTATACGATTGCTGTACATGGCATGGTACCGGCGAATACGGTCATCGACTACGGGTTAAGTAGCTACGGTAGAACGTAAACAATCTACGTATATGACTTATATAAACTACAACGACAAGCCTTAAAAAGTATTGCGACTAATAATATAAAGAATAAATACAAAAACAACGACTTAGAAATATTTTAAATATTGTAAAGTAATGAATGTATTTAGCAAAATTGAATTTTTCACGCTATCGGAATCTGACCATATTAAATTATTGAGAAAAAGAGGCTAAACTATTTAAGGCAAGTCCTACAAATAAATAAAAATGTTCTAGCGAAATGGAATAACCTATACGGGATAAGGATATATGATTACTTAATTCCCGCCCTTAAATAAAACAACAGAATCTATCCAAAAAATGTACAAAGAAAATTCAAAAACCCTTAGATATAAATAAAAAAAAATATTACGTAAATAACCAAAATATATGTACGTAGAAAGACAGAAAGAAAGAAAACGTTTATCTGGACGTAACACAACACTATACACACAATAAACAATATACAATAAGTAGTGAAGCAATAATAGTGGTGTGACGTCACAAAAAGGTCCTATCTCAGCATATTGCCAAAGTCAAAGTCAAAATCTTTTTATTCCGTAAAAATGACTACATTTGTTTGGAATCGGGCTACATTTTTTTTGCCGTGTCAACACATGATCAGGCGCTGTTTTTTGAAGACCTATCTATGATACCACGAACAAAACAAGCAAGCACTAAGCAGACTATAAATCAACAAATACAATTATTTACTTCACCAGTTACTAGATAAATCCTGCGAGGTTGCCAAGTGCGGTTATTTACCGTTGTGATATAATTTTTAAGAATGTAGGAAAAAAATATGGAAAGTAGGAAAATTGTATTTGTAAATATAGCAATGTATGTATGTATGTATATGTATGTATGTATATCTTCACGCCAAGTCCCTTGCGGGGTAGGCAGAGAGAACCGAGCGCCATAAGACGCGGTCCTTGCATACTTCACTCGCTTCTGTGACATTCATAGCTCTTTTCATGCACGCTCGCCGGTTCCTGGGGCTTCTGACATCACCTTCTGATAAAACACGACCAATTTGGTCATGGTAGGTTAGTCTCGGCCTTCCTCGGCTCCTACATCCTTCCACTTTTGCATTGTATATCTGTTTCGTCATTCTTTCGTCCCGCATTCTTTCTACATGTCCGAACCAACGGAGCATGCCCTTTCTTATCTTAACACCGACACTCTCTTTTAGACCAACTCTTTCTCTCACGTCTTCATTACGAACGCGGTCAGCAAGCGTTATGCCACAAATTTTGCGTAATGCTCACATCTCGACCGCATTTATTCTACTTTCATGCTCTCTCTGCCATACCCAGCTCTCACTTCCATAAGTTAGCGTTGGTATTAGCACCGCGTTGTGTACAGCGAGCTGTGCCTTCTGGCTTAGATTTCGGCAGCCTAGAAGTTTACCCAACGCTCCATTCACCCTATTCCCGGCACTCACTCGTCTCTCCACATCAGCGGTGTACCTTCCATTGCTGCTAAAAGCACTTCCAAGATATACAATCTCATTCACTTGCTCCAACACTACATCATCAACCATAATCCTAGTGTTCGTTCTGGTTGTCTCTCTTTCAAATACCATTATCTTGGTTTTCTTCGCATTCAATTGTAAGCCTTTCTTCATACAATCATCTTTCATTGCTGTAACTAGTGTTTGCAGTTCGGATGGTGATTCTGCTATTAATGCCGCATCGTCTGCATAAAGCAGGCAGTTGACCACTGGCAGGCATTCCCACATTCATATTTCTTATTCTCTGAAGACAACTGTCCAGATACAGGATGAACAGCCGAGCCGACAGCACGCATCCCTGTCTGACACCAATGTTGACATCAAACCAGGGCGACAAGCTGCCGTCCACCCGCACACATGCTGTACAATCCTCATAAGTGGATTGCACAGCACGGAGTAGGTCACCGTCAACCCCATATCCGGGCAAAATGTTCCAGAGATTCTTTCGCACGACTCTATCAAATGCTTTCTCAAAGTCCACAAAACCGCAGAAAACCTTCTGGTCCAAAGCCAGATGCTTCTCTACGATGTTGCGGAGTGAAAAAACTTGATCCGTACATCCTCTGCCGCTTCGAAATCCACCCTGTGCTTCCCAAAGCATTCCATCGGATTTCACCCTCATTCTCCTTTCAATGACTTTTCCATACACTTTAGCTGCTAAGCTGATCAAACTGATGGCCCTATAGTTGGCGCAGTCCATACGTGAGCCCTTGCCTTTATACAAGGGCACGATGACTGCGCGTCTCCAATCGCTCGGAACCCTTCCGGTTCTCCAGCATAATTTGCTCAAAAACCAGAAGGCGTCCCTAACGCAGGTACCACCTAGCTTGATCATCTCAGCTGTTACCATATCGATTCCCGCTGACTTTCCATCTTTCAAACTTCGTATCGACCATTCAATCTCATCCATAGTAATGTCTTCATGGTACGCTGGCACTGCCGAGTCAATCACAGACTCATTCACAATGCCAGCGTCATGGACATAATCATACATTTCTCTAAAATATTCACTCCACCGTTCTAACACTTCCTGAGTGTTAGCAAGAATGCCACCAGCTTTACATCTTATCTTGTCCATTCTGGATGCTGACGAACCACTTCGAGACTTCTTTACCTCTCTCCAGAAGAGTTTGGTATTTGCCTCGAAGTTCTTCGTCAGCTTCTCTTCCTCAATCATATGTAATCTTTCACGCTTCTCTTTCACTAAAGCTTTGGAGTCAATCTTGCATCGACGGTATATTTCTTTCTTCATATCTTTCATACCATCACTCTGGTGCAAAGATGATACGTAATCCAGCCACGCTTTCCTCTTTTTTTCCACGGAGGATTGAACCTCCGCATCCCACCAGGCATCTCCTCTTAGTGTTCTACGTCTCTTTGCGCATCCACATGCTTCTTTCGCACTGTCCACCATACTTTCTTTCAGAACTTTCCAACATTCGTCTACATCTGAGTCGGAAAGACTCGCGTTCGCAAGTCTTTCACTGACTAGACGTACATACGTACTCCTCACACTTTCATCTTCCAATTTTTCACTTCTTATTCTTTCATGGTCTCCGAAAGGAATACGCACTCGCCAGTGCCTCCACTTCTTGAAAAGGCCCACAAATCGGCTTACCACCAGATAGTGGTCCGATTCAAGAGTGGGACCTCTGAAGGCTCTTGTATCCATTAACGACTTTCGGAGACGTTCATCTATCAAAATCAAATCAATCACACTTTTCTGTTCATTCCGTCTCCATGTGTAAGTGTGAATATCCTTGTGATGGAAGAGCGTGTTCGACACAAGGAGGTTTCGTTCCATACATACGTCTAAAAGTAACTTACCAGCATCGTTCACTCTCTTATCTCCGTATGGACCAAGCACAGCCTCATAACTGCTTCGCTTGGTCCCAACCCATCCATTCAGATCACCACACATAATTATCCGTTCATTCGCTTCGGCCAAATCCAGAATACCCCTTACAGTCTCCCAAAACTTCTCGAGCTCCTGGGGATCAGCAGAGCTCACAGGAGCATATGCTGCAACTAAAAACACTCGCGTAATCCCCAGTTTTATCTTAACCCAGAGAAGTCTTGGACCTACTAAATCGTAATCTTTCACACCCGCGGCCAAGCGAGATGAAAGCACGACACCTACGCCAGCGCTGGCATGAACGTCCTGGTCCACCCCGGACCACAGGGCCATCATGCCACCGGGCAGATCTTCGGTGTCGCTTCCCTTTCGCTTGGTCTCTGACACACACAAAGCATCTAGGCATCTCACGTTCATTATATCTATCAACTCATTCATCTTATCTTTTAGACCACCTCTCACATTCCATGTGCCTATACGACACTCAGCTCTCCTCGACCCGCCGGGATGGGCGTTGCGTGGTGGGTGGCGGCCCCCACCGCCGCATGCCTTAGATTTCGCACCGACGGGGGCGGATCGGTGCGCGTCGCCTCCGGGGGACGCCCTAATCCGCGCGTCTGTGCGGTTTGGGTCCAGAATTGCAGTCCAAGTGTTTGACTGGCAGGGTCGCGGCGTGCACGCTTCTGGTACCGACCCCTAAAATATAGCAATTATCCAACTATAATTCGGAGTTAATGAGTAATTTCTCTAAATCCCACCGCTAATAATTGAATGAGCGACCGAAACCCAGAACAAATTGCTGGTCGGCCGTAGTCCGACCGCCAGCGACCGCAAGCGACATGACTATTGAACAAATCGGATTACGTCTACTAAATTACAAAGCCATTCATAATTGACACTGCGATAAGAGAGCCAATGCAATGCTACCTTTATGCAAATATCCGCGGCTACATTCTCTGTAGCAGAAAACTTGGTACGGCGGTTATTTTTTATCCTACTCAAATAATAAGTCTAGGTTCTCTGATCTTGAACTCTCAATTGTGAGAAAAATTAGAAGAGAATAGATATACCTTTTTCACCTGAACCTGATATTTTTTTATACTACGTCGGGAGGCATACAAGCATACGGCCCACCTGATGTAAAGCGGGTACCGTAGCCTATTAACGCTTGCGATATATTGATTATCACTCGCGCGATGCCTCCTCTGCTGCTAACACAGTAATTCCTTGGTAGCTTACTGGTGACACCACTCACACGTAGGAATACTACAACCCTCTAGGGAGTTGTTATTTGGCCGCGGTTTTCTGTGAGATGGAGATACTTCCCCAGACGGGCCGATGTGCTGTACCTCTCTTAAAACATCCGAACCAAGAAACAAACATGTTCATGCACACAAATGTTTGCCTTGTGTGGGAATCGAACCCACGAGCGTTGGTGTCAAAGTCGCTTCATTCACGACTGAGCCACCGAGCTCGGTTATATTGGTATTAACTTCAAAAATTTCGTAATTAGATTTCTGGCAGGAAATAATTAAGCATGCTACAACTATTCTACTTTAATATTTTAGGTTTTGTCCCAAAAATTGATATCATATGGCGTTGTTCAACTTCACATATAAATTGAATCGGTCTGTTGAGATTTTAATATTCCTGGGATTATGACACCCTTCCTTGAAACTCTTCCGGTGACGTAGTACCGGGTCACAGAGGCCAGCTACATAGTCAGGGTCCAAAAAAATCTAGTGTAAAAATTAATTTCTGAATGTATTATGTTTAGATTAGTCGGAAGCGACAAAGTATGCCAACCAGTTACTGTTTGTTACCAAACAATTCAATACTTTCCTTCCAAGTTAAAGGTAGGGTAGTCACCTTTGGGCGGGAGCACCTGGTTACCAGCTTGAACCATGTGATTCGATTCAGAGACGAGCTGTGAGAACTATCAACAATCCTAAGCTTACACACGGTATTGAACCCTTAAGTTTATGGAGAGATTTTGCCTCCCTTTGTGTGTTCCACCGATTGCACAACGGGTTGTGTTCTGAAGAACTGTTCGAAATGATGCCGACAGCTACTTTTTATAACCGCACCGCTCGCCGACGGCGGGGAGTTCACCCTCACACGCTGGAACCGCAATGGTCTCGTACTGTGGGGTTCCGGAGAGATTTTCTTCCGAGAACTATCAAGTGTGGAATGAGCTCCCAGCCGAGGTTTTTTCAAGGGACTACAGCATGGAATTCTTCAAGAAATGCGTGAAGAGGTTTTAGAGAGTCGGCAACGCATGAGTGACACCCCTGGTGTTGCAAATATCCATAGGCTACGGTGACTGTTTACCATCAGGCAGGCCGTATGCTGAATTGCTACTTTAGTGACATAAAAAAAAGTTCCAACATAGAAATTGTAGAAAAGTTTTACTCATTTTATTCGCACATTTACTGTTTTAATCTTTTACCAATTGTCTTTTACTTAATTGCTTTTTTTTTACTCCAGAGATCCTATGGCATCGAAGGTGAGAAATACCTACCGGAGATTTCGCTGTATTAATTATATTTTCGGCATGGAACTCCTGCACCTGTACAATATTTCCTTGTTATTCAAAGTCGAGTTAGAGGTAAAGAAACCAGCACGTAAATCGACTTTCTCAGCGGTCAGACTGCCATGCGGGCTTGCGTGCGGTATTGCTTAGATGTATTTACTGTGGTCATATAATAGTCAAAACTTATTGGGGATCCCACATGGTAAATATTTTTTTTGAGAAATTGTTAATAATCCAGTTATTTCCGTAATAGGTAGATGCTAGAATATTTTTATAGAGCTATAGGAGGTCCCGCGCGGCCGATGAGCGTACATGAACAAGCTAAGAATGTTAAAGAAGCGAGTGAGATATGTAATGTTCTAATTTAATTTGATTAATTAATTAATTTTAATTGGATTCTTGTGCCGTTTAGTTTTACATGCAATTTGATCTAACCTGCTTTGTGTGCTTCCGCCACCATCTTGTAAATTTGACTTTCGCAAAATAACGCCTGAATCTATTAACCGTTTTATTTTCTCTGGCTAGTAATAAATAAATAGTGTAACTATATTTTTGATGTAAGTGATAAAATGTTGTTACCAATCCTTATCTCCCGATTCTGAATTAACTCTGCAATATGAAAGCAAATTTAAAGACAATTGAAAGTAATGCGGTAAAAAAGCCTTCATGTGTAAATCCGACTCACAGTTGACCTTTTTTCCACTGTTCATGTGTTTAACTTCACCAACAAGATGCCACAGCACATCGATACATGGAAGACCAAATCTTTTCCATACAAACGCGATAAAGATAACGATAAATCACAATGTAAACACGAACCCATTATACCCTAACAGTCACTTACGATGCGAAATGTACAACCAAATATTACCATCGGTGAGATTTTAAACGAATTTCAACTCTACGCCTTAGGTATAAAGCTGAATTGACTTATGTGCGCATATTGAACCTAATAAATTTCTTACAAATGCGGGCATTCCGTTTTCAGCCTAGTCGAGTTCATAGATTGTTCGACGCAGATGTGCCGGAGGGTTAATATGTCTCCGTTTACTTTATGGTATAAAGTATAGATGGAGAATTCACCTCATGTAAAGTGGATACCGTGGCCTATGAACAATACCAGAAGTATAAATCGCGCGATGCCACCTTTTCTGACACGGCAACAGCTTAGGGGCTTACTAGTAACCTCACTTATTCGCAGGAACACAACAACTTCCACAGGCTTTAATGGTCCCTGTCTTTTGTTCAAAAACCAGACCAAGACAAACAGACAAGTTCATGTACACAAATGTTTGTCCTGTGTTTGGGAATCCTACCCACTAGCCTCGGTATCAAAGTAGCATTGCTAATCACTCCGCCACACGGCTCACCATAATATTTAAGCTGCCGGCTGTGGTATTACCAAGAATGAGACAGAATGAGATTCTTCAAGAAATGCGTGAAGATGTGTGACGGACAACGGGTAGTTGATACATCTAATGTTTCAATTATCTATAGATTACATAGGCAGGACGCAGGCGAGATTTGGTAAACGAGTTACGGTTAATTTTGAAACAGTTAATTTTGAAACAGTGGCAAGTGGGGTGCGGGTGGAACTAGGTCTCTATCACGACGCGGGGTGTAACGGCGAGACATGTCTACATGTTTTTTAAAGTATTGTGCATTACGTCTTACCAATCGACAAAGTTATGTCATTATTCCACTGTCGAGAACATTTCTTCGAGTGCTAAAAAGTTCGGCAACTCCTATCTTTGTCGTACTATTAAAAAGTGGAACGCCTTGCCTGCGCATGTCCTCCTTCCTACAATATGGGATCCTTCAGGCGAAGCGTGAAACACCTTGTGGGCCAGCATGGCAGCGTCAACTAACAGGAGACTCTTTTGTCAGTTGCCGCTGCGATTTGGGCTCCTCTTTTCGCTTGCCACCTGGCGAAGCGGAGGCACTATGATGAGCTGAAATAAATAAAAGAAAAGTAGTTTTATATTTGACCAGTAAGGTCCTGCGTCATTCTCTCCATGATGTGAGTGTATGTTTCTTTAACATAAGAATACTTCAAAACTTTGTACAAAAATTCACAAATGTTGTTTTATGTTTAATCATTCTTTATTAGGGGTGTTTGAAATTTTACGTTATACACCGGTATATAAACCAGTAAATATTTTGTTGCAAATTATATTCGATTTTGTAATAAATTCCTTGAAACAGTTCTACCCTTTCCTAATAAAAGGCACATCAACAATACTCTTTATGAAAGGGCTTATTATAGAATCAATGAGTATCTAACTGACACAGATGTCTATATATATATATATATCTATAAAGATATATATATTAATATTTAGATTTATTGTTATATCAATTGAAAAAAGACCTACATTGACAAGTTTCTTTCGGGATTACTTCTTCGTCTCTGATAATTTTCAAAATGCTGGTAATTAAAAAAAAGAAAGGGAAACGAATACTATCAGGAATTAATAAAATTTGGTTATTTTAAACATGTACGACGTGTCTAAGCGCCCACGAGGGCCCAATAGCAGATATATTTTTTTAAATCTTTTTTACATAAAATGGGCGTCGGCTTCAATGAAATTTATTAAGTTATCTACTTAATGAACCACTTGAACTGAAAGTCCAAACATCTAACAAGTGTCCTCTCTGCACAATATATCCGCATTAGTCTTTGCCGGCGCGGCGCCGTACAGTCGGTCGCATATAGGAAGCAGTTCGTTTGCGGTTTCGAAGAAGCCCATTGATGTAACGGGCTTGTCGTTCCACTTGGGAAGTGTCTGAGCATCTCTCGGTTTGTTTGCAAATCGTAAACATGTTATTACGTTGTTGTATAATTATAAGTTAAAAAAAAGTCGGTAGGTATACAAGCATACGGCCCACCTAATTGTAAAGTCGTAACCGTAACAACATACTGCAAGTCAGAAAGTATCGTTAGCGCGTTACTACCCCTCTTGCAAACACAGTCACTCCTTAGCAGCTTACTGGTAACGTCGCTGACTCGCATGGCATAACAATCCCCAGGGAGTAATTATGGCTGCGGTTTTCTGTGAAGTTGAGGTGCTTCCTGGGTTGGTTTCCTTTGATGCACCCAACCTCTTTTAATTTATCTACTCACTCTGTAATGTAAAGGACCGTTTTTCATACAGGTTGATATCTCTTTTTGTAAGAGAGTCAGTCAGTCAGAGGTTCATGCACCTGTGGTAACAGGGGCATACGGGCCTCGAGCTAGGTGCTCTTTGCCCGGGCAGTCTTCGGTAGTCTCTGCTACCGAGTAATTTGACGCTAAAAAGCGCGTAGAGAGCGGATATCGATGACAACACGCAGAATACGCTGAATCGACTGTAGGCGGCATTCAGGTGGATAAATCCGTCTGAATGCACCATCCTACCAAATAGTAGTCCTGCGGCCATTGGGGACATCCGTGGATACGCATTGCCAAATATGTACATCACCTACGTCCCCACGTGACGTCCCCGGCTCAGGGTAGCCGACCTAACGAGCCAATTTGGAGTGCATTCAGGCGGATGAATCCAAGGATTAATCACGTTTGAATGCACCCCGACAAAGCAGGCCTATGTTCATCCGGGAAGTGCTGGTCTACCCCTAGGCGCTCCGCACCGGCCGCAGAGCACTGCGAGCCGCTTTAGCCTGTGATTCACATAAGCGACTATGTTAATTTTTTTCGCCCATGAAAACGTAGACCCACAAAAGGACTAACCCACCCCGAGCGTGCGTTAGTTATTCTTCCGTGAGGGGCACCCTCCAAACATATGGGAGGGAGGTGGTGAAATCTTGCATAAGATACCCGTTTGGAAGGCCGAAAAGGTTCTGTCAGATTCCTACTGACTAAAACACCAACTGCCTTTAGCGGGAGTTTTTTAAGGCTTCACCTGAAGCAATTGCCCCAGGGAATGAGGTGACGCAAGCGTCACTCTAATAAGAGTATACGCTTAGAGAAGTATCGGCGCTCCTGCTGAGGATGCGGACACTGAACTATTGTAACCGGGTAATGAGCTTCGGCCACTGCAAAGCGGTCCAAAGCTCTCGAATGTTGTTTAGAGGATCTAATAGGACACTTCGCGGCCGATGTACTTGGTATCGGGTGAGTGGAGGCGGGGGCGGATCGTATGCCGCTACCGCTAGGATAAAAGGATTAGGGTGGGTTTCTGACGATTCAAAGAATCGTTTAAAGCGTTTTTGTAGGTATTGTTGGGTAGAAGGAAGCGCTAAATTTCGGTGTAACTCCGCATGCGGACGTACCAAGGCGCGGCGGGAGCACTTCGGCAGAAGAGGTTTTGGACTGGAGTATTTTAATTAGGACTAGAGTGAACAAAACCTGGAGATGCGTACGTCATCACCGGCCTTATGCAAACTTTGTACAGGGTTCGCTTATTTCTCATGGACATTTTACTGTGCCTTCCCAACATATAGCTAAGTCGGTCTGAGTAATATCTAGCGGTACTGGCCATCTTTTTTACGTGTGGGTTAAGAGTGAGCTGAGAGTCGATAATAACTTCAAAGTACTTTGCTTGACGTTGCCAGGGGACTGACGACCCTAGTACTCGCAAGCAAGGCATATGGTAAGGGCCTTTGCGTTTCACATCGAAGTAGACCGCGGAACTTTTGAAATACAATGTCTTCGATCAGAGTGTGTTCGAGTTCGAAATGAGGATATCCGCAGTAGAACTAAGGTAACATAGCCCACAGGATAAGCAAGCTGAAGCGATGACCTTAAGAAGTTTGTAGGGACTCGCTGCAGGTAGAAGGAACGAGACAAGTGGCACTCTAGAGGGGAGGCATATGTTCAGCAGTGGACGAATACAGGCTGAGATGATGATGATGATTACATCGCGGTCAGTTTGAGTTTTACGCATATTATTAGCGCAATCGCGTAATCAATTGCCAAATAAAGTTACCTATCGTTCTGTTCTAGCCGGCGATGCATTTCAGATTGGCAAATGATTACGCGATTGCACTTGCGATGTACTCGCGATTAAGCAAACGATGCCCCGATACCTGCGTCGACGCTGTTATTGTTTGAGGCACCCGAATATCGTAATTGTTGCGGATTCTGTATATTTTTATTTTTGTTTTTCCTCCTCCTATGTCGCCGCTTGCCTATATTTAGTCGGGGTTTGCAGGCGGGTTTAATGTCATAGACATTAGACATCCTACCTGTTCTGCCTGCCCCATCAATAAGGCCATTAACGCATGTTTTGCTGAGGCGTGATCGTGCAACTGGGGTGCAGGCCGGCCGCCACGGTCTCTTAGTTGCCAACCTTCCTCTATTTCAGCTTGTGTTAGCTGCGTGGGAGGGTTGCTGCCTGGCTGGAGGAGCGTCTGGGAGTTGAATTCCCCGGCGCCTTGCCCCCCTCCTCATTACAGCACAGCGCTTATTGTTTGCGGCATGATCTTTACCGCAGTCATAGTATAAACAAATAAGTAGGATATCTTCATAGATACGCACCGCGTTCGGTTTGTATGTGTGCGCGCCCGTACGTATGCGTCGTCGCACGCACACACTGACAAAATTTACCGCTGCTAAAGGTACCCGGCGCCAGGCTGCCAGTCGTGGCTACGCCGTGCCTAATACCGCCCGCCCCCACGCACGCACCGCGCCGCTGCGCTCCCGCTCGTAATAATTTGTACGTGTACCTACCTACTTTAACTACAAAATCGTAAAGATGGCTAAAAAGTAAAAAGATTTTTTTTTGTATCATATGTGTAATTTTGTTAAAAAATCACAAACTTCGACATCCCTACGTGTTTAGGCTATTATCGTTCGCTCGGGGCTCGAGTCAGCCTACTTCTTTGATTTTACTACGCCCCAGTTGGCATATTTCGCTGCTGATTTTTCGTCTACACTACACGCGCCAATTGTCTGTTCACCTGCAGGCCGTATACACTTAATAAGGCGGTGGCAGTTTGCAGAGGAGTGTACAAACTCTCACCTGTGGCATTGTGACAGTCGTTTGGTCAAATCTTCTCGTGTAGTCAGTGCACCGAGAGCCAAGAAACTCGTCATGGTGGCTATTGAAGTCTCCCAAAATCACTAACTCTGCAGGTGCACGAATATACGAGCTGTGCCTGTATCACCGTTATGGGACTGTAACGGCACAAGTACCCATACAACCGACTGATTCCTGTCTTCAAGACTGTGTAGTCGGCGACAACAAATATCCTCCCGAAGGAACATACACACCCCGGCACGACGCGCAAATCAGTGCTCTAGTTTGTACCCGGGATAATGTAAGTAAGATGGTCGACCGGTGAGGATATTTGTGTCTCCGTGAGGAAAATAATGGTCGGTCGAGCGGTCTCAAGATGGTGACGGATCGCGTTGATGTTCGAGTGTAACCCCCTGATGTTGCAAAAGTCCACGTACATTGTGGAGGGGATGGCCGCGGTAAAACCACTTTATTTTTCCTTTTCGCCATGTACAGGCAGGGAGGTACAGTAGATAAACATGAGAAGTCGCTGAGCGAACAGAGTGATGGACAAACAGTGCGATGTCTTCCTCCACAGTAGAGTGCAATTGTGCGGTTTGCTGGCGCAGCAGGCGGAAGGGCCCCCGGTCCCCTCTTGCTGCAGCAGCCGGGTACACCCCGTACTCCTTCTCCGGCACGATAACTGCAACTTTACATAGGGACTTTACATACAACCAACGCTCGTGGGTTCGATTCCCACACAGGGCAAACATTTTTGTGTATGAACGTCTGCTTGTCTTGGTCCTGATGTTTTGAAGAGAGGTAGGGCGCATCAAAGCAGCCCGTCTGTAGCCCGAATGTACCACCACCTCACAGAAAACCGCAGCCAAATAACAACTCCCATTAGGGGTTGTAGTGTTCCTGCGTGTGAGTGAGGTCACCAGTAAACTACTAAGTAGTTGCAGTGTTAGCGGCAGAGGTAGCCTAACGTGAGTATTACTTAATGTATTACAAGCGTATACACGCTACGGTAACCGCTTTTCATCCGGTGGGCCGTATACTTGTATGCCTTACGACGTTGTATAAAAAAAACCTTCCTTGTACAAATTCGACCCAGCTATGATGTTATAACATGCAAAGATTACTAATCATTCTCTATTTATGATAAAGCTGGTGATATCAGCAAAAAGATGGTTGCGTTCAAAACTCCCAAATCTCGACACGGGCTAATTACTGGCCGATGAAAAAGTATTTCTGGCGCGCTGCCTATCAATCAGGGATTATATAGTGCCCTTTATGATGTACTATTGCCTTACGATTTATTCAGAAATTATTACAATTCCAACAAAAGTAAACATTTAAAAGTAGAAGTGCATATACTTAGTTTGGCCTTAAATACTGTTACAATTAAAAATAAACAAAATATTACATTTGAATTTGGAATCTGTCATTTTTATATGATTGTTCATTATGTTTTCTCATTTTGGCGCCAACACATTGTACAATATTTTGCGATATTAAAATGGAGTGGGGTGACAAAGAGAACCGAATCGCTGTGATTGCATTACACAAAGTAGGTATGGAGCCAAATGCAATTTTTAAAACTCTCCATACGCTTGGTATTAGTAAAATGTTTGTGTACCGGGCTATTAATAGGTACAACGAGACCTCCTCTGTTCGTGACAGAAAAAGATCTGGCCGTCCACGTAGTGTTCGTACGATTTCAGATTTCAGATTTTTATTGCAGGTCACAAGTTATTACAAAGATGTTACATAACAACAATATAGTACAAGTGACGCCCAGTATGGGCACAGCAAACATGAGAGGCATCTAGATACCGTTTTACTTAATATTTAGTTAAATAGGACTATGTCTGTCGCACTTTTCACTTTATATATTGTATAGACTTATAGAGAAGTCAAAGTATTCCGCTCAATAAATTGGTCATCGAAGAATTCAGATATGTTGTAGAAACACTTATGTAAAAGGAAAGTTTTTAGGTGTTTATTAAATAGGGACGGTTTTTTAATATTTTTTATATCATTTGGGATATGATTGTATATTTTTATTGCCATATGATGAGGGCTGGATGAAACTAGTTCCATTTTGGTAGTTGGTCTTTCTAATTTGTTTAAATATCTATCATTTCTCCTATTAATATTTTCCCTTGGTATGTAAAGGTCTTCGTGCTTCCTCACAAATTTGCATGATTCCAGAATGTATATGGAATGTATACGAAGAAGGTGGTCAAAGCAGTAAGGGAAAGAATTCGAAGAAATCCTGTCCGAAAGCAAAAGATTTTCTCGGGAGATGAAGATAGCACCTAGAACCATGTCGCGTATTTTAAAAGATGACTTAGGACTTGCAGCCTATAAGAGACGTACTGGTCATTTCTTAACTAATAAATAAACAAAATATTGTCGGATAAATTACACAGCGCCATTTAACCCCAAAGTAAGCGAAGCTTGTGTTATGGGTACTAGACAACTGATAAAATACTTACATTTTTATTTATTTATTTATTGTTTGCCAACAGACATACATCATATGACTAAGATAAGGAACAAGATAATAACAAAAATTTGGATGTAGATCCAGTTACAGGCAAACACAGCATATGTGTAATTTAACTATATAAGTTGAAAATTATTAAAATCGGAGTAATTATTATTTAGTAATAATAATAATTATAATTATTAAGTAATAATAATAATTATAATTATTAAGTAATAATAATAGATGGTAAAGACGCATGTATCAGTCGTTAAGTTGAGTGACCAGTCTTTTTAGACCAGTTAAGGAAACCGAAAAAATATCCACTTGCAATTTTGTAAATAGATTATTATGATCGCGACATATCCTCGGAATCGTACTGTACATGCCTGTATTGGTTCTATATTTTTTAACAAAAAAGGGCTTAAAATTAATTATCCTGACACTACGTCGGGGAATCACAAATTTAAACTGTTCCAGTAAGCGTGGGCAATCGACGTTCCCTCTTAATATTCTAAACAGAAATACTTGGTCATTGATTAGACGTCTCGTCTCAAGTGTAGTCATGTGAAAATATTCCAAGCGGTCCTTGTAAGACGACAAAAGTGAAAGCTTTCTCTGATGAACTGTTAAAAAGTAGAGAAAACGTTTTTGTAGTTTTTCTAATCTATCAATATGACAGTGATAATGAGGGCTCCATATAACAGAACCATATTCGAGCACAGAACGAACCATAGCAAAGTATACAATTTTGAGAACAGATACATTTTTAAAAATCTTGCAATTTCTCCAGACAAATCCCAATAATCGAAAAGCTCTTTTAATAATATCGTCAATGTGAATGTTAAACGTCAGTTTTTTGTCGAAAATAACCCCTAAGTCTCTCATACTGAAGACCTCCTCAAGACGCTTAACTCCCAGATAGTATGATGTCTTGATTGGTGAAGTCTTTTTAGTAAAAGTAATATGTTTACATTTTTTTGTATTAAGAAGTAAATAGTTTTCCAAACACCAATTTTGTACGTTATTTAAGTCTTCCTGGAGAAGGATGGCATCCGAATTATCCTCTATTATACGGAATAATTTGAGGTCATCTGCAAATAGCAAGAATTCAGAGTTTACAATATGTTTTGAAATATCGTTTATGAACGCTAAAAAGAGAATAGGACCCAAATGCGAGCCCTGCGGGACTCCTGATATTGCAATAAAGGGATCAGATTCATATCCACAAGATGTTATCTTTTGCAATCTACATGCCAAATATGATGAAAGCCACGATAGGACACTCCCATAGATGCCAAAATGTTCCAGTTTACGGATAAGAAGAAGATGATTAACACGATCAAAGGCTTTACTTATATCCGTATATATTGCACCCACTTGCTTGTTGCGGTCAACTGCTTCAGCCAAATAATTTGTGTAAATCGCGAGATTAGATGATGTCGACATTTGACTTCTAAATCCGTGTTGTTGTGGAATTATCATAGGATTAAGAAATTTAGAAAGATGCGCATAAGTAATAGCTTCAAAAACTTTGGCCACCACTGAAAGTATTGAGATGGGCCTATAGTTCTGTATGTCACTCGCATTGCCGCCTTTTAATATAGGAACTACGTTTGCAATCTTCCATGCCGAAGGAAATACCCCGCTATTTAATGAAGCATTAAAAATAATACAGAGAGGCCGAGGCAAGGTTTTTGCACAATTAATAAAAAAATTCGTTGGAAGACCATCCGGCCCTGCTCCCTTATTAGGGTCTAGTTTGGTTAAAGCTTTCTCAATTGTATCTCGAGAAATGCTTATGGTGCCCAAAGTGCTGTTATAACCTTTACTGTTACTATCAAATTCGGAACTGGTGGAAGAAATATTAATATTGGATGACGAGGAATATACTAAAGCAAATTGATCTGCGAAAGCGTTACATATGGATTGAGGTGTGGAAAATTCTGATCCATTCAGGTGCATTTTCATAGGGAAAGATCCATTTGCATGCCGTTTAGTTCGCAAAAAAGACCAAAGAGCTTTAAAATTGTTTTTAGATATTGAATTTTCAATAGAATTAAGGTAATTTGAGTAACATATTTTTATCTGTCGATGACATCTTGCCCTAAGTAATGAAAACTCATACATATCAATTGGATTTCCATATTTTTTAACTTTTTTGCGAAGTTTATCCTTTTCCCTCAACATACTCAAAAGAGATCCATCATACCAGATAGGATATTGCCCACGCTTTTGGACAGTAACTTTCGGAACATTATTTTTAATTATATTATTGACAGTTTCATAAAACACTTCGACCATAGAGTGTCAACCGATTCCAGTTGACCCAATAAGTTATCCCAATTAACATCTTCCAATTCTTCATTTATTACAACATAATTGGCTTTAAAACAATTGTATCTATCAATAACTTTCTTTTCAATAAATTTTACAACAGGGTAGTCTAGATTTATAATAATTGGAGGATGAAAGGGGTCAACTTTGGTTAGCACTACAGAAGCCGGCTCAGTCCTCAAATGAGGCAGATTGCTCATAACTAGGTCGTCTCGATCCCTACGATATATCCAATAATTATTATTTAAGATTTCAGTATCATATACACTACCGTTAAGCCACGTTTCTGTAAATACAATTACATCATAGTCACAATCAAGACTTGCTAAATATAAGTCATGCAATTTCCCGCGAATGCTTCTGGCATTCTGATAATAAATACTTAGACTAATCATTTTTATAACTTTTTAGTATAGTAGAAACATAATTAATGAGCAATAGTTTAACTACCACTGTCGAGGTTTTTAAGAACTTCACTATTTTTCACCCAGATCGCGGAAGAACTGTCACTTTTTCTCAGTAGGATGCGGCCGTTGCGAACCCACAGATATTTATACTGATGCTTTTTCTTGAAAGCTCGAGCTTGAGCCTGAAGACTACGATTATTAGGGGACAAATGTTCGGATACATAGATTTGCTGTTTCGTGCCACCCATGCCAAGTAGTGCACTATTGAGTTTCTCGTCGGGGTGCTTCTTGTTGTAAGTTATGCATGATGTCAGCAAACAATCACGCAAACGAGAAGAGGCCAACTTTATAATAATGGCTCTTGGTCGTGTTGATGTAGGATTCGTTTTAGGGACACGTATGACTGATAGTACATCTTTTTCCACCAGAGGGCATTCCACTAATTCTACCAACTTCTGTACCATGTTCACTATATTTTCGTTGGAGTATTCTGGGACACATTGCAATTCGATATTGCTATCGCGGGCAGTTTGTTCTATCTGACCCACTCCTTAGTAGTAGTAGCAGATCCTTAACATTCTCTTGCAATAACGAGTTATTGGCACGAAGTTCTGACGCCTCTGAACGTAGCTTATCGATTTCCAATTTCATGTCGTCGTGGGCCTTTGACATAAAATCAACTGATTTAATAAGTTCAGGTAATAGCTTAACCGCCTCACGTAATGGTTCAAGTTCAGCCTTGAGGTGTTTTTTAAAGGACGTTGCAACCGCTTCATCAATTTTTGAAATGATCGATTTTTCAAATTGATTAATGCGTTGATCTATTGAATCTATGGAGGGATTGAGCGGTTCCCTGCAGTCCTCTGCTTGTAGATCTTTTATTGGTGTATTGTCATTGTTTTCGGGCTTTTTACGGCTAACTTTACATTCAGGACATTTCCATGTAGACTTATACTTGACTGAAAACTTCATATAATTCTCCTTTAGTATATTGACGCATGCATAATGATACCATTTTGCGCATTGTGAGCAAACTATTTTCTCTGTCACACTGACGAGACTATTACAACCTGCACAGGAGCTCATTGTTTCAAGCCGTATAATGGGAATAGTTTCGATACGACGATAATGTTGTGTTTTTAATCGTTTCCAGTTAGATAGATTGCAATAGCCCCTCGCGTAGCTGTTGTCGTGAGAAAAAGGTATTAAGCGCCGTGGAAAACGTGGCGGTTACGCGTTTCGTTGGTATAACGTTGCGATAATTCTTAATACCCACTATAACAGTAGTAAATGCTTGCTTACCAGTAGGAATTTGTTTTATTTTAAAGTATTTATCTTGAAAACTATCTATTTACTTTCACTATCACAACACAAACACCAGCCGAGCACTGATGCTGAACTTTTTATGGTAATATTTCAGCAGAATACTAATTATTTCCACCTTAAAATAATTTATTTTTTATGAGCCGATGTTAACCGTGTTCGTGTATATCCAACTTGTAAATACATACTTATTATACATAGAAAATACCCAGACCAAGACAAACAGATATGTTCATGCACACAAATGTTTGTACTGTGTGGGAATCGAACCCACGAGCGTTGGAGTCAAAGTAGCGTAACAGCGCGTTCCACCGCTGCGCCACCGAGCTCGTCAGAGCAGTTAACTGATTATTTAAAAAAGAATGGGGTGGTAAAATCTAAACAACTACTAAAAAAATTGTTTACGGATAAGTTTTTTTTACAATTGAGCAACATTTTAACAAAAAAAATTACCGTATTTATGCTCAAAGCTTTAAGGGAGCTTCCCAATTAGTCGACAGAGTGCAACGTGGGCACTATTCGACTTCAGTGACGGTTTGATGGAGTATTAGCTATGACGGAGTGACTGAGCCATACTTTTGTGGAAAAGGTATCAAAACATTGGTACAAGTGTATCAAGATACCATTCTTGAGAAGGTAGTGAAGCCCCTTAACAACACCATGTTCAATAACCAAGAATGGTCCTTCCAGCAAGACTCGGCGCCGGGTCATAAAGCACAGTCTACGCAGTGTTGGTTGTAAACGAACGTTTCGGACTTCATCAGAGCTGAAGACTGGTCGCCGTCTAGTCCCAATCTTAATCCGCTGGATTATGATTTATGGTCAGTTTTAGAGAGTACGGCTGACTCTAAACGCCATGATAATTTGGAGTCCCTAAAACAATCCGTACGATTGGCAGTGAAGAATTTTCCCATGGAAAGAGTGCGTGCTTCTATGTATTGATAACTGGCCTCAATGTTTAAAGGACTGTATGGCAGCCAATGGAGACCACTTCGAATAAGCTTTTTATATTTTAAATTGTTTTATATTTATGTATTAAACTAACACACTGTAAAAGTAATAAATGTTATTTGCAATAGAAACATTTTTTTTTCGTTATTAGACTAGGTATTCGTGCGTGGTGTGTGCGTTTTCATTCGTTATTGGATTCTCTTGGTATTTTAACAATTTTAATGAAAAAATATTATTGTTTGAAGTGTGACATATCTATATAAATAAAAATCAGTGTACGTACGTTTGTTCTCCATGGACCCTACAACGGCTGAATCGATTTTGATGAAATTTTCGGGCAATCTTCAAATTATCCCGGAGTGTGATCCTGTGCATTTTGGTAGTGATCGAATCACTGGTGCGAAGCCAAGTTGGGTAGCTAGTATCAAAATAAAATCAATAAACTGAAAATTATAATAAATTTTACGTTCCGTAATTTTTTCCTTAGATTTTAATTATAATTCATAAATTAAGTTTTATAAATGTATTAAGGAAGAAATTCGTGTCAATTTTCTTTATTTGTATAGTATGTATATCTTAACGCCAGGTCCCTTGCGGGGTAAGCAGAGAGAACGGAGCGCCATAAGATTTATTGTATTTGTATAGTCTTTATACAATACTTTCGGGTAAGCCTCACTCCTAGACAGCGCGTATCCAGGTGGTGGATAGAGGAATGCTCGACGTGACAGTTGAGTAGTTACGTTAAATTGAGTAATGGGGTTCAAAAGTATTTCTTGAATTAAAAGTTGAACACATCTCCATAAAGACATAAATGTCTTTATTGTTTAAATTTGAAACCGATATATTTTTGAAGCATCTTAAAGTACTTGTGATAACCTATTTTCATCGGTGGCCTTTAAATTTTCCCATAATAAATGACTAAGTATAACAAGGCTCAAGTTTTTTTGTATATTTGATGCTATGTAAGGTTATAAACCCTTAGGGGCAACGCAAACAGAAGGCGATAAGGCGAAGGTACGGTACAGATACGGCACGGATACGACGCAGGCGCGATATCTGCGCAAACAGACGCGGCGACGGTACGGCACAGAGTATTATTATACAAGGTGCTATTTATTGGAAATAACACTTATTGCACATCCTTTCGGATTTTTTTCGAATTAACATTTTCCTCCTTTTGTATCATATAATTCCAATCAATTTCTAAAAGTGGCAGATGGATCATTAGTTTGTGATGCTGTCGCTCTAGCTACTTACTGCTTTTTATAGAATATGATCGTGAGTACATGTGTGACGATGATGAGTGAATGTTTAATACTTGAATTGGTCCGTAGAGTAAGTGAGACGGAAGCAGGATGGGCAGGGTTCTCGCTTGTTCGCTCTCTCGTTCTTTCGCTGGCAAGACCACTATTTACATATGCAACATGCATAGGTACCTATGTTTGCGCTATGATTAGGGATGTAAGTGGTTAATCAACATCTTTGAATCAAAGTCAACTGCTGACTGACAAACGAAGCTATGGCGAAAAGAGAGGTAGGGTGCGTAATTGTAAGCTGCTTAACAGGGGAAGCACCTCTACCTCACAAAATACCGCAGCCAAATAACAATTCCCTTGAGGGTTGTTGTGTTCCTGCGAGTGAGTGAGGTCACTAGAAAGGAAGGAGATGCTGCGTTGGCAGCGGGGGCGGCGGCATTTTAAGGGCGATATTTTAAGTTGCGAGCGTTAATATGGCTAGGGTAGTCGCTTCACATCAGGTGGGCCGTATGCTTGTCTCCCACCCGACGTAGAGTAAAAAAAATATATGTAACCACAATGTTTGCCTTTAAGTGCTTTAAAATATTGAAAACAAAAGAAATTCAATTACATCGGATTTTCATGTAAAACCATGGATCGACCCATATGGACGAAAATTTTAAGTTTAAAATATATCGCTTCGTATCTTTGTTGATACTGTATACAACGTAGAGTAGAGTAAAAAAAATATATGTAACCACAATGTTTGCCTTTAAGTGCTTTAAAATATTGAAAACAAAAGAAATTCAATTACATCGGATTTTCATGTAAAACCATGGATCGACCCATATGGACGAAAATTTTAAGTTTAAAATATATCGCTTCGTATCTTTGTTGATACTGTATACAACGCGAGACGCCGCTTGCGCCTTCCCGGTGTCGCATCTGCTGGCGACGTGGCGGGGGGCGAGGGACGGCGTACCTGCGCCGTCCGCTTGCCGCCTTCAGTCACGATTGTCACGAACAGATAAGTTGAGCAAAATGCACGTCGATTCGTATACAGGATGCGTGACGACATTGAGTTTAATATTATGTTTTGCGAATTAATTGAGCAATACCCAAATATCTACGACTACACTAAGACAGGGTACAGTTTATAAATTGACATTTTATAAATTGTGCGAAAACGATCAGGATATTTATATAAAGTTTCCATTATCGTATGAAACCTGTGTTCTTCTGATTCTCTCCACACTGGATGTATCCAATACCTTCTTGGTCTTTGCTGTAAATTAATAATCTGTAGCAAAGCCAGTGCATCTTCATCTTCGTCGGAAGAGGAATACATGTTACCTCGTCAACATCACGCTTTATAATGACATAACTTGCCGTACCGTCGCCGCGTCTATGTGCGCAGATGTCGCGCCTGCACCGTATCCGTGCCGTATCTGTACCGTACCTTCGCCTTATCGCCTTCTGTTTGCGTTGCCCCTTAGACCTAATTATACCTCAGACACGATCAGATCAGTCTATGAACACTCGCAACATTTACTCGTCAACATCCCTGCTAAATGATGTGAGTTGGCAATCCGAAAGGCATGAAAAAATTATATACTATCTTCGTATTCCAGGCGGTTAACTCGGCGATCGGAACGAAGTCGTGTCGTGAGTTGTAAATGGGCGATGTAATCTCACAGAGATTGGCTATTAGAAGGAAGAAATTAGCGACTTGGCCGACATGTGTTTTGCTGTGTAATCACTAATCACTGTGCCGTAACGCCGGCGGCGTCCCGACCAAATGTTTTTGTAGGCATCCTTACTAAAATAACGCAAGAAATACGGCAATAGTTGTTCCCGCTATTTCCTTTCGGTTTATAATGTCTAAAGTATTAAGGTATCCATATTCTCAAAATGTCTGTATATTTATTGCGACTAAAGAATTAATTTAATACCATTGTACTTTAGATTTATTTTTATTATTTATTTATATTAACATATGGATACAAAGTATCTTAATCTTTTGTATTTTTTTACACTTTTTTATAGAATTTTTTGGGGACAAATTGTTACAAAGATAAAAATTATTTATTGCACAAACTTACATTTACAAAATGAAATTTTATTGCATTTTATTAATTTCTCATATTTTAGGGATTCCTTTTTTGAATTAATAACATTTCGAAAATGACCATCGGCGAAAAAGAAAGTTGCCAATATAGGTATTTTTTCAATTGATGTTACAAAATCTATGTCAGAATAAATAATATGGAATTTTATTACTTTATACCTATGTATTTCCTACCAGTTGGAAGTGTGAATTTTGTTCACAGTTTGTATACCCATTAATTGTTGATGGAAATAAGCTGTACCTCCACTTAACAGAAAATTGCAGTCAAATAACAACTCGCTGGAGAATTGTTGTGTTCCTGCGTGTGAGCCAGGTCACCAGTAGGCTCTTAAGGATTTGCTGTGCTGGTGGCAGGGAGGCATCACGCGAGTAATACTTGATGTATTGCTTTTTAACAGCTTTCCATCAGGTGGGCTATATACTTGTATGCCTCCCGATGTCGTATAATAAAAAACAAGAGTCATTGTGACCGCCGACAGAAGCGGTGTCGGTGATGCGAACTCATAAGATTTTCTCCTAACGCAAATCACCCAACATGCCTAAGAAAATAAAGCCTTTCTAGATGAATTTATATATTTGTATAAAAAAAAGGGAACCGAGTGCCATAAGACTCACACCTCACACACTCCTCACTTCCTCAACATTCATAGCTCTTTTTATACACGCTCGTCAGTTTCTAGGTCTCCTGATATCACCTTCTATCTTCACTAAGAGTACTTATTGCTATATCAATTCACATCAACCCTTACTCATCCAAATGCAGGGATACGGGTCTCCCTTCAACCAAAGGGGTTCAGAGCATACTCCACCACGCAGCTCAAATGCGGATTGGCGGAGGCCAGTGTTTTCAAGCCGCCCGAGGGCCACCGACTTAGCTTAACGACTGTCATCTATCGACAAGAACCGAGACCGATGGCTTAACGTGCCTTTTGAGAAACTCGAGATAGATAAAGCCATCCACAGGCAGGTTTCGGTGGACGTTACTTAACCTGCGTGTTCGGTTAGAATTACACGCGCAACGACGCCATCGAGCTCTCTACTTATTTATCGCTAAAAAGTGAGCAAATATAAATAAAGTTAATACTGAGTGAACTCCAACAATTCCTGAGCAGTTCGGAATGAAGAGTTCAATTATACTCACTCGTTGATTGAACGATACATCAACGTCTCGTAAATAAAGACTCTACGGTTAAATTTAAACCACAAAGCTTAGTTCACAGAGTTTCAAATAAATTGCACTTGTAATGCGGATGTTTTAAAAATCGAAGTCAGAGTATTATCTATTCTTGGTTCAGACCTGTTCAGACTGAGAATAATGAAATTATTTTCGCACTAGCTCCGGCCTGCGGTTTCACCCACGTGTGCACTATCCACAATAATAGATAGGCTATGTCCGTATGTATGTAAGTATACAATTAATTTGATTATAAAAGGGCGTTCAGGATTAAAAAAATATATATTTGGGCTATTTGTAATTCATTGAACACAGAGCTGCACCCATTGAATTATTATGCTCTAGTGTGCTAGAACCGACACCGCGAACCAAACGTTTGCGCCATGCTTTGTTGCCGATCGCCAACAACTCTTAGCTGCACAACGTTCAACGAAACGCGTAAGCGCCATGATAATCGAGGCGCTTTTGACCTTTTGGTCGCGATAAAAGTGCACCTTAGAAGCGATTTAGTGCTGTATCTTTGAATCTTTGGGTTAGACATCTAAATAACTTCAGCGCTGCAGCAGACTTTAGGATTAATTATTACCAAAACGGAGCAAGACTTTTACTTAGGATAGCTCCTTTAGTACACTCGTAATTACTCAATGGCTGTAAACGCTTATTTAAAATATTAAAGGTGCTACCACTGGCTTGTTTGTGTATTAGAAGTGTCTGCCTATTTGTGATAGAACCCCTCTACTTATTTAAGAAATATAATGACATACACGACTGAAAAGAGAGAATTTTAAAAATGTATTGTACAACCCATCTTGTAATCTAGACATGTATAGGAAACACATATATTTAACATGTGCATAGTTATCTATAATAGAATACCGGATAATTTGAAAAAAGCTGAATAATAATCGTTTCAAATTAGAATTAACAAAGTGGTTGCTAGGTCATCGTTCTTATACCATCAATGAATTTATAGACAACAAAACTTAGGTTAATACATTTCCAGAGAAGTTTTCTTCCGAGAACACTGAAGCTGTGGAATGAGCTCCCAGCCGAGGTTTTTCCAAGGCACTACAGCATGGAGTTCTTCAAGAAATGCGTGAAGAGGTTTTTAGAGGGTCGGCAACGCATGAGTGATGCCTCTGGTGTTGCAAATGTCCATAGGCTACGGTGACTGTTTAACATCAGGCAGGCCGTATGCTTGATTGCCACCTTAATGGTATAAAAAAAAATCGGCCAAGTGCGAGTCGGACTCGCGCACGAAGGGTTCCGTACCATTATCTATAAAAACAGCAAAAAAAATCACGTTTGTTGTATGGGCGCCCCCTTAAATATTTATTTTATTCTATTTTTTAGTATTTGTTGTTATAGCGGCAACAGAAATACATCATCTGTGAAAATTTCAACAGTCTAACTATCACGGTTCATGAGATACAGCCTCGTGACAGACGGACGGACAGACGGACAGCGGAGCCTCAGTAATAGGGTTCCGTTTTACCCCTTGGGTACGGAACCCTAAAAAAGTATGTAGAACATAGTATAAAATTATGTTCGACGTTGAAGTGAGGTTTACTAGTGATCTATAGGCACATTAATTTTTATACAACGTCGGGAGGCTTGCATACCGCTCACCTGATGTAGAGCGGTTACCGTGACCTAAACACAATATATGAAATATCACTCGCGCGATTCCACTTCTTTTTAGGGCTCCGTACCCAAAGGGTAAAACCCTATTACTGAGGCTCCGCTGTCCGTCCGTCCGTCTGTCACCAGGCTGTATCTTATGAACCGTGATAGTTAGATAGTTGAAATTTTCACAGATGATGTATTTCTATTGCCGCTATAACAACAAATACTAAAAAATTGAATATAATAAATATTTAAGGGGGCTCCCATACAACAAACGTATTTTTTTGCCGCTTTTATAGATAATGGTACGGAACCCTTCGTGCGCGAGTCCGACTCGCACTTGGCCGATTTTTTGTTTATACTACGTCGGGAGGCATGCAAGCTTACGACCCACCTGTTGCGAAACGGGTACCGCAGCCTATTAACGCTTGCGATATATGAAGTACCACTCGCGCGATGCCTCCACTCCTTGGGAGCTTACTGGTGAACTCACTCACACGCAGGAACACAACAACCCTCTAAGGAGTTGTTATTTGGCTGCGGTTTTCTGTTAGTTGGAGGTACTTCACCAGGCCTACCTATCTTAAAACATCCAGATCAAGTCAAACAAACAGACCAAGACAAACAGACGAGTTCATGCATACAAATGTTGATGTCAAAGTAACGTAACAGCGCGTTTCGTCACTGCACTACCGAGAAAAAATCAACTTACGAGTATTACCAGCAAATTCTTGGTGGTTTTTCGCCTTACATTCCTATTTATTTACTCGCCAATATAATGAAAACCTTATGTGTAACATGGGCGGTACTTACATAATTGCCACTAGATTCGCCTTCGGCCTCAGGCTTTAATGTCTAGCCTTCTTTTAAATAGCCTTTCGTTATGATTCCAAATCCTACGGCTATTAATATACAACACATTGTTAAGCTACCTGTACAAGTTTATTAGGCCCGGCGCACATTATCGGCATCGGCAAGGAAAGGGATCCTTCGGCATCCCTATATGCAAGCGCACACTGTCGGAAACTATGCCTTGGCACGCTGCAACGCCCTTAGGAATGACGAGGCGTCCTTAAGCATGCCGCACCGTCCTCAAGCTTGCCGAAGCATCTCAATATCGTATTTCTCTTCAAAACAAATTGTGAGTCAAATGATCCAAATGGCAGATGCCCCCTTTCCCCGAGTGTTGCCGGCGGCGCAGCGGGCGGCGGCGTACCGAAGGATGCCGAAGTATCCTGAAGCATCCTCAAGGCTGCCGATGCAGCAGCCTCAAGCATACCAAAGCGGTATTTTTGTTACTACGACCATAATCATGGAAATTTCTACTTTATTGCCATGAAGTTAATGTAAAATGCTATTTATCACCTAAAATCCTCAGCCGTGCCGATGCCGATAATGGGCGCCGGGCCTTAATGTCCCTCGCATTCACTATAAAGTAGTTACCGTAGCTAAGACTGTACGCTTGCAAATTAGTGCCTTGACGACGCAGTACCTCTTCTGCAGCTGGCTGTGACGTACTTTTTTGTAGCGCTGTAATAAAACACGTGGATCTTCTTCTTCTTAGCTTTATTCCGTTGCCTAATCTATTAAGATTGGCGGGGACCGCTGCTTAAGACTAAAGATTTGGCGAAGATACTGATTTTGGCATGGAGCGACTGCTGTCAGACCTCCACAAGCCAGGGGGAAAACCAGACCTTTCTTTAGGACCTTAGGTTAGGTCACACGTCTATCGAAGCAAGTGATAATTACAAATATGTACTTATCACTTGAACGGCACACGAATTTAGTGGTACATGCCAGGGTTCGAACCGCGGACCTGTTGCTCTATAGGCCGTTTTCTTGGGCTATTACCACATCAACCCTCATTCATCCCACTGCAAGGACACGGATCTCCCTTCAACCGAAGGGGTTTAGAGCATATTCCACCACGCTGCTCAAATGCGGATTGGCGGAGGCCAGTGTTTTCAAGCCGCCCGAGGGCCACTGACTTAGCTTAACGACTGTCATCTATCGACAACAGCCGGGACCGACGGCTTAACGTTCCCTCCGAGCACGGAGAAACTCGAGATATATTAACCCATCCACAGACAAACTACGGTCAACGTTGCTTAACCTGCGTATTGCTTGAACGACACGGCTATTACTCATATAAAATACGTGGATATTATCATTTATGTGTGTCTTCTACTGGAATGATGTTAAAATTCATCAGTCATTGCTAACTACTTGACCAAAGGGTCCGTTAATTTCTAAATCATTGCAAATATGGCGCAGTGCATTGTTACCGCCCACCGCCCCACCAGAGGTCTCAGTATTAATGCAGCAGTCTGTTCCACTGGTGGGGTTATTAAAAGTGCCGCCGCTCTGCAGCGTCACGGCTCGCAGCAGATGAAACTTTACACCTGGTATCGACAGGGTGCGGTGCCTCCACGAACTGTTTGAACTTGGGTACATATTTATTTTCCGAGGTGATGTCACAAGGGGTTAGTGCCCCTGGAGCAAGAAGGGCTGGTACTTGAGACGAAGAAATACAAGGGTAATTACCAACAAGGTTTAATTAAGAGATGAAGAAAAGAATACAGTATTTCCCCTAAATACTGTATTCTTTTCTTCAGTACAGCCTTTCTACAAATAATTTCACTTGGTTCTTGGTTGCACTGAAGAGGACCGACAAAAATATATTGAATTTTTGGAATAGAAAGAATAGGACACGAAATGAAAAAGTTTCATGTCATTTTTTAACAGAACGCCTACAGAAAATTTGGTCTTCTTTAAGGTACCTTTTTACATAGTGAATATTTTTTATTTTCTTTGATATCGTAATTGGAATAAAGTGTAGAAGAAAAATCTCGCTGCAATCCTTCTGCTATTGGACACATTGAAAGTAGGTTATTAGCGGTATGCACCAAATTAAACATTATTTAAAATGTACACCAAATTTTTATTTAAGATTTTTTTTAATGGAGTTTTTTTTTATGTTTTCCGATGTCGCTAGTATCAGTGATTGCCGTGTACATTCCTAACTCGTCTATTGGTGAATACGGAATTCGTGTCCGTTCTGTACAAGTCTGAAATCCTGCCGGGTTCACGCCTATGTATTATTTATGTTTGCATTTCTATTTGCGAATATTTGCACGAAACTTTACTGTGCGGCCAAAGAAAGATTGCGATTCTGACAGGTCGTGATCGAATGGACGACATAACTTTGAAGTGGAGTTGGTTTTAAGATTTAAAAAAATGTTTATTTGCCATACTATCTATATCTATCTATCTATAACTTCACGCCAAATCCCGTGCAGGAGAGGCAGAGAGAACAGAGCGTGACCCGATCCATACACACCTCACTCGCTTCGTTCACATTAATTGCTCTTCTCATGCACGCTCGCCTGTTTCTAGGGCTCCTGACATCACCTTATCTGAACCTGGATTGAACACGACCAATTTGGTCATGGTAGTTAAGTCTTGGCCTTCCTGGGCTCCTACATCCTTCTACTTTCGCGCTGTATATCTGCTTCGTCATTCTTTCATCCTGCATTATTTCTACATGTCCGAACCAACGGAGCATGTCTATTCATATTTTAACATCGACGATCTCTTTTAGACCAACTCTGTTTCTAACATTATCATTGTGAATACGGTCAACAAGCGTTACGCCACAAATTTTGCGCAACGCTCGCATTTCGAACGCGTTTATCCTACTTTTATGCTCTCTCTGCTATACCCAGCTCTCGCTTTCATAAGTAACCGGCACCGTATTGTGTATAGCAAGTTGTGCCTTCTGGCTCAAGTTTTTACTGCCAAGAAGTTTTCTCCAACGCTCCATTCACACTATTCCCAGCTCTTACTCATCTTGGAGTTAACAAACGAACAATGACATTCTATTAATAAAGATAAATTAAGTTCTGCTCAACCGGCTGGAAGAAATATTTTACGAACATCGAAGAAGAAAAGCAGAACAAAACCTTTGACGCCAATGCAATCAATAAGGAATCAAATATATGTTTATTATTGGAGGAATTAATACATTAGCAGGGCCAAGCTTTTGGCATCTTTAAAAGCAGTTGATTTAGGGAGGTAAAACTAATTTATCCATATATTGATTTCAATATTTAAAAAAACCAGACAAAAGAAAAGTTCTTTTAGAAAGTTATGACATAATTTTAAAACGAATAATATTTTTAAGGGAAGCGAAACAATCGATAACTTAGATAACGTCGTGTTCACTGACGAGACATGGCTAAACTACAATCACGCTTTCCCGTTCTTGGACAGATGATATACAAGTTTTAATTGTGATGTGATATAATAGTAGAGGAGAGTAACTAAATGTGGGCTAGTGCTTTAATATGGGCTAGTGACAATTCTCGAAAACCAACAATGAAAAGACGTTACAAACGACGATCGTCTATCACAATAATTCGCTCTAACATCGCACTCACTCTGTCACGTCTGTCGTGCGCGAGCTGTCGCCAGTATCGGCCATACTTGTGTTGCCGCTATCGAAAAATTTTTTGAGGTAAGTATCAATGTGTTATTTAATTAATGAAACCTAGGTCTAAAGGTCTAGGTGTAACTATGTGTTTTATTACAGAATATAAGTTTAATTTTATAATTTTCGGTCGATTTATTGCTTGCTTCATATGATTTGTAAGGTATACGATCAAGTTGATTTTGGTGGAGAATTTCGAATAATAAATAATAATATTTACTAGTAGTATTGACATCGAATAGGATGTTCATTATAAATTTATGAAATACACAGTGCGTGTGTGCTGTATTGTCGTTTACAGCGCTAGTTAAATTTGAATTATAAAAGGACATTAGAGATATAATATCAGTTGAGAAATGACAGAAGAAATAATAAGAAGTAGAAACACTTAAAAATTTATTTCGCTCTAGAAATTGGCGAGCGTATATGGAAAGAGCTATGAATATTAAAGCCGAGGTGTATAAGAACGTATCTTTTAGCAGTCGGTTCTCTCTGCCCACTCCGCAAGGGCTCTGATATGAAGGTATACATAGATAAGTTGATAATCAACGATCGTTGTACACATGGTCACACCCCATCATTACATAATTATATGCAAGCGGGTGGGTGCAAAACTTTTGTCAAATAAAATAGTGGATCCGACTCCATTGCAATCAACTTCAGCTATATATGTAGGTATACTTATACCAACTACGTAAATGGGCGTTGATTTCAATGGACTTGTTGTTGTTTTACTGTTTTATTTCAAAGTTTCATTTCATAACTGTTTAGTTTACCATTTCATCTTCGTATATATTATTTTATTGATGCGTTTATGCTTTGTTTTATATCACAAATTACACTCATTTAATACTATTGATATTCTAACAAAAAAATTATGGTTTAGGCAATTTTATTATGTTAAGCTTTGGCATAAGTGCGATATGTAAAATAACTGTCACTGGTTTCTTAGTTTATAATCAATGTAACATTTGGACGCTGCTTTTAGTGGCAGAATAAGAACGGACTACGTATAAGTGTTAATGAGATAAATTTAATTGTACCTTATTCATGCAAATAAAGTTAATCTATTTATCTACACTAATAAAGAATAATGAAAAGCGGTTCATAATTAACGAAGAAGTCAGTTCAAAGGTCGGATAATACGCACAGGTGAACTTGGTTTTTAAAGAGTTTCTGAAAAACCGTACACGCTACTGAAATTTTATGAAACTACCCTATACAATAAAAATATAATAATTATCAAAATCGGTCCTTATTTAGCGAAAATATCGTGTAACATACTTTTGAAAGAATAAAAAAAACGATCGAATTGAAAAACTCCTCCTTTTTTAAGTAGGTTAAAATGACAGTTTCACATTTTGTGTATTGATGTATATCTTCACATCAGGTCCCTTGCGGTGTAGGCAGAGAGAACCGAATTCATAAGACGCGGTCCTTACATACTTCACTCGCTTCTCCCCAACATTCATAGCTCTTTTCATGCACACTCTCCGGTTCCTGGGGCTCCTGACATCACCGTTTGATAAAACACGACCAATTTGGTCACGGTATGTAGGTAGTTAGGTATATTTTGTGTAGTTTGCAAACTGTTCGGTGGTTTAAAGAATAGCGACTGCAATGTGAACCTTGTTACCTAAGTTAATAAAGTCGTAAGTGCGCTAGTTGGTAGTTTACTTACTTTTGTATCTCCCTATTGTGATGAAAGCACATTGTAGGTAATTAAAAAAAAATGTTTTTTGTTAATAGATTCAGGCGTTACTTTGCGAAAGTCAAATTTGATCTGACATCTGAGCGTTAATTGGAACTCTTTGTTTTAAAATTAGATAAAACCCAACCCACAAATAAATTTACTATAGAGATAGAACAAAATAATTCACCTAACTTTTTGGATTTAATTGTATCTAGAAATCAATCCATCCATCAATTTTATGTATATTGGAAACCCACTCATACCGATACCACGATCCCTGCGTCATCAAACCATCCTTGGCAACACAAACTCGCAGCGTATAAATCTATGGTACACCGTTTGATGAGCGTCCCATTAAGTAAAGATAATTATATCAAGGAACTAGTGTGCCGGCACCCGCCCACTGCCGGCCGGCACTAGTTGGCATGAACTAATCGCCAGTATATTTTTCTAGATTTTGTACCATAATCCGCAAATGAATTAATTAAATGAAAACCATTTATGAAATATTAATTATGATAGTATTGTCTTAGGTTTTCGCGATTTTTACACATTGAATTAAACAATTTTTAACGGAAGTATCGCGTATTTTATTTATTTTGTTGAACCTGACGTTTCGAACGCTTTGCAGCGTCCGTGGTCGCAGGAAGACTAAGGTGGTATTTGTCTTACATTAGTTATTCAATTATTACATCTACCGACATGGATGGATTAATTATATATGTTCCGATTCACACAAAATGTGTGTGAAATGAAAGGTTCAACAAAATAAATAAAATACGCGATACTTTCGTTAAATATTGTTTAATTCAATATTAATTATGATTTTAATTTAACTAACTACACCTTTACGTTAGGTCCTTTACGGGGTAGACGGAGAATTTCGAGCTCCACAAGACGAAGTCTATACACACGTGGCTCGCTTCTTTAACATTCACAACTTTACTAAGACTCCTGACATCGCCTTCTGATAAACGCAATGTCTCTTTCTATATCCTTAAAAATATTAGCATTCTAAATTGGAGTTCAAAATGGAGTGACTATCGACACGGGTAAAGATGAGATAGATGGCAGAGTTAAAACTCTATATCCGGTGGGTTGTTCGATAAACGCGTCAACGGAAGTAATTGCTTCAACTCAGAAAGCAGGCATTGTGAGCCCTGAACCGTAGAGTGCACATCAAACTTCAAGGCAACTTTACTACAATATGACATATTACGTATCATTTTACTATGCTTTCGCTATCCGTATCAGATTACCAGTTTTATATATTAATACCCCTACCAACGCAGCGCTTTCTCAGGAGTCCGTACTTCTGTAAACGCAATTTGTTATTTTTATACAACGACGGGGGCTATATAAGCATTTGGCCCACTTAACGTAAAGCTGTCACCCATGAACGCTTGAAACACATTAAGTATCACTCATGCGTACTATCTCTGCTGCTAACACAACAATCCTTAGGAGCTTATTGGTGCCACAGTCACCCTCAGGAACACAACAATCTTCCAGGCAGTAGTTGTCTGAGAGAAGTACATTCATCTCATAGAAAATGGGAGGCGGATGTACTTCTTCAGACGGGCTGCTTTTAAGCGCCCTGCCTCTCTTTTGAACCTGCTATGTCTTGTTCTAACTTTCGTCACCAATTAGTTTAAGTGAACTGACGTGAAATAACGAGTTCGGTAGTGGAATGGCTGAGCGGTAGGTACTTTAGCACACGACGCGGGTTCGTTTTACACACAAAGCAATGTTGTATAACTATATATTTACAAAAAAAGAGGTTTTACGTATGTCTAGTAACCATAACGCAAGCTTTTCTCAGTTTGGGACTACATAGCGCTGTGTAATTTGTACAACAATATTAAATAAAGTCTAGCGTCGACTAAAACTAATGGGGGCGGATGTACACAAAGCATGTTAAACAAAGTTGCATGTAAAATTGACTGTCGCAAAATAATGCCTGAATTTATGAACTCTCCTATCTATCTATAACTTCACGCCAAATCCCTTGCGTGTTAGGCACAGAGAACCGAGTGCCACATCACTGGATCCGTACACACCTCATTCGCATCTTTAACATTCATTGCTTTTTTTTTTTTTTTTTTATTTATTGTCCAACACATCTCAATTTCATATATTTACATACATATATGCCCACATAACAAAAAACCTCGCAGGGTTTAACCGTTTTGCGGGGAGTCGCTTAAGTGTAACTAAATATTAATATTTAATTGTTATGGTTTACAAGATTAGGATTTGTTAGATAAAAGCTCTTTTCATACATGCTTGCCGGTTTCAAATGCTCCTGACATCTCCACAACGATACTGATTTTCACAAGGAGCGACTGTCAGACCTATATAGAAGCTAGACCTTTCTTATATTAGATCACACGTCACTCGAAATATATTTTTTTAGAAATGCGGCTTCGCGGAGTTAGTCATTTAGGTGTGGTTGTGTGTGAGATGGAGGTACTTCCTCAGTCGGAGTAATTAACGCGTCTCGCTTCTCTTTTACCGTACCGTTACCGTACCGACTGTCATCTATCCAAAACAACCGAAACTGAAGACTTAACGTGCTCACAAACAAGCACGAAAAAACTGGATACATATACAGTCTACGGTCGACTTTGCTGAGCTCATGTATTCGATTAGAGTTTTTTTTTTATCTTTTCTATTGCCATCACCGATTTTCATCGCCTTCACACGTAATACCCGCCGTTACACTTCACAAGTCCACCGTCAAATTGGCAGAGTCACTGCGGCCGTGGCAAGTGTCTTTCAATCCAAACTGACAGGAGTTAATTAAAGAGAAGGACGGATGTATATCTCGGTGGGACGTGCGAGAGGGATGAACGTTATTCCCTGCTAGATAGACTAAACTAAACATATCTTTACTCCAGGTCTCTTGCGGGGTAGACAGTGAGTACCGAGCGCTATCAGATGCGATCCTTCATACACGTAGTTTACTCGCTTCTTTCTTTATTTTTTAATTTGTTATTTTTTAATAAGTAAAAACCTATTTACCATCATTATCATTTGAAACTCGATGAAACGAATAGCGATAGTTAAAAGAGACACATACATCTATAGGATTTAACGTGCGAGAGAATGAGATAGAAGTATCTATAGGATTCAACGTGCGAGAGAATGAGATAGAAGGTTAGGCATCATTATACAGTGTTCATTACAGGGTGCGAGCGTTATACGTGTGTTAGTACGATTGTGCGCCTGCGTATTGCGAAGCTTGGGATAAGGCGTCATAACAGCCGTGGTGTGTGGTGCGTTTGCATAAATATTTCATTATTTTAATAAAAACATTTTTCAAGTACCTACGCCGACAACGAATGCAGAATATTGTCGTGATTATTATGTTTAGATAGATAGATAGATAAAACGTTTATTCGATCACTGATTAACACACACAAACAAATGTAAAAACAATAACACCACAAGTCTAAAAACAATAATATAATAATTATGATGTACAAAGGTAGGTGAGATTGCTCAAGAGCAAAACACTGATTTTCAGCCGCAGCCTGTAGTGGGTACGAGTGCGTATCTGCTTGAGTTGTTACAAATGAATTTAAGTTAATTGAAAATAATAAAATAGGCGATTTGATAATTATGCGATGAATAATTGAAAATTAGCAAATATAATTCATTGTGTGAAATTATATATAAAATTAAATTATAAGTTAAGTATAATTGACAATGCCGCTAGTGTCGAGCTTCAAGAACATCAATCGCCACAGGTACCGTGTTGGAATACCAATTTTTTGACTTTCTAGTAAAAAGGATTTGATATTTTTTTTGAATGAGAACATGGATGTTATATATCTGATAGGAGGTGGTATATTGTTCACATTTTAGAAGGTTTCTCTTCAATCGCGTGCCAACTGCGCACATATATATTTTTTTTACAATTTTATAATTGAATTAAGGATAAAAAATGGCGAAATGTATGAGCCGATGTAGGAGCCGAAGAAGGCTAAGATTTACCTACGATGATCAAATTGATCGTGTTATATCAGAAGGTGATACCAAGAAGCTCTAGAAAGAGCGAGCGTGATTGAAAAAATCTTGATGAGCTAGATAGCAGAGTGGTTACACAGATTAGATAAATAATAAAACGTTAGTAACGCGACTTTGATATCAACGCTCGTGGGTTCGATTACACACACAGGACACACATTAAGTGTTTTAAGAGAGGTAGGGTGCATCAAAGCAGCCCGGCTGGGGACAGAAAACCGTAGCCAAATAACAACTCATTAAATAGACTTTTGTGTTCCCGCGTGTGAGTGAGATCATCAGGCCCACCACTCATACCCACCACTGTGTCTCCTGTGTAGCCAGAATTAACAGCGGCGACCACAAAAAAGGCAATGAACAGTGAAGTCCATTGCCGTCCCGGGGGTTAAACTACTTTGACTACTACTGCCTTGGAACTCACAACGAATTTAATCAGAAGAAATTTGTAGTAGTAGGAAGTTTTGGAATTGACTTCCCCTCTTGGCAAAGTGAGAGACAGCAATATGACAAATAAGGCATTTCAAACCTCAAAGAGATGGCTAGTCAAGTGAAGCTCAACTGCCGTGCACCACGGATTATCAAATATGGGACCTAACTGTGAGTTGTTACCTAACACATCGATTCCAATAATATAGATTGCAGAACCGCCTAAACGCCTGGTAGTTCTCCCTTGTTGCCACCAAATCAGAATAGTGTACTACCCCGGATGTGACACGCAAGGAGTCAGATCATCAGTAAACTCCGGAGCTGCGTTAGCGGCAGAGGTGGAATCGCGCGGGTGATACTTAATATGTTGCAAGCGTTTATGGGCTACGGTAATCGCTTTATAACAGGCGGGCCGTATGCTTGTATGCCTCCCGACGTTACATAAAAAATATGCACGTGTGTGCGTGTTAATTGTAGTTCATAGACTACAGTCGAAGAGAACACTTTGATTGTTCCAAATAACCAATCTGATAGTAGCATATCCCACCGGCATTAACCTTTACTCATCCATTGCTGGGATACGGGTCTCCATTTAACCGAAGGGGTTTAGAGCATACTCCACCACGCTGCTCAAATGCGGATTGGCGGAGGCCAGTGTTTTCAAGCCGCCCGAGGGCCACTGATTTAGCTTAACGACTGTCATCGATCTGCAACAGCTGGGACCGACGGCTTAAGGCGACACATCGAAAAATTAGACCAACTTTCATAGAATAGTATAGGCTAATGACTAAACTGACGGATCTAAGATTTTAATATAAATAACTTCATTTCTTTATCTTGAATTTGCTTGCTCAAATACGCGATTGTGTAAAATTGATTCGATAATAATTACTTTCGAAAACACCTCCTGAAATTCATTATCTTTGAAATTACAACGAAGTTGTTCTGTTTATACGCTTCAAAATTACTTAAATCTATTAGTAATATCTATGTTTATAATATGCTTGCTGCATATTTTGATAAGTGAAACACGAATTTTTTTAAAAATATTTTAAGTTTCTGACAATTTCTAAGCGATCACATTCGTCTTGGGTGCTACGTGTTTTCGACCTTATTGTGCGGTAATGAGGATTATAAACGCGTTGACTAACTACATCCAGCCAGTCCGGCTGCAGCCCGCTTCGAGGTAAGACCTATGTCGACTGTCTGCTCGAGCTCGCTCCATTTACATCGCGACACCGAAGTTTTTATAATTAATAGTTGTAAATATTCAATATTATAGTATTTAGCGTAAGTGTATTATTATTAGATATAAGTAGTAAATAATATTATAGGTTTATATATATTTATTATACTGTTGTAATAATGGGGAACACTAAAAAGAAAATATATAGAATAAAAATACAAAGAAAATGTTCGTAGAATGGGGGAGGCGAACAAGACAAGGTATTTTTTTTTTTAATTATTATATTCATTAAACATATTATAATAACATTGTGTAGACATATTTCTAGTTTTTAGAACAGTTCCTAGGTATGGTTGGCCCAAGCTATTTAATTCCTCTTCAAACTTTTTTTTAATTTTGCTTATTTAATAACTCTATATAAAACTGCATTAATTAAATAAGAGTTATTTTTTGCAGGAATAAACAGAAACATTTGATAATTGGTATACATTATCCACAGGCTGACCGCGTATCTATATAGGACGTCAAACTCCTATTATGTCCATTATAATCTGACCGAACTCCGACTTAGAAGTTGTACGTCGGTAGAGGTCAGGTTACGTTGGAAATTTATACCAATAAGGTTCGCGTTCTCAGCACATAGCAACCAGTGGAGACTCTTTATTTCTTTGTATTAAAATAAAAACTTATAAAATAGAATATTTTTGCTGTTTTGTTTTTTAGGAGAAACTTACTAAATAAACATATTCCACTAGCAGAATCACTACTCGATTTATATGCTACTTTAACGTAAGTGTCATACGGGACGACAAACTCATAGTAACCATTATAAGCTCACCGAACTCTGACTTAGACATTGTACGTAGGTGAAGGTTAGTTTACGTTGGAAATTTATCCAATCAGAAGATAGAAAACCAGTGGAGGTTTTTTTTTTTTTGTATTAAAATAATTACTAGTAAAATAGTATATTTTGATAGTTTTTAAAAAAACTCGGTATGTTTCATGTTAAAGAAGCGAGCGAGGTGTGTAAGTACCGAGTCATGTGGCGCTCACGAGGGATTTAGCGTGAAGATATAGATAGATAGTATACTTATACCCATGGTACTCGTGAAAACAAATAATATTTACTATGAACCAACACTGAAAACACAAAAAAATCATCTATTCTATACATTGTGGTTAGTATTGAACTATTGTACGGATTAGATTTATTTTGCAACATCAGAGATGGTCCTGGTTCTTTCTTCTTGAGAGTTTAATAAATAACAAGGAAACGTACAACAATACAAAACACAGAGTATACATAAGTAAAATACAATAAATGTCATTATACTGAAGTTAAAGTTATGAAACAGCAAGAAAATCATTTGTCACATGTTTTTTTTAAATATGAATAGATTACAAAATTCTATTCATTTGTTCAAATTCAAAGTCAAAATCTTTTTATTCCGTAAAAATGGCTAAATTTGTTTGGAATCGTCACATTTTTTTTCCCTACCGTGCAGTTTATGACTAGGTGAGCACTGATAAAAATACTGCCAAAAAACTCAGGCATCCCTCTTTTGGTATCCAAACAAATTTACATATTTTGTTAATTACATTATAATTGGATCGACTCACTCCCAGGCATTTTTATCATTAATATAGTCAGATACTTTATAATATGCCCTGCTACACAATTTGGCTTTAATAGTAGTTTTAATTTTGTTTATTGACAAATCTCTTATATTGCTGGGAAGTTTGTTATAGAACCGTATACATTGCCCCATAAAATAATTACTTGTTTTGTGGAGACGGCTTGCATATAACACAAGATTATGCTTATATCTAGTATTTATGCTATGAATATCACTCTTTTTACAAAATGAGTCTATGTTTTTATGGACATACAAAAGATTTTCATAGATATATTGCGATGCGACTGTTAAAATATTTATTTCTTTGAATTTTTCTCTAAGGCTCTCACGGGGACCAAGTTTGTAGATAGCTCTTATGGCTCTCTTTTGCAATAAAAAGATGGTGTTAATATCCGCGGAGTTACCCCAAAGAAGAATTCCATATGACATAATACTATGAAAGTAGCTGAAATAAACTATTCTAGCCGTATCAATATCAGTGAGCCGTCTAATAGTTTTCACTGCATAAGCTGCAGAACTTAGTTTTCCTGATAATTTTTCAATTTGTGGGCCCCTTTGTAGTCTGGAGTCAATTGTTATACCTAAGAACACAGTTGTCTCCACAGAGGCTAAATTAGTTCCATTAACATGTATATTGGTAGCCACCTGCCTTACATTAGGTGTTGAGAACTTAATTACTTTAGTCTTTTTATCATTAAAAGCAGATTATTAACACTAAACCAATGAATAACTTTAGAGAGAGCATCGTTAACTTCGTCATAATTACCTAACCGTCTATTAATTTTGAATGTCAGTTATTCTCGTGATTAATACGTAATGTTTTAACTTTTATAAGATGGCAGTGGAATTGAGAAGCAATAAATCAAGTATTTTCTTAGTTGGAGACGTAAATTATCAAATAATAGGCGCAAAATTACCGTCTAACCGTCAAGTTCTTCCTGTACTTTTTTATAAAATTCGCGAAGTTAAATTGACTGTTAGTGAAAGCGCATACCTAGTCATTCGAGAGTGTATTATATTTAGGGAAAAAGCTAGGATCCCTACCAGAGCTATACCTAACTGTGTAAAATAACTTGTGAATCTTCACCAGGAGGGAGTTGCAAAAAAATTCCAATTTTCTATTTCAATTTCAATCTAATTCAATCTGATAATTTTATTTCTCTTATTTATTCGAAATAAAAAAATCCTGTGTTTACTCGGCGCTATCAGCCATTATGACACTCGAACATCTATAACTTCAAGCCAAATCCCTTGCGGGGTAGGCACAGAGAGCCGAGCGCCACGTGACTCGATCCTTACATATCTCACTCGCTTCTTTAACATTCATTGCTCTTCTCATGCACGCACGCCGGTTTCTAGGGCTCCTGACATCACCTTCTGATAGAACATGACCAATTTGGTCATGGTAGGTAAGTCTTGGCCTTCCCCGGCTCCTACATCCTTCCACTTTTGCATTGTATATCTGCTTCGTCATTCTTTCATCTTGCATTCTTTCTACATGCCCGAACCATCGGAGCATGCCTCTTCTTATTTTAACACCGACGCTCTCTTTCAGACCAACTCTATTTCTAACATCATCATTACGAATACGGTCTACAAGCCTTACGCCACAAATTTTGCGCAGCGCTCGCATTTCAACCGCGTTTATTCTACTTTCATGCTCTTTCTGCCATACCCAACTCTCGCTTCCATAAGTTAGCGTTGGGACCAACACTGCATTGTGTATAGCGAGTTGTGCCTTCTGGCTCAGGATTTTACTGCCAAGAAGTTTTCCCAACGCTCCATTCACACTATTCCCAGCACTCACTCGTCTTTCCACATCTGCGTTGTACCTTCCATCCCTGCTGAAAGCGCATCCAAGATATACAAACTCATCCACTTGTTCCAACACTTCATCATCAATCGTAATCCTTACATTAGTTCTGGATTCTTCTCTTTCAAATACCATTATCTTTGTTTTCTTCGCATTCAGTAGTAAGCCTTTCTCCATTCAGTCGTCTTTCATCGCTGTGACCAGTGTTTGCAGTTTAGATGGTGTATCTGCTAACTAAACATATGTGTCCGAATCAACAAATGGCCCGCTTTAGCCTCTCGATAAACAATGTTGTATTATGTAGCTAGTGTTTCATTCTTCTTAAGGGGGATACATGCCGTCCAGTGGCGCCTCAAGGAATAAAATATCGTATCTTAGCGTGGAAGATAAACATTATAAAGTCATGTGTTGCGTGTGTTACAAATACAATAACGTACTTTTACGTCATTAAACCAACAATTGAAATGTTTTGCTTTCGTTGTTATAGGCATAATTGCCAAAAAACGGCCTCTTTTAGCACTTTTGCTTATAACAACGATAGTGGAATATTTTGAGTGTTGGTTTAATGACGTAAAAATACTTTACTATCTTCGTAATAAATGCAACATAAGATTTCATAATGTTTATCTTCTATGCTATAATATGTTTCTTTATTCAATGAGGGCGCCACTGGACGAGACCTAAGTAAGAACAACATAGATACCAAGACATGTTAACTTATAGAGATATAAACATAAAACGATGTCATTGATTTCTCTTTCAATAAACTTTTAAAAGTGAATACGTTTCTGTAGTTTTTTATTACTATTATTACTATTGTTTTCCGTCTAGCTTAAATAAGTATGTTTGGTTCAGTATGTATAAAGCTAAATAATAATTAAATCAATAATTTTTATTAAATATTGATATTATAAATTTTATTTAAGTGTGACGCGACTCTGTAGCTTTTCTGTTCGTTTGCATTGACTATACGTTGACCCCAGGTTACCTATTAGGCGCTAATTTCAAATTTTACAAATCGAGCGTCGAGTGTCAATTGAGGGGCGCGGGGTGATTGGGCGGAGCCATTTTAAAGCTTCACGATCGAGGTGTCGCCTTAACGTGCCTTCCGAAGCACGGAGAAACTCGAAATAGAGAAACCCATCCGTCACTGGCTATACATAACGGAATTATGAACGCACAACCCAAACCGTGTGGTCACGTGTAGCATAGAACTAAACTTTGGGGCGTAAGTAGTTCAATGTCGCCTTTAGAGCCAAATCCAACCTCACCTGCACGCGGTGCACCCTGTTTATCAACAGATAAGGCTCTGGCGAAAGAGAGGTGGGCACGACGTCAGCTCGACTGGGGAAGTACTTCCACCTCGCAGAAGACGGCAGCCAAATAACTCCCTAGAGGGTTGTTGTGTTCCTGCGTGTGAGTGAGGTCACCAGAAGATGAGGATTTGCTGTGTTGACAGCGGGGGTGGTAACGCGCTAGCGACATTCTTTTTGATGCTAGCGTTCATAGGCTACGGTAACCGTATGCATGTTTGATATCCGGCGTAGTATAAAAACTTTCTTATGGGTCGTTATGAATGAATAAAAACAACGCATGGAATACCTCTATTATTGCCTGCTTCAATCTTATCTATGAGATAATAATAATAATAATAATATAATAAAAACTGGCAACACTACATGTCAGCAGACGTGGTTTATTTTTACAATTCCAAATTAAATTATTTTTAACGTCTTTATAGCAAAATATATACTAATTTATTATTTTTTGGCTTTGGATCAGGATTTTATAAGTTTAAATAAAGTTATATGGTGATTTCTTCAACAAAACATAAAATATTAAAAATTAAAACACACATCAAAGAAATGACAACAATAAAATGACATCAATGCCAAATTATATTTTATATTACCGGCTACACGAATTACCGGTACACATTTGGAACTAAATAATACACAAGACTGGAAATGACTATTAAAAAGGAACCGAGATGCTGACGAGAGCCAAAAGACGATTCGCACACCTACCACCTCAAGAGTCGTCACTCGACTCCGCCTCGCAGCCGCCGCCCTCCGTGTACAACACAACTGCGTCGGCTGCAGTAGCGTTGAGCTCGAGTGACGAATTCTCCACTCCCCCGGCGACGCCAAGACCTGTGCGCCGGAGAGGACGACCGCCGGTCGGCTTAGGACCACGTGGGCAACGCTCCACGAACAGGGTCCCCGCTATCGGTGGTGCAGTGCGTCGCATGAGATGGACTCAAGGGGTAAATGAGAATGTCATGCGAGCGTACTTTGAGGTCACAGAGGGGGGAACTAACCTCACTGCGTACCGTGTACGAATGCTTTCTGTGTTTCAGGCTCTTGAACCAGCTCTCAACGTCTCCGCTCAACGACTTTCGGACCAAGTGCGGGCCATTCAACGCTGCCATCTGTTGGATGATACCACACTTGAACGGCTGCGTTTCCAAGCACAGGAAAGTCGTGTCACTTTTGAACCGCTGCCGCTGGGTCGGACCGATTTGCCGCCAATGGCTGCGGTCGTGCCTGATCCTGTTTGTGTAGACGGATATGAAGAAGATACGACTTTTACTATAGGGAACAGGTATGATGAATTGAAGAGCACTTTGGATCATGCGATTGCTGAATACCGATACATACCCGCACATCTTCGACCAGATGTACCGCGTTTGCCGATGAATAGACAAAATAAGCTACTAATGGGAACTTTGAATTCACTGTTGTCAAATTATTTTGATAGCAGTGAAAATTTAGTAGATACGCACTCAATTTTATATTGCGCAGCGGTTGCAGCATGTCGTGTAGCTCATGTTCGATTTCCTGACTGTGACAGAGTTACACGACCGGCCCACCAAACGCCTGCGTGGCAATATAGAATTGAGAAGCGAATAGCTGATACTAGAGTTCTCATTGGTAAACTTATTTGTTTCAGGGCGGGTAATACTCGCCCTAGAGTCATGCGTTTTGTGAGTCGAGCATTTACTGGTACTAATATTGAACCACGTGAATATCTGTCTCGGGTCACAGAACGCATAGACTCACTGAAACAGAAACTCTATGCATGGGCAAATCGCGTACGTAGATATAAGAAACGCGTGGATCGATGGAAGCAAAATCGCATGTTTCAAAGTAATCAAAGGAGGGTGTATAGAATTTGGGAGAGGTCTGAACAAAATGTGGCTGATGTGTGTTTACCAAATATAGAAACTACAAATTTATTCTGGCGAAACATCTGGTCAACACCTGTCAGTCACTCTGACGATATGTTGGTTGAAACAGTCGAACAGGCATGTGAATCAATAACGCCGATGTCCAAAATAACCGTCACACAAGACGACGTAGCCAGCGCAGTCCGGTCCATGGCCAATTGGAAGTCACCAGGACCGGACAAACTTCAAAACTATTGGCTGAAGTGGCTACCTAGTTCACATGCTTGTTTGGCATCTCAATTTCAGCATGCGTTAGATGTTGGATCTCTCCCAAATTTTATGACCACGGGTGTAACTCATCTCCTTTATAAATCTGGAAGTACCACAGACCCTAAAAACTATAGACCAATCACATGCTTACCCACTACCTATAAGCTACTTACATCCATTTTGAGAAGCAAAATCTCGCAACATATTTATACTAACAATATTATGTGTACTACTCAGAATGGATGTAAGAATGGATCTCGTGGTACCAAGGACTTGCTCCTCATTGACATGGTCATTAATCAACAGGTTCGTCGAAACCGTAGAGATCTATCGGTATGTTGGATAGATTACAAGAAGGCCTATGATTCCGTACCTCATACATGGCTTATGAAGGTCTTAGAGTTGTACAAAATTGATACAACTCTATGTACCTTCTTGTGGTCATGTATGGAGCAATGGAGAACAGTCCTCCTCTATCCTGGATGCCGATCAATCACTGGTGACGACGAACTAATTGAGATTAAACGGGGTATTTTCCAGGGTGACAGTTTGAGTCCCTTGTGGTTTTGTTTAGCCTTGAACCCTTTAAGCACATTATTACAGGATTCAAGACTAGGCTACAGATTGCGAAGGGGATATCAGGCTATATCTCATCTTCTGTACATGGATGATTTGAAACTTTTTGCATCTAACAAAGTCCAATTAATGACTTTACTAAAGATGACTGAAAACTTTAGTAAATGCATTAAAATGGAATTTGGTATAGACAAATGTGCTGTCATACATGTGAAGAAAGGTATGATATTAGCATCTGAAAGACTTGAACTTTCAGATACTATACGTCTGAAATCCCTCTCGGAATCTGAAACTTACAAGTATTTAGGTATGTCTCAAAACTTAGGAATTATTGAGACTGACATGAAACAGACATTGAAAGAACGTTTCTTTGGCCGTCTGACAAAAGTCCTTAATAGTCTTTTGTCAGGGGGAAACAAAGTTCGAGCTTATAATGGTTGGGTTATGCCGGTCTTAATATATTCATTTGGCATACTTAAATGGACTCAGACTGAACTTGACTCTATTGATCGCAAAGTCCGAACACTATTGACTGCACACCGTATGCATCATCCGCGATCATCGGTAATGAGGTTATATATCCCACGAAAATGTGGTGGTCGTGGCTTTTTGAATGCCAAGACCTTACATAATCGGGAGATATGTAACCTCAGGGAATATTTCCTACATACCGAAACGGAAATGCATAAGGATGTGGTTAATGTGGATCGTGGATTAACCCCTTTATCTTTGGCTAAAGAGAACTGGCGTAGACCTGTAATATTAAGTACTGACGATCGCAAGGCTATATGGCAAAGTAAGGAGCTACACGGCCGCTACAACAAGGCCCTACACGGGCCTGATGTAGACACGTTGGCTTCCGTATCCTGGTTACGTTTCGGGGACCTCTTTGGGGAAACCGAAGGTTTTGTCTGTGGAATTATGGACGAAGTTATTAAGACGAATAACTACCGGAAATATATCATGAAAGATGGCACGCTAGACATCTGTCGAGCGTGTCATCTTCCTGGGGAATCTCTCAGACATGTTGTTTCCGGTTGTTCTCATCTTGCTAACGGCGAGTACTTACACAGACATAACCAAGTAGCCAGGATTATCCATCAGCAACTTGCTTTGAGATATAGTCTTGTAGTTAATGAAGTGCCATATTACAGGTATACGCCCGAAGCAGTTCTCGAAAATGACCATGCCACATTATACTGGGATCGATCTATTATCACTGACAGGACTATTGTAGCCAATAAGCCTGACATTGTATTAATAGATCGATCGACGCGCCAAGCAATCATTGTTGATATCGCTGTTCCACATGACGTTAATCTTGTGAAAGCTGAAAAAGATAAACAAACAAAATATCTTGATTTAGCTCATGAGATTACCGACATGTGGGATGTCGATTCAACAATCATAGTTCCGATTGTTGTATCGGTCAATGGCTTAATAGCCAAGAGCCTCGATCAACATCTGAAGAGGCTCGCGCTGGGAAGCTGGATTAGGGGCCAAATACAGAAGGCAGTCCTCCTTAGCACGGCACGTATTGTGAGGAGGTTTCTGTCTCTGTGACCTTGACCACTGATAGTTTGGACCTTGTTCCCGCTATCAGAAGGAAGCTGTTTTTTATATTTTTAAATGTATTTTTTTTTTTGTAATGATATATTTAAAAATATATTTAATAAGATTATAATTTAATAAAGGATATAATAATAATAATATATTTATTTCTTCTCACACAACTTACAATAATTTTACAAAAGAAGGATATTTTATCTAAATAAGGAAAAATAATCCAAATTGAAAAACATTTAAAATATACCTAACCAAAATAAGCAACAACAATATTCTCTGAATTATGTGTGAGAAGCTGGCGCCCGAAGTAGGCTTTGAGAAGCCTGTAGTACAGGTCGCCAGGCTCCCACCTCTCGTTGATATGCTACAAGTATATACCCATTATATGCCGTGGGTGAGCAGAAAGCACATCCACTCGAAAATGCATACCAGGCAAGTACCTGTAACCTGTTGCATGAATGATGAAAAACTGAATCCTTATAATATATTTGTATATATAGATATAAGTGTACCTGTATGCTCGTGTTTGTTTTAAGTATTTTTTTGTGTATTGTTAAAAAGTAATAATTTATGTGCATGAAATGTTAAAACGCTGTATTTTAGCAATGAGTAAATTGTTTAAATTTTAGTTTAGGTTTGGACTAATAGAATTATTTCAGTTTGCTCATAATTTAGTGTGATTAACCACTTTCGTAGCTTTTCTTTACATTGATGTTTATTGGTTGAGTAAATGGACAGCATTTTATTGGCTATGTTATATAAGAAGCCTCCCAAAAAGCGAAAATATTTTCTTATGTATGTTGTTCTAATTCTAACAGTTTCAATAACTTTATACGATCGTCTAGCAGTTAGTGGTTTGACATCTTCATGGGGGATAATTGTATGTTGCTTTAAGATAGTGTGCATGATAAAGATTTGTCTTACTGTGAGTACCTGCCAGTACTTGTATACAAGATCAGTTGGATGTCTATATGGGAAAAAACCACTAACCTTTAATATTGCCCTTTGTGCAACTTCGATTTTTTTCATAATTGCTTTGGGTGCCCCACCCCATGATGTAATACAGTACGAGAGAATACTCTGTACAAGTGCAAAATAAACACATTTAAGGGAAGGACGATCCATTACGTATCTTAAATTTTTGAATACATATATTAATTTTCGCAACCTTTTGGAAAGCATTTCTATATGATTTTGGAAGGATAAGTGATTGTCTATTATTACTCCAAGATATCTAATTGATGTAACTAATTCTATGCTTTGACAGTTACATAATAGTTTATTTGTGTAGTCAGAACATTTGTGCGCAATGAGTGGATTATAAAAAATACTTTTAGAATGCATCTTACGCATCGAGAAGGTCATATATTTGGTTTTTTCGGAGTTTAAGGTTAATAGGTTTATTCTTAACCAGTTGTTAATACTATTGAAACCATGTTGGGCAGCATCCTGTGCAGCTTTCCATGTATTGGCAGAAAACAACAAACAAGTGTCATCGGCATATGAGATAATTTGACCATTGGTAAGTCGCAACGAAGAAAGATCATTTATATATATGGAAAATAGAGTAGGACCCAGGATGCTACCCTGCTAATAAAATTACCAATTTTTGAACTTTGTGTTCTATCCAACAGATAGTCTCTAAAAAGATCCAGTTGCTTCCCTCTAATCCCGTATGATTCCATTTTATTAATTAGTATTGGTATAGAGACCGTGTCAAATGCTTTCGCAAGATCTATGAATATCCCAATAACCTTGTTAGATTTATCTAAGTTTTTTACGACGAAATCGGTTAGTTCATGAACTGCTCCATCTGTACATTTACCCTGTCGAAAACCAAACTGATTCCGCGAAAACAAGTCATTACTTTCAAAGTAATTTACTAATTGTTTATTGATAATTTTTTCAATGATCTTTGAAAATGCTGGAAGGATTGAAATAGGGCGGTAATTGCTAACATGATCTCTGTCCCCAGCTTTATAGATTGGGTGAATATTTGAATATCCGCGGAAATACACCATTATTTAAGCATAGGTTGTAGATGTACGTCATTGGTGGGACAAGGTATTTTCTAAATTCCTTAATAAATATATTAGAAATATTATCCCAACCTTCAGAACACTTGTTTTTTAAACCCATAACAAATGTGTCCACCTCTTTCTCGTCCGTATTTAATAAGACAAAAGAAGAAGCCTGTACCGGTATTGACTTATTAGCTTGAGACGTATTTTGTTCATCTGATGAAACTGTCTCCGCTAGTTGTCTTCCCACATTTGCAAAAAAAATCATTGACCAGATTAACAGATTCTTCAGGTGTTTTTAAGCAATTAAGAAGTTCTGTAGCAGGAGTATTCGATTTTTGAGTATTTGTTATGTCCTTCACCGCTGCCCATAGTTTTTTACTATCTTTACCTGCTTTGTTAATTAATTCTTTATTATATCTTAGCTTGGCTTTTTTAATTATTGTATTACAGTAATTTCGGTATCTAGTATAAGTTAATTTCAGTATATCATTATTCGGCGCTGCTTTGTATTTTCTGTATAAATTATCCCTATTTTTTATACATCGTAATAAGCTTGTAGAAATCCATGGTTTTAAGGTTCGTTTGCGATTTGGGATTGTGTATTGAATTGTGTAAGATGTTATCAGCTGTTGTAAAAATGTAATAAATTGATTGGCTGCCTTGTTAGCATCACTACATTCAAATACAAAGTCAAAAGTAGTGTCTTCTAATATTGCTTTAATTTTGTCAAACTCAATTTTTTTACATATCTTTTTAGTATTTTTGCTTTTCTCTTTATTAGTATCTAATAACAACATCACTGCTTGATGGTCTGTTACTGTAGAATTTAATACTATTGTATTAGCCTGCCATTTGGTACGCAACATGACATGGTCAAGACATGTATGAAGCCTTGTTTCCATGTTATGTGCTGGCAATAAGCCATGAAAAGCATTTATGTTGAGATATTCAGACGCCCTATCGTCTCTTGTGTTATCTGTTATGTCAATATTTACATCACCCATCACTGCAACATTTCTGTATGATGATAGCGATGTGAGAATATTATCCAACGATTTTATAAATGTATCTGTTTTTTTAAAGCACGGTGGACGATAAACAGAAACTATGGTTATACTAGGGTGTTTTATTATCAGACAATTGCCTTCCTGGAATGGGGGTTCGATGATATTTATTTTTATATTATTTTTGTAATATATTACAATACCATCATTTTGATTGTAATTATTGGTAGATTTAAAGTGTGTGTATCCCTTTATCTGAGGTATAAATGGATTAACAGACAGCCAGCATTCAGTAAATATAAGTATATCGCAATTAATTTTTATTTGGTCGAGCAATATAAGAAAATCATCTAGATTATGTGATATGCTTCTAATATTTTAGTGTATTATAGTAAGACACTTCTCTGTATCCATATCGGATAAAAAGTCATCATGAGTGTCACAACGCATGGATTTTGCTACTACAATGCTTTCGACATTTTGTAGTAATATATTCATATTATCGAATTTTGAATAACAAGTGGCTGCTCGACAGAACATGCAATGCAATTATTTTTGAAGCTAGTATTAACTATGTAAGTAAAAGAAGCAACACAATACAGATTAAACATTATTGTTATTATAGAAAAGGTAGAGAAATAGTCACACATTAATATAATAACGTCCATTGTTTCGAAATGATTTTTTGGAGAAATTGATGTTAAGTAGTATTGTGAGAAAATCACACAAATTATATAACTGTGCACACGCGTTATTTCATTTGTAATTTTGCTTTGTACATTTGTATAAATAACCGCCATCATATATATTATTATCTTGCATAAATCATAATAATTGTTATTCGTGAAGAGTAGTTGTGTTAATGTGTGTAATATTGAACTATATATCTCCGTTAACACCCTAAAATTATAATTAAAACTAAAATTACAAAATACAACAAAAAATGTGATACAGACATACCAAGCTAGTGCATAAATTAAATAATGCTGTATTACATCTAGTCATTTCAGTTTAGCAATGTCCTCTTCTGAGTCAATCCTGATAGGTGTTATATTCTTATCGTATTCTTTTCATAGGTATACTTTTCCGTATGATATCCAGCACCTTTCATAATTGTTTGTCCTTGCGAATTCCCGCGCCAAATAATGCAATCGCCTAGCTTTGGTAGTCAATGCTTCACTTACAAAGACCGGGCGTGTGGGCCCTTCGATGTTTAATTGTGTGGAATTTAACTTGGAGCCCTTATTATTTCTGTTGTAAGCTTTAACACTACGAATAATTGACTCCTTCAGTGAGGTCCTAGTAAACTCAGCAACAATGTGACCGCTGCTATTCTTGGTGGAGGACTTAACACGATATACCTCACGGATTTCACTATCTTGAATTGAGTGTTCAAGAACTGCGCCAACCTGCCTTACAATACCACACAAAGTTTGTCTATTTTCTGACTGCACTTTAGGAACATTTCTGATTTCAATAGTAGCGGCAAGAGACTTCCTTTCCATAAGCTCAATCCTGATCAGAAGTTCCTTAATTACAGCTTGCTGAGATTCATATTTTGACAGCAGCAATCTATTTTGCTCACAGACCTCATCATACTTGTCCGACATAAATTCCAGTGATTGTTTAATCTCTAAATTTTGCTCTTCGATTCTTCTAAAAGAGGTAGAAAAGGTTTCAAACTTTTTGTCTTGTTGAGTCTTCATGTCAAGTATCATGTGCTTGAGCTCTTGAATTTCAGAACTATTGTCTGACAATATGTTATCGCATTTTCTTTTAGTTCTGCGTGACGTATTTAAATTTGGTTGCATATCAATGTCAAGTTCCTTTCTACTTGTAGAAGCAGTGTCCAGCTTAGGCTCCGACAGGTGTCTGGTGGGAGTACTACCTATCTTAGTAATATGATACTTGTTAGTTGGAGTCCTTTGTGTGCTCATGACTTGTTTTATGTATGTATGTAGATCAATAATCCGACCAACTGCCTAGTCCTCAAACCACAGCCAACGTCCTTATCACACTATTATTGGAGCGACACTGTGCACTTCTGGTACTAAACTTGAGATACGACGCAGGTGGGTTGCTGTATAATGTCTCGCAGCACAGCTGTCACTCTCGTGGAGAGTCGTAGAACTTGCACTTGTAGCGGTTTGCACTGATTAAGAGCTGTAATTTCGTCGCGGGGCGTACTGTTAGATTGGCTCAGCGGGGAAAACAGCATTCACTTGCAGCGCCTCCGTCTCCGGGTTCGTATCCACGCACGGTCACAACAGAAATCACTTTATTATTTATTTATTTTAATTTCAAATAAATTTATTTAAACTGCGACAGATCAGTGGGCACGTCCAAGCCTGACAGCGGTCCGAGGGGGAGAGGATAAGTAGCCTATGTTATTTTCCAGGGTAAAAAACCCTAAATATCACTATTTTCGTTCCTATAATTTCCTCTACATTTAAAAGTTTTCATACATAACTTAATAACTATTTACATGTTCAAGAAATGTACGGAACCTTCGGTGCGGGAGTATAACTCTCACTTGACCGGTTTCATTTAGTCCGAACTCTGAACGCTTGCAAAGCAAGTAGTAACGCTTCCGTCACACAGTACTCACGTCCGCTGCCGCGTGACCTCCCCAGTGTACTAGTTCAATGCTGCCACTTCTCACGAACGAAATTGTCACGTCACTCATTTATATGTTTACTCACTCATATGTCGGAGCAAATTTTTTTAAACTATCTTAGATAATTCGTACGACGAAAATACTGTCAAATTCGTCAAGGTTAAACCAATACAGCTTCTACAGCTCGCTTGCTCTGGACTAAACGAGATCCATCAAAAATGTCCGAATGTCGACGTATTTGTTAATGGAATCTCGCAATTTCTGAACACTGTACTGTCAGCTTTTAATTGTAGTTGTTGATTGTATGCTATTTCCATAAAAATAAGGCGATATTTTTCTATTTTAGATTTTTGTCTTCTTCATTTTGTGTTTCTTTTAAACTATATACGAGTACATGTATGTTTTGGTTTTACGACTGTAAATACATGGATGTTTTTAATAATAATAGATCACGATAAAATTTTAAAAACCTTAACTCATATCCGACTGCAGGTATCCTTTCAACCGAAGGGATTTAGAGCATACTCCACCACGCTACTCAACTGCTAATTTGCGGAGGCCAGTATTTTCAAACCGCCCGAAGGTCACTGACTTAGCTTAACGACTGTTATCTATCGACAACAGCTGTGACCGACGGCTGAACGTGCTCTCTGTACTTCGAGATAGATAAACCCAGTCATAGACAGGCTACGGTGGACCTTGCTTAACCTGCGTGTTCGGTTAGAATGACACGCACAACGACCATCGAGATTTCAAAATTTGATCGCATCAAACTTGGGACAGGACCATAGAACGTTCCTGTCTTTGTACAGCACCCGTATTACCTTCCCAATTCTACAATGTCCTTCAGAAGACGCCATGAGCCAGGACTAATTGTGACGTTTGAAAGTCAGTATTGACCCTTGATTGATTAATTTCATTTTAACAGGTCTATAAATAAATAATATATAAGGAACCGGCCTATTGATGATGATTATTGTTATTACCTGCAATAAAATAAATCTTAATTAAATCATAATTAATATTTACCGTATACTTAGTTGCTTATTGTACGTGTATGTATTATTTATGTTACTCACTTATATCCTAATATATGTCTTCGAACGTACTTGCCCGGTCACCGATGAATCTCATTGTTGTAGTTAAGTACGCACTATTCTATACTATTCATATTTTACATTGTAGGTAATTATTACATGACTGTGTCTTGATGTAGTGATATCATTGCATTTGCGTCAAACCTCAGTGGTTTATAAAATGCATTAATATTGTTTTTATAAAATGTTTATGTAAACTAGTGTAATAAATAAATAAATATTGACCACCTGGTCACCGGTTCTAATCCCGGCGGGCCCATGTACCACTAAATTCGTACTCGTATTTTCGGATTTACGTACATAATTATCACTTGCTCGGCGGTGAAGGAAAACGTCCAGGAAAATATATTTCGGAAGGCGGGGACCAAACCAATGAAAGATCTGGTCTTCCCTCTGAGTTGTGAAGGTCTGACAGTAGTCGCTCTATGTAAAAAATCAGTATCTTCGCCAAATGCTTAGGTGTAGCCCGGAAAAACACCTGACAGAAAACCGCAGAAAAAATGATAACTCCACGGAGCTTTGTTGTGTTCCTTCTATTGAGTGAAGCTACCGGTAAGCTACTGTGGAAGACAGTAGTTAGGTTATCTAGGTAGGTCTTAATACTAAACACACAAGTAGGTCTTAGATCAGGTACATAAAGGAAACATAGGTTAGACACATAAGTAGGTATTAGGATATTAGTTAGGAAGATTTGTAGGGCTTAGCAAAGTAGGAACATTTAGTTCATTAGGTAAGATAACAATAAGTTAGCAATAATATTAGGTAAGGTACTTCAGTAGCAGTAGGTGTAGTTAGGTAGGGTCGTAGTGTGGCTTACAGCTATAGGAGGCTGTTAGTCTCATTACTTAGTGGATGACGTGGCCTTAGATCAGATCATCGATCTGGTCTGGAGAGGTGGCGGCGTTCCATTACAGGGGTTCATTACCTAAGCCTAAGATGTTGACGAAGATATATTTTTTTACATCTTTCTTAGGTTAGGTCACAAGTCTTTCGAAATATAACTTCTTGGGCATGGAACCGAGCGCCATTAGATGCGGTCCTTACACTCCTCATTCGTTTTTTTAAAATTCATAACTCTTTTCAAGTTCATAGAGCTCCTGACACACCTTCGATAAAACACGACCAATTTGATCATGGTACGTTAGTCTTGGTATTCCTCGGCTCCTACATCCTTCCACTTTCGCATTGTGTAGATATACATTCAGATGTTTTATCATTCTTTTATCTTGCATTCTTTCTACAGGTTCGAACCAACGGATCATGTCTTTTCTTATCTTAATATCGACACTCTCTTTCTGACCAACTCTCTTTTTTACGTCATGCTTACGAACGCGGTCACACATATAAATTTGTACACATCAGGATTCGACCCAGGAACCGTTGGACATTCGGTCAGTTTGTATCCACTGCTCTTTGTGTGCCGTAGCCTATGTAAAAGTAAGTGATTACACTCTTCATTTACTCGTAGTTTGTTACAAGCAACTCTTGTATTTTTTGCAAGTAAGTTACGCGGTTACATTTTATTCAACAGAGAAGACACAAAGTGTACAGTCTGGTACAGTTGATTTAGCGAGCATTCTGCATTCAGCTAATTTGACTGCCAGTCGTCCTTTGCTTCGAAATACAGAGTTACGATACTACAAATGGATGTGGCAAATTTTAATTTAAGAAATTGTACCTGCGACATGTCGCCTCTTTGCTTCAATAACGTGTCAAGTCCAAAAAAGAGATTTTTTTTTATTTGATAATTAGAATCGCTGTGTTCCGTTTCATTTTCTCAGAAAACGCGGTATCCCTAACATTAACAAGAGCGAATCTATGCGCGAAAGAGACCGCGCAACTGTGTTATATCGCGATATCGCGTTGTCTCTTTCTTCGTGGAGTTTTGTTTCAATAATGAAGCAAGTCAGTTGTCACTGCGCACGAATAGGGGATGGTGCTCTTGGTTTTCTGCGAAAACGTGACAACACGACAATATCACAGTTTGGTTGTAAAGGTATGTTTAAATTCAATTATATTATTTTATTTTATAATGTGATATGTGTATTTGACACAGTGCTGATGAAAAACTTGTGTAAAATCTGTAATGGTACAAATGCTCATATCACATTGCTGCCGAAAAAATGACGATTTTGTTTTGTGATATCTCGTTGTAGATAATAAAACTTTTTACACTATATAAAACAAGGTCCAGATATTTGCTAATGTTGCGTTTTTCCAGAAAATATAAATATATTGACGTAAAATATTCATAAATATTACGTTGTTTACACTAAAACAAATAATTATTGGCAGTTATTCTTTCAGATGGGATCGCAGTCTAAAAGATTAGTTGAACGTACAATGAAACCAAATTCAAATTCCGGCATTCCCTTTGCAGTGGTTGGTACACGTATGTATGTTTTGGTCTCCTTTCCGGTCGTTCACATTTCCTATCATACAAAACATACCTTTACGTAATCATTTACTTTTCTGAATTTTACTCAGAGCAAACAGCATTAAACATAGAGGGCCTAACACCAAATTTAGGTACCACAACATTATTAAAAGGAGACGCAATGGGAGAAGACGTTGAGGCAACAGTTTCCGATCGTCGTCGTAGTAATTCGTCCAGTAGTAGCAGTAGTTCCCCAAGTGATCCATCAAGCACTTCTTTTTATGAAGGTAATTTTATGTCTTACTAAAAATAATATTATTTTACATAATCTTGGTAATATACTAAAGATATAAAACAATATTTACAGATGATTCAGTTAGGGATCCAAACTTTGCAGTGGAGCCAAGACAGCGCACTTCAAGTTCTGACGAAGAAGATGTGAATAGTATTTCCTTTTTAAAGACTGATTGTATGTTTAATAATATGTTACTCGTACTTTATACTAGATTCATATTTATATTCCAACACCAAAACTAACAAAGTCTTGAATATAATTTTAAGAATAAGTGAGATTAACGTAAGGGAATTATTACAAAATTGAGATTTTATTTTTGTTCTTAATTGTTAAGATAGGTATACACCCTGTGTCATAGCTGCATAGTTATATATGCTATCTGAGTCTGCTTAATTTCTTTGTATTTTAAGTATGATTTCGTCTATAACTTCACGCCAAATCCCTTGCGGGGTAGGCAGAGAGAACCGAGCGCCACGTGACTCGATCCTTACATATCTCACTCGCTTCTTTAACATTCATTGCTCTTCTCATGCACGCTCGCCGGTTTCTAGGGCTCCTGACATCACCTTCTGATAGAACACGACCAATTTGGTCATGGTAGGTAAGTCTTGGCCTTCCCCGGCTCCTACATCCTTCCACTTTTGCATTGTATATCTGCTTCGTCATTCTTTCATCTTGCATTCTTTCTACATGCCCGAACCATCGGAGCATGCCTCTTCTTATTTTAACACCGACGCTCTCTTTCAGACCAACTCTATTTCTAACATCATCATTGCGAATACGGTCTACAAGCCTTACGCCACAAATTTTGCGCAGCGCTCGCATTTCAACCGCGTTTATTCTACTTTCATGCTCTTTCTGCCATACCCAGCTCTCGCTTCCATAAGTTAGCGTTGGGACCAACACTGTATTGTGTATAGCGAGTTGTGCCTTCTGGCTCAGGTTTTTACTGCCAAGAAGTTTTCCCAACGCTCCATTCACACTATTTCCAGCACTCACTCGTCTTTCCACATCTGCGGTGTACCTTCCATCCCTGCTGAAAGCGCATCCAAGATATACAAACTCATCCACTTGCTCCAACACTTCATCGTCAATCGTAATCCTTACTTCTGGATTCTTACATTAGTTACATTAGTTCATTACATTAGTTCTGGATTCTTCTCTTTCAAATACCATTATCTTTGTTTTCTTCGCATTCAGTAGTAAGCCTTTCTCCATACATTCGTCTTTCATCGTTGTGACCAGTGTTTGCAGTTTAGATGGTGTATCTGCTAATAGCACGGCATCGTCTGCATACAGCAGACAGTTCACCACTTAGTCACCCATGCGCAATCCCACATTCGTTGACCTTATTCTCTGCAGACAACTATCGAGATACAGGATAAACAGCCTAGCAGATAGCATGCAACCCTGTTTGACACCAATTTTGACATCAAACCAGGGTGACTTGCCACCGTCTATCCGCACACATGCTGAGCAATCCTTGTAAGTGGACTGCACAGCACGGAGCAGTGAACCGTCAATCCCATATCTCGGCAATATGTCCCACAGTTCCTTTCGCACAACCCTATCAAAGGCTTTCTCAAGATCCACAAAACCGCAGAAAACCTTCCGGTCTATGGCCAGATGCTTCTCTACGATATTGCGGAGCGAGAAAACTTGATCCGTACATCCCCTTCCATTTCGGAAACCTCCTTGTGCGTCCCACAGCATTTCATCGGATTTCACCCTCATTCTCCTTTCAATCACCTTTCCATATACTTTTGCTGCTAAGCTGATCAAACTGATGGCCCTATAGTTGGCGCAGTCCATGCGTGACCCCCTGCCTTTATACAAGGGCACGATGACTGCGCGTCTCCAGTCCATTGGGACCCTTCCAGTTCTCCAGCATAGGTTGCATAGGTACCAGAAGGCGTCCCGGACGTAAGTGCCACCTAATTTGATCATCTCAGCTGTGATCAGATCAATTCCCGCTGATTTTCCATTTTTCAAGCTTCGTATCGACCATTCGATCTCATCCATAGTTATGCCTTCGTCGGACGCCATCAACGTGGAGTAAGCATCCGACTCACTCTCATTGCCAGCGTCCGAGGCATACTCATACATTTCCTCAAAATATTCACTCCACCGTTCTAACACTTCCTGAGTGTTCGCAAGAATGACACCAGCTTTAGACTTTATCTTATCCATTCTGGATGCCGACGAACCACTCCGAGACTTCTTTACCTCTCTCCAAAAGAGTTTGGTATTTGCCTCGAAGTTTTTCGGCAGCCTCTCTTCCTCATTCATAATTTGTCTTTCACGCTTCTCTTTCACTAAAGCCTTGGTTTCATTCTTGCATAGACGGTACATTTCTTTCTTCTTTTCTCTCATATTTTCATTTAAAGGCAAAGATGATACGTAATCCAGCCACGCTTTCCTCTTTCTTGCTACGGAGGATTCAACCTCCGCATCCCACCAGGCATCTCCTTTCGCTGTTTTACGTCTCTTTGCGCATCCACAAGCTTCTTTTGCACTATCCACCATACTTTCTTTCAAAACTTTCCAACAATCATCCACATCTAAGTCGGAGAGGCTTGCATTTGCAAGTCTCTCACTTACCAGATGCACATACATTCTCCTTACACTTTCATCTTGCAATTTTTCGCTCATTATCCTTTCATGATCTCCGAAAGGGATACGCACTCGCCAGTGCCTCCACTTCCTAAAAAGGCCCACAAACCGGCTTACCACCAGGTAGCGGTCCGTCTCAAGAGTGGGGCCTCTAAAGGCTCTTGTATCCATTAGAACATTTCGGAGACGTCTATCTATTAAAATCAAATCAATCACACTTTTTTGGTCATTCCTTCTCCATGTATACGTGTGAATATCCTTATGATGAAATAAAGTATTCGACACGAGGAGGCCTCGTTCCATACATAAATCTAGTATTTACTTACCTGCTTCGTTCACTCTCTTATCTCCATACGGACCAAGAACAGCTTCATAGCTGTATCGCTTGGTCCCAACCCATCCATTCAAATCTCCACACATAATCACTCTTTCATTCCCTTCAGCTAAGTCCAGAACATCCCTCACAGATTCCCAAAACTTCTCCAGTTCTTGAGCACACGCTGAGCTTTTACGGGAGCGTATGCTGCAACCAAAAATACTCGCGTGGTGCCCAGTTTAATACGAACCCAGAGAAGTCTAGGCCCTACCAAACTATAATCTCTTACACCAGTGGCTAAGCGAGAGGAGAGTACGACACCTACACCAGCACTGGCATGATCGTCCCGGTCTACTCCAGACCATAGGGCCATCATACCACCGGGCAGATCATCGGTGTCGCTCCCCTTGCGCTTAGTCTCTGTCACACATAACGCATCCAAACGTCTATCATTCATTACGTCTATCAGTTCATTCGTCTTATCATTCAATCCACCTCTCACATTCCACGTGCCTATGCGGCACTCGGCTCCCCTCGTCCCGCCGGAATTGGCGCTGCGTGGTGGGTGGCGGCCCCCGCCGCCGCATGCAGCTATATTCGCACCGACGGGGGCGGATCGGTGCGCGTCGCCTACGGGGGACGCCCTAATCCGCACGTCGGTGCGCTCTAGGTCCAGAATTGCAATCGACTGATTGGCAGGGGTCGCGAACGAGCACGCTTCTGGCACATGACCCCCTACTATGATTTCGTGTGCTACTAAATAGCTCATCTAATCAGTGATAACGATCAGAGTCTGATTTTTTAGTTTTTTTAGTATTGTTTTATTTGTTGTTTCATTTTAAGTTAAACTTTTTGATTATTTCTATAGTGAAATGTCTCTATAAGCAAAAATAAGGTGCGTGATATCAGTCTGACTAATTATTTAATATCTTGTAACTAGTGGATACTAGTAATAATATAGTAATAATATAGTTTTGGAATGTTTCGTAGAGATTGATGCAGTTAACCTTCTTTCAAAAATAAATAGTATTCTCGAGTCTAAAAGATTTTCTTTTCTACAACGTTACATTAATAAATAAACTCAGTAATATAACAGAACGAATGTCATCGACACCGTGACAAGTCAAATTGTAACATTCTTGTTATAATATATTTTCAGTAAAAACGTAACATAATGTTCACTTTTTATTAAAATACGTAATGACTGCTAAATTAATTTAAATTATCAGGAATTTTGTTAACAGTCAGAAATCTTATTTATTATTATCTCTTATTAATAATAAATTGGCTTAAAAAGTAGATTCGTATAGACACAAGTATTTTTCGAAAGTTAAAAAATGGCCTCCTGTAAAATTGAGTTTTTCAAGATAACACGTTATTGAAGCAAAGAAGCGATGTGGTTTCGGTCGTCGTTTTTTACCTTTTTGGTGTTTTAAGTCGCATATTTTCAGGAGATACACCTATATAGATAATACTAAAAAGCTAAACGTAATTTATACAAAATTTGATCCAAATCTCTGGATGTCTGAGAGCATGGCGTGATCCCGCGAAATATTTGATTAAAGCGGAAACGAAATGTATCGTAACTTAAAAATTACTCGTTAGATTACATTTAATGAAACAAAAACAAGTTTATTTATAAACATTTAGGCTACGTGGTCATAAAGTTTCAAGTAATTAATCTGATCCATATATATTCTTCATTAGGATTATAAAAAAATTAGATGATTCAGTATACGGTGATCACATTCAAAATTTTTAGATTTGGCCCGTAAGCAAAGTTTCCGAAAAAAAAACATTTAAATAATGTATCTCAGTTATAAGTACCCTGTCGAGTCCCGACTGTCATATATATGGCACTCGCTTACGACTCATATATGGAGTAACGGTACCACCAGGATTCAACAGGAAGCTGCAGATGTACCTTGAAGTCAAATACGTCATATGTTTTTACAAATTGGCGACAATTTCTGGTGGAAAGCGTACACAAAGCGAAACGACACGCCGACATTTTCTCTTAATACATCTTAGGAGCCAGCGGTGGCTTAATTTCCCATGGAAACAGTGCGCAAATCCATAGATTCTTGGCCTGACAGATTTAAGGCCTGTGGACAGATTTAAGGTGGTCAATTTGAATAGAACCATTTTTTTTAGCTGAGATTTGCACAAATATGTACATGTAAGTTTTGTTAAGATTACATTACTTCATAAAAAATAATGCATATTTATTTGTAACAGAACTTATGACCGGATTATGTATAATAAATTGTCTGAAACAGTATTTTATTGACAATATTATCCAAAATACTCTGTATAAAGTCTTACTACAGAATTGATGAATATGTAACTGACAGAGATATCTGGAAATAATTCAGCACAGTCAACCTCTCTTTAAAAATCTTTAATTCTATCATTTAACATCATTATTGTACCAATATGCTGATATGAATTTACTGTAATATCTTATTATCAATTTGAAAAGAGGCCTACATTAGCAAGGTTATTTCGCCATTTTTACTTCGCCAATGGAAATGGAAGGGGATGTACGGATCAAGTTTTCTCGCTCCGCAATATCGTAGAGAAGCATCTGGCCACAGACCAGAAGGTTTTCTGCGGTTTTGTGGATCTTGAGAAGGCATTTGATAGGGTTGTGCGAAAGGAACTGTGGTGCATATTGCCGAGATATGGGATTGACGGCTCACTGCTGCGTGCTGTGCAGTCCACCTACAAGGATTGCTCAGCATGTGTGCGAATAGATGGCAACATGTCACCCTGGTTTGATGTCAAAATTGGTGTCAAACAGGGTTGCATGTTGTCTGCTAGGCTGTTTATTCTGTATCTCGATAGTTGTCTATAGAGAATAAGATCGACGAATGTAGGATTACGCATGGGTGACCTAGTGGTGAACTATCTGCTGTATGCAGATGATGCCGTCCTGTTAGCAGAAACACCATCTGAGCTGCAAACACTAGTCACAATGATGAAAGACGAATGTATGAAGGAAGGCTTACTATTGAATGCGAAGAAAACAAAGATTATGGTATTTGAAAGAGAAGAAACCAGAACCAATGTAAGAATTACGGTAGATGATGAAGTGTTGGAACAAGTGAATGAGTTTGTATATCTTGGATGCGCTTTCAGCAGGGATGGAAGGTACACCGCAGATGTGGAAAGGCGAGTGAGTGCTGGGAATAGTGTGAATGGAGCGTTGGGAAAACTTCTTGGCAGTAAAAACCTGAGCCAGAAGGCGCAGCTGGCTATACACAATGCAGTGCTGGTCCCAACGCTTACTTATGGAAGCGAGAGCTGGGTATGGCAGAGAGAGCATGAAAGTAGGATAAATGCGGTTGAAATGCGAGCGTTGCGCAAAATCTGTGGTGTAACGCTTGCAGACCGTATCCGCAATGATGAGGTTAGAAGCAGAGTTGGTCTGAAAGAGAGCGTCGGTGTTAAAATAAGAAGAGGCATGCTCCGTTGGTTCGGACATATAGAAAGAATGCAGGATGAAAGAATGACGAAGCAGATATACAATGCAAAAGTGGAAGGATGTAGGAGCCGAGGAAGGCCAAGACTTACCTATCATGATCAGATTGGTCGTGTTCTATCAGAAGGTGATGTCAGGAGCCCTAGAAACCGGCGGGCGTGCATGAAAAGAGCAATGAATGTGAAAGAAGCGAGTGAAGTATGTAAGGATCGAGTCGCGTGGCGCTCGGTTCTCTCTGCCTACCCCGTAAGGGATTTGGCGTGAAGTTATAGATACTTCGCCAATGATAATTTCAGAAATAGTAACGTTAAACGTAAGGTTAAAAAAGAAAAGTAGTAACATAAGAGAATTGAGTAAGATACAATAAAATAATATTAAAAAAAATGTAATACACCGCGAAGGCCCAATGGCAAATAAAGAATTTTAATTTTTTTAACTCACGTATACTCATCGGTACCGTATCTACATTTTTTGTTTCCAACATCTTGTTCTCGGCGGCCATAGCTCTCGAGGCGTCTGATTGCCGCCGCGAATATTTATTAAATAAATATTGGATCGTTTCATTTGGCGAGTTTTGCGCCGCTGGAAACTGTCAAGCTTGAGTTTCGTCTTTTTTGAGTAAACAGTCACGGGTCGGTGGGATGTTCAATATTTTTAGTTCAACGACTCTTTATATCGATTTGGCTATGAATAAAAAAGTTGGCGGAGGGATGTTTTATGTATTCGTAAAGGATCTAGTTAAGGAAAAGTACCAGATCTAAACTAATTTTCTAGTTTTATTTAAAGTCGCATGGCATACAAGCATACACGGCCCTCTAGTAGTAGTAGTGGAGAGGTTACTGAAATCTATAAACGTGTGTAATATAGGAAATATCACTGACGCGTTAACATCCTTGCTAACACAACAATTCCTAGGAGTGCCCTAGTAACCTCACTTACTCGCAGGGACACAAGAATCCTCCAGGGAATTGTTGTTTATCTGTGGTCTTCTGTGAGATACAAGCATACGGCCCACCGAATATAAATCGGTTACCGTAGCCTATGAGTTTGCAACACGATAAGTGTCACTCGCGCGATGCAACCTCTACTGCTTACGCAGCTACTCCTTAAGAGTTTACTGGTGACCTCACTCACTCGCAGTAACACAGCAGCACTCCGAGCGTAACAATTTCGCTTCGGTTTTTGTCCGGTGGAGGTAATTCTCCAGACGGGCTACTTTGATGTGCCCTATCTCTTTAAAAACATCCAGACGAAGACAAACAAATATGTTCATGCACACAAATGTTTGATATGTTGGGAATCGATGTAACAAGCATTGGTGTCAAAGTACCATTCCTATCGACTATGCCACCGAACTCGTCAAAATATTTTTACTAGTTACATTATAGTTTACAGCATGTGTTTAATAAAAATATATTAATAATATTTTTCTGTATCACACCTTTTGGATCAGCCAGAGTTGCCAGCCCTAGCGGCGCCAAACGTAGGTTTAAAAAATTATATAATTATGAGCTTTACTTGTCTATCACTCCCGTGATTTTAACTAGTCCCTGACTTGTCCATTTCCAAACTTGTCCATTTCCTAATTCGTCCACTCCTATATACCTCTCAGTGTTTTGTAGCGTCAAAGCCAAACTTATCGTTAATCTACAGCACTCACTACAGCCGTGTAGTGAGTGTAGATGTTTCTGCTACGTCGTAGTAAGCGTACGCTACGTTTACTACGCCGTAGCTATTGTAGCCATGTTGTCTACTACGTTTTTAAGCTTACTGTTATTTACTGTATGCGTTTAGTTCTAACCTGCTTAAGAAAAGTAACTATAGGCCAATCTCTTTAGTTGCAGTCATAGCGAAAGTGTTTGACGGTTTGCAGTTTAATTAGTACATGTCGTTACATGACAACCAATTTGGGTTCTGACCTAAATTATCAACAGAAAGTACCATATTATGTCTTTAGCATACCGTCAGATACTATACGGATCGTACAACCCCTGTATATGCATATTTCTTCGACTTGTCAAAGGCCTTCGATTTGGTAGCGTGTACATTATGTGGAAGAAGGTGGAGAGCATTAATTTACCTCGCGAACTTATCTCTATTTTAAAGTACTGGTATACGCACCAGATCAACAACGTCAGATGGGCGGGGATAGTGTCGGAGCCTTACAGGCTGCAGTATGGTGTGAGACAGGGAGGCTTAACTTCACCTTCTCTATTTAATTTGTATATTTTTTATTTTTTATTTATTTATTTTTATTCACTACCACAGTACATAATTATATTACTCATACAATGGTATCCAAAATAACATAATTTCAGGTAACTGCTCAACTCACAAGAAGATGGGGTTACATTGCAATTCGAGTATACGTGACATCTGAACTGGTATGAATGAACATACTTGTATCTCAGATGCCACTTACATTCACAAGACGCAGGACGATATGTGGATTATGCTACAACTTAAAATTTTAAAACAATATCCGTATAATTACCAATAATAATACACGAGCACTGTACCAAAACCAAGAAAATCGGGCAGTAATAAAATAAAAATCAAACACGTAGATTACATTTTGGATTACATTATTACAACAATAAAAATAAAAATAAGGTACAGTCGGTCGCAGACCAGACGCAACAGGACCGCTTTTGAATCTTACGAGATGTTCATATGGATGAACTGATCGCCACGCTCAGCAGTCAGTATGTCGGCTGTCATATTGATAGCATGTGCGTCAACAACCTGAGTTACGATGATGACATGTGCTCCTGAGCGCGGCGGTCTGTGGTCTGCGACACCTTGTACTTATGTGAAGAATATGCGGGTGGCCACGGCTTAAAGTATAACGTGACCAAAAGTCAATACATGGTTTTTGAGGCAGCAAACGTGCCACCAGTTCGCCTCAATTGTGTTCCTCTGAAAAGAGTGAACCAATTCACATATTTGGGGCATGTTGTTACCGCGGACCTCAGGGACCATGCAGATATTGAGCGGTAACGGAGGGCGCTGTCGCGGAGAGCGAACATGCTTGCGAGATAAATTATGTTCCAACATTGTAATATTTTGTCTTTGTTCAGCATTATTTATAACATTTCTGTAATAGAAAACATATATACAGTCTGAAATAAAAACAATTTCCTCTGTAGTGAAATAAAGATACAGCACATGGAAATAATCCGTTTTGGGAATTGCCTCCACCTAAAAGACCGTAGCTAAGTTCCTGAACTTAGCAGCATTACCTCAAAAATACGAATTGAGAACGCTCATAGTCTTAACCACCTCACCTTTACCTTCTAAAGTTGTATAAGAAATAGCTTATCAGGCGGTATTCCGTTCTCTCAGCTCACTCATGAGAAGCTATAGGCAAATAGAATATAAATAAACTTTATTTTGCTCATCAATAAAAAATACTTCAATATACAATACTCCAGCAAAATGCCTATAAAGATCAATTTTAATGGAGTGAATTGCCGACGAAAACGTTGAAATATCGCCCGAGTTGCGAAAATTCGGTGTTATTTATATGGCCAATGTGGTGTAAAGCATAAAGTTACATTTATCAGAAAACATCGCCGCCCCGAGAGTCGAAACAAGCCCGCCCCATGGGGCCCGCCAGCTTACCGATAGGCAGAGAGATCGTCACATAAAACCATACTTTTGTTATTTCAAGATCGATTGGACTTCTACTATGTCCAATTACGTCTTGATATTTCATAAACTTACAATATTTGCAAATTTTGATATTTATTAACTAATCATGAGCTTAAGGGTTTATTTAAATATAAGTAATAAACATTGCTACAAAAAAATTGAGATAAAATAAAAGATAAAACTTTTGGCTTTATCTATATAAAAATGTCAATGTGATTAGCAGTTAATTCTCGATATTTCTTTGATAAAATGTAGGGAGACAAACAATTAGTTATTTGGTGACGGTTACTGCAGCCTGCACCATAGCAATATGAGGAGGATCGCATCCCATATACCCTTAGAAGCTTACTTATTAACTCGCGGGAACACGACCATCGAATGTTATTTGACCGTGAGCCTTACGTGAATGTACTTTCCTAGTCGTTCTGTTTCGATGCCTTCTGCGTCTCTTTTGCCAGATTGCTAGATGCCAGGCCCTGATTTATAAGGGTACATATACAAATGAAGTTGGTTTTGATTAAAAGATAATCATGAGATAATTACCCTGTAATTGCCTTTAACAAATTTATGAATTTTTTTATACAACGTCCGAAGACATACGAACATACAGCCCACCTGATGGAAATCGGTTACCGTAGTCTATGAACGCTTGTAATACATTAACTCCTCCCTCACTCCCTCCACTCACTCTTCTAACTCACACGCTGGAACACAACAACCCTTTAGAAAGTATTTATTTGGCTGCGGTTTTCAGTGAGGTGCCAAGCGGGCTGCTTTGGTGCGCCATACCTCTCTTCAAAACATCCAGACCAAGGCAAACAGACATGCACACAAATATTTGCCTTGTGTGGGAATTGAATCCACCAGCGTTAGTGTAAAAGTCGCGTCATACACGACTGCACCACCGAGCTCGTCCAAAATTTTTATTTATTTATGCAAATAAATACTTTTCTTCATAAGTTTTCCCATTATTTGCTACAACAGAGTAACTTGTTTCTGTTTATTTCTTCATCATAATCGGTGACGTAATTCACAGTGGTGCCTCGGACTAGGAAGCCCAAAGCGCTTCCCAAGTAACAAATTGGCAAAAATTCTTACACATGCTCCTTACAGCCGTTAAGTTGCTGAGAGAATTTTATACTTTGGCGGTTGTTTGAAATATTACTGAAATTTGTCACCGGCTCTCATAACGCATTATTTTGAAGGCTCTCAGGGCCCTTGGGCCACAATTGATTCTGATTTGAGCGCTATTTTTTGTATGTCATTGCCTTAAAATTAATTTGCACTTCAGATGTGCTCTATTATTAAAAATAGATACTGTTTTGAGGGTAGTTAAAATTTCGTCTATTCCTTACAATTTCGTCATGTCTGTCTGATAACAGTCTGATAACAACATAATTAGATAATTAAATTGATTATACATAGTTATCGGTATTGATGTTTATAACGCAAACAAGTACTTATCTTCTTCTTCTTTCTAATGTTACTCGTAATAAAATAAATTCGATTGCACACAATTTAAATGAACTACGCTTTAAGTTGGTTATAATTTGTAACAAATAAGTAAAGTTCTAGACACCGGCGAGCGAGTGAAGCGTTCGGTCTTCCCTGCCTACCTTGCAAGGGACCTAGTGTGAAGACATACATACATACAAGTCAAGTATCTAATTAGAACAGGTTAGTTTTTAGAACCCGCGAGCCGTTTAATTTTCATTACGCCCCACCCCACGCACAAATGTTTATTAAATTTAAATCTATACAGGTATATAAAATTGGAGTATCTGTTTCTAATATTAAAATAACCGCTTTTTATTAAATGCATATGGACGTATACACGGTACGTATACCAAAATATATTTTTTTTTATCTTTGACAGACAGATAAAAATTGTAAAAAAAAAATGTACTGTCTGTCTCTTTCTCAGTTTGTTCCGGATCTCTGAAACGGCAAAAATTTTCTGTCTGTCTGTTTGTCCTTTGTTCCGGCTAATCTCTGAAACGGCGGGACCGATTTTGACAGGACTTTCACTGGCAGATAGCTGAAGTAATAAGGAGTAACTTAGGTTACTTTTATTTTATAAATTTTATTTATTTTTATTAATATAAATAAATAATAAAAAAATAACTATTCAGCGTGGACGAAGTCGCGGGTACAACTAGTACATAATAATTTTAATAATTGAATTAATCAACTATTAGACATTACATTCTACTGTATGTACCCCCTTGATATATTTTATTTATTGTTTGTAGCTATAATTCACTTCCTTTTTAATGGACAAGGAACCGGTCTACTGACCAACAGCTCCCCGGTTCGTATCCCGGCGTGTACCACTTAGTTCGTGTTTTGGGATTTATTTGTAATGATCACTCGCCCGGCGGTGATGGAAAACATCGTGAGGAAACTCGTACGTTCAAGAGATTATACTTCGATAGACGTGTGATCTAACCTAAGAAAGGTCTGGGTTTCCCTCTGACGACACTCCCTCCTTGTAATAATCAGTATCTTCGCCAAATCCTTAGTCTTAGGTAGAGGACCCTGCCAACCCCAATAATTTAGGAAAGGGTTTTTTTATATATACTACGCCGGGAGGCATACAAGGATACGGCCCACCTGATGTAAAGCGAGTACCGTAGTAGAACGCTTGCGATATATCAAGTATCACTCGCTCGATGCCTCCTCTGCTGCTTACATAGCAACTCCTTGGGAGCTTACTGGCGACCTCACTCACGCGCAGGTACACAATAACCCTCTAGGGAATTTTTATTTGGTCGCGGTTTTCTGTGAGGTGGAGGTACTTCCCCAGGCGGGCTGCTTTGATGCACCCTACCTCTCTTTAAACATCCAGACCAAGACAAATAGAAATGTTCATGTACACAAATATTTGTCTTGCGTGGGAATTGAATCCACGAGCGTTGGTAGCATATTCGCGTCATTCACGACTGAGCCACCGAGTTTGTCATCATGGCATAACGTTAGGAATAAATAAATAAATAAATATTGTCGGACAAATTACACAGCGCCACCTAAGCGCCCCAAAGTAAGCGAAGCTTGTGTTATGGGTACTAGACAACTGATAAGCATACGTAAATACATTTTTTTTTGTAATAACATACTTATTATACATAGAAAATACGGAGGACTTATTAACTCGGAGGAAGAAGAAGATATTTTTGAAAAACCGCGTGCTTTTGTAAATTTATTTATCTATCTCCACGGCGAGTCTCGTGCGGCGACAGGGACAACCGGACATCACACAACTTGCTCCTTACACGTCTCACTCGCTCATTTAACATTCATAGTTCTATTTATACATATATCATAAATATATGCGGTTCCAAAGGTTCCTGACTGCACCTTCTGATGAAATACTATAAATTGACGTGTAAATACTATTAATAATTCAATATCAACGCACGTGGGTTCAATTCCCACGGGCTTTAATGATGAAGGACAAACGTTTGTGTGCATGAACATGTCTGTTTTAAGAGAGGTAGGGCGCATCGAAGCAGTTCGTTCGTTCGTCAACCTCGCAGAAAACCACTGCCAAATAACAACTCCTTTACTCTAATTGAGCTTACTGGTTACCTCACTCACGCACAGGAACACAATCATATCAATCTATCTTCATTCTCTCTGTTCGTCTCTCTTCATGATCTCTCTAGAACCGCTTAGACGAGCGCGGTGGCTCAGTCGTGAAAGACGCGACTATGACACCAACGCTCGTGGTTTCGATTCCCACACAAGACAAACATTTGTGTACATGTCTGTTTGTCTTGGTCTGGATGTTTTAGGAGAGGTAGGGCTATGGTAACTGCTTTATATCGGGTCGACCGTATACTTGTATGATTCCCGACGTTGTATAAAAAAAAACATTGGTGACCGAAATGTTGACGAACGATCAGGAGGATAAGAGTCGATGTCGATGATGGCTGTCGCGTAACATTTTTTAAATAGTTTTTTTTATACCACTAACTGTCTGATAGTAAACAGTCACCGTAGCCTATGAACATTTGCAACACCAGCGATGTGCGATTGGTGGCGGGAGCACACAAGGCAGCTCAGATCAAGTTGCTTGTTTTTTATACACAATCCATCGTACAATCGATACAAATAGTCTGTTCCTATTTTAGCTGTGTGATAGAATATTCCAACGCTGATTTTATGGGATGTCACGTCCCGCGGCGGCATCGAGCGTGGTTGCTTCATTGTAGGCAAGGAGCTGCCGTGCATTTAGTGAGTGTCTATGAGGGAATCTCCTCCCTTACCGCCCTCAGTTGAGGAAATCTATTGCTGTACAAGCATACATTTTACTATTCATACATGTTGTTATTAATGTCAACGGAAATCATTGATACCGCACTTGAAATTGGATACCACGTGAACGAAGCCGCGGTCATAGTTGACGAGCTCAGTGGCCCTTGACACCAACGCTCGTGGGTTTGATTCCCACACAGTACAAACATTTATGTGCATGAGCATGTCTGTTTGTATTGGTCTGGGTGTTTTCTATGTATCATTAGTATGCATTTACAAAAAAAAAATGTATTTACGTATGTTTATCAGTTGTCTAGTATCCATAACATAAGCTTTGCTTGCTTTGGGGCTAGATGGCGCTGTGTAATATGAAAAAAATAAGTGAATATTTTCATTAATATTCCATTTTTTTTTTAATGTGGGGAAGGAGAGGAGGTCTCTTTGGCAAGTCTTTCTTCATAGACCTACTTGTTTTTTTTTATATGACCCACCTGATGTAAAGCGGTTACCGTAGCCTATGAAAGCTTGTAATACAGCTACTCCTTCAGAGCTTACTGGTGACCTCACTCACTAGCAGAAACACAACAACGCTCTAAGGAGTTTTAGCAGCGGTTTTCTATGAGGTGGATGGATGTACTTTTCCAAACGGACTGCTTTGATGCCATGTACCTCACTTAAAACACCCAGACCAAGACAAACAGACATGTTCACGCACACAAACATTTGTCTTTGGAATCGAACCCATGGGTGTTGGTGTTAAAGTAGTATTTCCTACGCTGGAGAACCGAAATGATTCTGAGCAATTAGAGACGCGCAGTCATCGTGTCCTTGTATTAAGGCAAGGGCTAACGTATGGACTGCACCAATAGGGTTATCAGAATGAGGGTGAAATCCGATGCAATGCTTTGGGAAGCACAGGGTCAATCACAATCAGGATCAAGTTTTTTCACTCCGCAATATCGTAGAGAAGCATCTGGCTTTGGACCAAAAGGTTTTCTGCGGTTTTGTGGACCTTGAGAAAGCGTTTGATAGGCTCGTGCGAAAGAATCTCTGGAACATTTTGCCCAGACATGGGGTTAACGGTGACCAGTTCCGTGCTGTGCAATCCACTTATGAGGATTGTACAGTATGTGCGTCCTGGTTTGATGTCAACATTGATGTCAGACAGGGATGCGTGCTGTCGGCGCGGCTGTTCATCCTGTATCTGGACAGTTGTCTTCAGAGAATAAAAAATATGAATGTGGTAATGCGAATGGGTGACTCAGTGGTCAACTGCCTGCTTTATGCAGCAATGAAAGATTACAAGAAGAAAGGCTTATGCTAACTTATGGAAGTGAGAGCGGGTATGGCAGAGAGAGCATGAAACTAGAATAAATGCGGTCGAGATGAAAGCATTTGCATAACGTTTGCTGCCGCGCGAGCAAAATTTGTGGCATAACGCTTGCTGTCCGCGTTCGTAATGTCGACGTAACAGAGAAAGTTGGTCTGAAAGAGAGTGTTAAGATAAGAAAAGGCATGCTCCGTCGGTTCAGACATGTAGAAAGAATGCAGGATGAAAGAATGACGAAACAGATATACAATGTAAAAGTGGAAGGATGTAGGAGCCAAGGAAGACCGAGATTAACCTACCATGACCAAATTGGTGTCTTATCAGAAGGTGATGTCAGGAGCTCCAAAAACCGGCGAGCATGCTTGAAAAGTGCTATGAATGTTGCGAGTGAAGTATGTAAGGACCGCGTCTTATAGCGCTCGATTCTCTCTGCCTACTCCGCAAGGGACCTGGCGTGAAGATATACATATACATACATACTAAATTGCGGTTTCTGACAAATTGTGCACCATAACGAGGAATCCATTGGCACTCCAGTCATTCACCGATGCGTAGTTTATTATTATATATAATATAATATGCTTTTGGCTCTAAAAAGGACTAGTCACTTATATTCTAAGGTATTCTTAATAATAGTAAACATACCTTACTCTAGTAACAAATGGCATAAACAAAACATAAAATGGCTGTACCTACACAAATTGTGCATAATGAACGCAAATTTAAGATAGTTATTTGACTAACACCCAAATTTATACAGAGATGTTAAAACAGCCACAATAAAATTAATTTCATGGGCCATGAAATCGCGGCGATTTATGCGAAGCATTCTGGTCGCAGGCTCCCGGCCTACTTTACATAATATAAGAGCATATTCTTTGCTGCAGGCGAGCCAAATAGAATTTTTGGGTGATATAATATAGTGATGTTAATACCATCTAAATATGTGAAGGCAACACTACTCCAGATGGCAAATAGGCACTACGTAAGTATACGACTACTATATATGTATCATCAAAACAGAAACATTTTATGGGCAGAGAAACTATCTGTACCTTATTTAACATTTATTTTATTTCTGTTGTTATTTGGTTACCGTGTTTGCAAGCATAGTTTTTCTGTCTGACAGGCTATTAAATATCGCTAAGCCTATCCCCATCCTCTCTTAATTCGGGCTAAAGAGAGGTCATCCTTGTTTGTTCAAAACAAAAAGTGCATCACGTACAAAAGTGGTTGACTTTATACTTTAAATAAAAATGATCGCGAACTTAGATTTATTCGACATTAATTTTAATGTCAAAACTATCTTTTTAAAAATCTGCTCAATGTTCCGCCTCTAATACTTAACTTCTATGACCTGCAGTGAATTTTTAGACCATTTGGTTTCTATCGGTACTACCTTTACATGACTGCATCTTTACGTGATGTCAGACTGTTAGTCGCCATAACTCCTAAAGGCCTGAACCGATTCAGATTTTATGACGTCATAATAAAAACAATCATGGCGGATTATGTATTCCAAATTGTGCAAACTAAAGATAATATCTTCCAATGTTATAGAATGGGGTATCAAAATAAAGGATTTTGAATAGTCATCTCAAAAATTTATGCCACATATACGTTAAAAACTACTTTTTTTTAATTAAACCATACTTTTGAATATCTATAACTTCATAGCAAATTACTTGCTGCATTCGCGGAGAAAACCAAGTACCATATGATTTAATCCTTATACACCTCACTCGTTTCATTAACATTTACAAAATATATAAAACAATATTTAGTTCAGATATTTTTGAAAGGAATGACATGGCTTGTATTTAAATTTTATAATAAACTGTCTGTCATATTTTTGATCATTACGAATGCTATAAATTAGAACGGACAATAATAAAGTATCTGTTTTATTTAAAGTTTTTACATTGTAGTGGCTTTTCAACTCTATATCTATCGTCGACTCCTGCATTCGCAATGCGCTGCCCCATTAGATTTACAGCGAGCGTCGACTCAGCGCTCTATATAAGTATTATCTATGCTCTACTGCCAAATAATGTGCCCTATATTTTGTAACTATTACTATTTCTGATGTGGTGTTATCAACTCTGTAATTTCTTATTTACATATACACTGTGTTTTATTTCTCAGGTAACGAACCAAACAGGTAAAACGGGAACCTTTATGATGCTGCGTTCATCTGTCGGTCACAATATCCATGAGAAGATTACAAATGCGACTGCTCTTGAAGAGATTTTCATGATGTGTTAACATGATGTGTAAAAAAAATTTGTCATTAAAAACTTTATACGAAATGTTCATGTAAACTTTTATCGGCTGTAAGAGTATATTTTAGTTTATTCACTTTCTTAGGTATGTAAGTATAACAAGAAGTATTTTTTCACAGTGACAAAGGGAGTCCGCCTTACACGAAGTATGTACTTACTTAGTATAGTATGACTCTGGCCTTACATAATGATAAAATGTTCAATTCTAGTATTACAATCGTTCATAGGCTGCCATAGCCATTTTACATCGGTGGGTATATCCTGGCCAGGATGATACAGGAATTCAGTTCAGATTGGTTTTGATAATGTGTCATTTGACGGTAATGAGTCAATTACATCTTAATTATGCTGAATATTTTATATATCACAATCGACATCGCGGCAGAGAGATCATGGCTTGGCTCTATTATTGTGTTAACAGGTTGCACTTCACGACGTAGCCGCTCTATTGTCGGCTCATCCAGCAGTTGACACCGCTGGATAGCCCTTACTTGATCCGATAGGCGCTGAGCAGAAACGGTGACGGTTGGTTCAAGTACCTGAAACAGAGGAAGCATCCGAGCAAGGTACGCATTGAGGTTAGCTCCCCCCTCTGTAGACCCAAAGTAGGCGCGCATGGCGTTTTTATTAATTGAATTGGTCCACCTCCTGTGTCGCACTACCGGTAGCTGGGACCTGTCGTAGAGTAGAGTGCCCCGAAGATCCTAAGCAGGTCGGCAGTGCTAAGCAGGTCGGCAGTGGGGGCCGCCCTCTCCGTCGCGCAGGTCTTGGCGAAGACGGCGGCGGCAACGGCCCGCCCTCGTTGCTCGACACGTTGGAGGTCGGAGGTGTCGCATACTGCTCTTCCGACGACGTGGAGCTCGACGAGGCGGCCAGTGATGGTAGGCGTGCGTCCTGTTTCACTTGTCCGTTTTTACACGCAGATCTTGGAGATTATATTATAGAGAGATGAGGTTCTCAATTCGGCTATATATATATATATATTTTAATGTTTGTTACTTTATAACTCCGTCATTTATAAACCGATTTGAAAAAACTTGTTTTTTTATTTGAAAGTTCCAGATTGGTCCCATTTTTTTCATGTCATAAAATTCAGTTGTGATAGTGGGGTTCATGAAGATTTGAAAAGACTCCTCAAATATCATAGGCACACATATAACGATTTCGGTATTTATAGCAAACAAAAAAAAATATCGTGAATTCGCATTCAGAAGTATCATCTTTAGTTAAATAGAGCTAGTAAAGATGGCCATCGAAACTTTTCAATATTAAGCCGAAGATAGTTTGCGTAGACTTAGGTATCATTTCCGCCAATGATCTGTCGTCGTGTGGCCGATTCAATAATTTGTTGCCGTCTAAATCTGACAAAATTATCTTTGGAGTCGTTTTCAGGAACACTGTTCCTATATGAAATCTATACGTTTGGCTGCGTGTGTGTCTGTGAGTGTGTCTGTGTTCGTCTGTCGCTTTTTTTCGAATATTCGAATTTTGACTTCAGATTCGGATTCAGCATAAAAAAGTAGAACAGGAATGTTCAGGAACACCGTTCCTATCTCAGGAACATGGTCAAAATGACCGACAAATTAAAAAAAAAAATTGAATTGTTAAATAATTGACGAGCCAGGTGTTCCTCTGGCAATGCAAGCTTGCCCATTCTCAACTGGTTTTTTGTTAAAATTTTTATTACTTTTACCATAGTGTATTGTAGTATGTCAATAGCAGATGTCAATCATGTCGTCCATATTTTGTGTAGACCTGTTGTAATTTCATATATATAGATTGTTGATGTTGATTTTATTTATTATTTATTTTATTTCTGATGATCTATAGATCTGAATTACTCGTCATATCTCGTCTGAAGTATTTCAACTTCGGTAACAAATTAATTAATTATACGGATAATTTATTTGATGTTAATAACTTCTTAAATATTTATAATTGTAATTTAATTCTAGTCCCTTATTACTGTAGTGAGATATCAGACGTTACACATCTTATGCGACTACTGTAAGGGTCGCTCGTTTTCTTACACTGCTTGTGTTTTTTTTTATTAAATTATTTTACAAACTTTCCTATTTACGGACAAAAAATGTAGACTTTCTTACTAGATAACATCCTATTATCTTAAAGGAGTTATTCTTGTATTTATACTATCTGCAACCCGCAGCTTCCATTTTTTATACAATGTCGGGAGGCATACAAACAAACGGCAAACTGCTGCTAACACAGCAACTCATTAGGACCTCACTCACACGCAGGAACACAACAACCCTCCAGAGACTTGTTATTTGGCTGCGGTTTTCTGTGATGTGGACCTCTGTTACAACACCCGGACTAAGACAAATATACGTGTTCATGCATACAAATGTTTGTCCTGTGTGGGAATCGAACCCACGATCGTCGGTGTCAAAGTACATCCAGTTTAAATACACTATGCCTGTTTGTACCTCGCGCAGTCGGTTAATATAAAGCAAAGCTAACGGTGAACAAGTTTAAGAGTGCTAAACGTTCTTAATAGAGTGCATCAACCCAGAAAGCTAAATATCTTTATACACCGCGGCGAATGGCTATGGTTTTATGTCAGTACCGTTAGCATAACACATCTATTTTTACATGCAGTTTGATTTAACATACTTTATGTGATTCCGCCACCGATTAGTTGATGCGAAGTCATTGGTGATGCATGCCGTCGTTGCCATGGTAGTTCCTGTCGTCTCTGACTTGCTTATTGCGGTCATATCTCGCTATCTGGAGCAGGATCATACATACATTGGCGGGTATATACCCGCCAATGTAGCTGCGCTGACTATCCTTGTCGACGACGTCTTTCGTCTCTCCATGAACCTTCTGGCGCAGTAGATATTACTCCTTAAAATGTCATGCTACGAAGATATACTTTGGTTACACAATGGTGGATAAAATTATGATTTCTTTTTCTTCGGTTCTTGCAACCGCGGGCGGATGCGAACAGGCCTCGAATTATGAGGTCTTTTCCCGGGTTTTCGAGTAATTTAGTCACGCAAAAATCAGAAGTGGACGAAGAAGTGAAGTAGGAAGGATGGATGGACGCTTCGCAGTCAGTGAGATCAATTTAGACACAACGTAGTTGTGGGAAAAGGATATTAGAAAGGGCAGCTTTTATCGGCTATTTCACGGATCAACATCTTAAGTTAAGATATTCTTCTTTTGGTCAGTAGCCTCGAGCCTGAAACACAACGTTTTTGTAATCGCGGGATGCCTTTATGCGCAGTCTAGTATAAAATATATTTATGACTTTTCTGCTAACGTTCCCAAACGCTGCTCATGCTAGTATTTCTTGGTGTATCTAGATAGAATTGTAGTTGAGCGACGCTATCTTCGTGGCAATAGCGGAGCTTCATTCATTGTATAAACACTGTTACTAGAATATAGACCTGTATTCCTAAAACGTGCAGTAAGTTAATGTCGCTAATATACGACTACATCCGCAATATGTCAGATAACATCTTTAGTTACTGTGGATATTAGTAACTGTGGTGGTACAACAATGAATTTGAAATAATTACACTCAATTAATCTTAGAAATTGAAAATTTGCATATGCTGCTACATCGGCTTGTAGATCTAGTAAATCTTTTGTTGTAAATTCTATTCGATTCTATAATAAATTGCCTGAAACTGTTCTGTCCTTTCCTGACAATATGTTCAAAAATAATGTTATTAAATGGTCTTATTCTTGTTATTGATGAATATCTGATTGAAAAACGTGCCTGAAATTATTCAGCACATGTATGAATGTATAGTAACATAAATAAATTGTAATCCTATATATATAAAATAAAATCGGGATAGTTACACTATTTATAACTCGAGAACGGTTGGGACGGTTTATGATCTTTGTTTTGTTGGATTTGTCTCCGCGCTATTATAAAGCATGGGAAAAATGAACAAAAAATTTTTTTCAGTCAGAACCCGTTATATACGTTTTCCCATACATTTCGCGGTCGTATACGACCACCCGGGTTTCGAAGGGTTAAGACAATTCGTTTTCTTATACATTTTATATCATACGTATTTTTTATATATCTTATTGAGTTTCAAGAACGAATTGACAAATTTCAATAAATATTTTTTTGTTCGTCTTGGCGAGTGCCGAAACATCTCTTGCACATTGACCAGTTTTTTTTCGATTTGCCAAGGCGATTCATTTAAACGAATGTATGTATGTATATATTCACGCCAGATCCCTTGCGGGGTAAACGAACGTAGCCTCCGATATGCCACGGTATTCCGCTTGGAACGCTCATCCCATATAATTCAACGTCGGCAGCAAGGCAATATAGTTCCTGATCATCCGGATGTGCGTTCTGCTGATGCTTTTGATCGTATTTACACTGTTTATTCATTGAGTGACGAGTGCTTCTACTTGGGGTTGTTGCTGGTGAATGTTCGTCGGCCAACATCATTTGAATCACTACAAACTGTCAATGGTGTAGTGTGCCCAATTGTCATTGGGACATGACAATCGCTGAACCAGTTGCCATATTTCCAAGTGCTTCCCACGGAAACCACATGAATCGTGGAACAAAAACGTATATGTATGTCAAATGACAACCCATCGACTTCGTGTCAGTTCAGGGAATCCCGATCTCGAGGTGAATGACTACTACTACTTAGGCGCTATAGCACATTTCGTGACTATTTAACTGGTGATCTTTTAGTAAACTTAACACTCCGTTGGGCAGAGTCAGTGTAGCGCGAATTAGTATTATATATACCTATATATATACGTAATAGCGGTTACTTGGACATAGCAAAGTATAAGCAATATAGTGTGGCTCAAGGCACTAGTTCGAATACACTACTTGGTCTATTCGGAAAATTATACGCTTTTCTATTTGGGTGAACGGTCAAAAGTAGTAGTTTACGGAACTTCCTTATTTCTGAATGCTAGTATATCACAAGCCAGTATTTCAACACCCACTCTGTTCCTTTCACATAATGATATGGTTCATGTTATGTACTGATGACAGTATGATAATACCGATCAAGTCAATAAGTATCGGGATTAAGTCAATGAGAGCCGAAAAAAAAATTGTATCTGAGATTCAATTCCTAGAATAAAAGAACTTAGTGCATGGCCTTGCCTTTGCCAACGCAAGTGATGGCTGTGAGAGGTCACGCATGACTCTTTCCGCTCCCCTTGGGTTCTCAGATCGCTACTTGATTCGAAATAAAGCGCCACTTGCACCAATCCTAACGCGAACACAGGCTCCCCTATATGGTACTTCAATGCAACAGATTTTAAGATTACAATAGATAGATTGGGACCTGGGAAACAAATCTTGACTATTTTATTCTCGCGCTTAAACAATTCACGAGGACCAAACCACAGGCAAAAGCTAGTATATAAATGGGAAACATAGATACGTAATGTATAGAATTGAGTCCATAAGACGTGGTTTAGCTGAGATAGCGCCCAGACAGCACAGTTCGACTGAAATTCAATCTAGATACACCGAGATACGAGAGCACGCGCTGTGGACATCAGCAGAATACGGGCTATAAAACTGCATATTGTGTTATGCAGAGTGGGTAGAAATCTGCAACGTTGGATACTAGTATCTCATTGTTCATTTTAGGGTTCCTTGCCACAAAAGGTGAAAACCGGCCAAAACACGTTACTATTACTAACCCGAATTAAATGAAGAATGAAAACTGAGAGGAATTAATACAATACTATAATTTTCTGAGAGGTAGTGAATCATATCATCCCATATGCGGAAATTCACCTTCACTTCAAAGAAAATCGCAGCCAAATAACAACTTGAGAGTTCTTGTGTTCCTGCGAGTGGCTGACGTTATCAGTGAGATCCTAATGAGTGCAGTAGGGGTGGCAACGCGCGAGTGTCATTTCCTGTATTGTAAATGTTCGTAGGCTACGATGACCACCTTACATCAGGTGGATCGTATGCTTACGTCCGGATGTTCTACGTAAAAAAAAATGATTAAAAATTATGTAAAACATGCATAAGTGCCGGCGCAAGCGTAATGGCGAATATTTTTATTAAATTTTTTAAAACTTGTGGCCGTTGTAATCCTCGTTCTCTTTTTTAATACTTACGTAAACTTTTATTACCTGAAAATTATTCAGATCTTTCGCTTTGTACATTTCAAGACACGAAGGAGGAAGAGGAATGGTACATTGGAGGTTTTTTATTCATTTCTAAAATACTATGCGAGTTACTATAGCAGATAGTCAGTAGTCAGTTTACGAACTCCGATAATAAGGGGGACTGCTGTCTGTCGGTTCTGTTTTTACATTGTAAATACGGAATCCTAAAAATGGACACTTATATAAGGGGATAGGCAGTTCGGAAGTGTGCATGTACAATGGTCCTCGGGAGATGGTTCTAATTGATGACATCGCACCGCCTCGGCAGCCGCAGTAACTCAGCATTACTCGCGCCGGTTCATAGATCACCACTCATTACAGTAATGCGTATTTATTTAACGTGGACCCGACGGCCGCTTGCGGTGACTTATCGCGAGTTAGGATTATGTCTTACAAACTTAGTCGATGCTAAATTAACTCTTGCTAAATTGTATTTCAATTACCTTCTAATACTTTGATTTATTTAACTTTCATTAAAGGTTATCTGCCGCATACGACTTGTTCCACTCCGCAGACGTTTATATTATAACTAAATAAGTATTCGAATACCAACATTAAGAGTCAATACCGCGACATTACCCCCACATATTCCATTTTACATTGTTTATACAAGTATTAATGCTCTCGATAGAACTACCAGATACATCGTTTGTTGTCAATCAGCTGTCAAACTATTAATTATAACTAGGTATTAAAAAAAAAAATTAAATATTGTCCGTAAATTACACAGCGTCGTCCAGCCCCAAAGTAAGCGAAGCTTGTATTATGGGTAATAGACAAAGTAATAAACATACGTAAATACATTTTTTATTTTGTAAATACACAGAAAAAACCCAGACCAAGACAAACAGACACGTTCATGCACACAAATGTTTGTCTTGTGTGGGAATCGAACCCACGAACGTTGTTGTCAAAGTAGCATTACAAACGACTGCGCCGAGATCGTCAATTTGTAACCTTTGGTCATATGTGGATACCAACATGCCATCTATCTATGAATATCTTCATGTCCTTGCAGAGTAATTACAAATCTCTAAATTTGACTCAGTGGTTAGTAACCTACTTTGACACCAACGCTCATGGGTTCGATTCCCACACAGGACAAACATTTGTGTGCATGAACATGTCTGTTCGTCCTAGTCTGGGTGCTTTTAATAGAGATAGGGCGCATCATAGCAGCCGTCTGGGGAAGAACCTCCACCTCACAGAAAATCGCAGTCAAATAACAACTCCCTAGAGGGTTGTAGTATTCTTGCGCATAAGTGATGTCACCAGTAAGCACTCAAGGAGTTGTTGTGTTAGCAGTAGAGGCGGCATTCCATAAATTATACTTAATGTATTACGTTTAGACTACGGTAACCGCTTTACATCAGGTGTATGTTTTCCGACGTCGTATAAAAAATATATTAAGATTTGGAGATATAGATTTCGGTCCTAAAACATGTCTCCGGCAATAACTTTAGTACAATTATCACTCATTCAACATGAGGTACCCGACAAATTCGGGGCATCGTGAGATGAGGGAGGAATCTCGCTCTGTCTGGAAATCACAAGTTTATTGGCCATTATAGATCTCATTGAGAAGGTACCCTAGGAGCTTATTTAACAGTGCCGCAAATTCAATCCACTATATTTAGAGCTATTCGTGTAAATGAGATCCTGGTCTGACTGCGACAGTCGCTTTATACTTCCTTTATGGTTACTACGATTAAGTTATAGTATTTTAACTTTATTCTCAGCACAACACAACATAGTTGACATGTTGCAATGTTCCTCAACCGTTTCAAACGCTGTATCGCAGCTTGTTCTAAAGCCAAAAGGTTAATAATTCATTGACACGTCCACGAATGCAGTCGGCGAAATCGATGTATAATTTTCGGCTAAAATTGTATCTGGACCGCAGCCAACTCTTATATATGGATTTAAGCTAAATGAAGTTAATACTGTGGAATATGGAATATACGAGGGAAAGCTTGGAGAAAGTCGCTTGAGACTAAACCTAAATGTGGCGAAGACAGAGTCCTTGGTCTGCAATGTCTCAGACCGTTCGCATTGGTGAAGACACGGTCGAGCACACGGACCACTGTAGGTATTTGGGGTTTATCCTCCACGCGTCCGGAGACATCGATTACGACGTCTAGGTACCTACGCATATCAGCGGCTTGGGCCAAGTGGCATGAGATGGCTGGTGTCGTTTGTGACCCTAGATTTTTTTTTATACCACTAAGGTGGCAATCAGGCATACGGTCTGCCTGGTGGTAAACAGTCACCGTAGCCTATGGACATTTACAACACCAGGGGTGTCTCATGCGTTGCCGACCCTCTAAAAACCTCTTCACGCATTTCTTGAAGAACGCCATGCTGTAGTCCCTTGGAAAAACCTCGGCTGGAGTTCATTCCACAACTTGAGAGTTCTCGGAAGAAAACTTCTCTGGAACCGCACAGTACGCGACCACTGTGGTTCAAGCGTGTCAGGGTGTGTGTGTGTGGTGCGGTTATAAAAAGCAGCTGTCGGCATCATTTCCAACAACTCTTCAGAACACAACCCGTTGTACAATCGGTTGAACACACAAAGGGAGGCAAATCTCTCCTTAAACTTAAGGGTTCAATACAGTGTGTAAGCTTAGAATACCGGCTAAGCTAAAAGGGCATGTTTATAAATCCATCATTAGACCTGGTCTTTTATATGGCAGCGAGACGTGGTCGGTACTTGAGCGGCACAAGCGGGAGCTGCATGTCACGGAGATGAATATACTGCGCTGGATGTACGGAGTGACGCGAAAGGATCCCTTGAAGAACTCCCGCACTCACGGTAGCCTTCACGTCGGTGACATAGCAGACAAACTGAAAGAGCCTCGTCTACGCTGGTACGGCCACGTATTACGAATATCGGCAAGTTACGTGGGGAATAAATGTCTAGCCATGCCTCCTGCGGTAGAAGGGGTAGATCCAAGAAGTGCTGACCTCGTAAGGGATGACATGCGTGCCAATGGTCTCACAGTAAGGGATACCGAAGACCGCGCGAAATGGAGAAGTAAAAGCCGCAAAAGCAGACCCTGGTCTCCGAAATAATGGCGCACGACGCGACCGGGATTGAAGTTAAGATGATGATATGAGCCTAGAGATTTAGTTAGCATATGTTTTATTTTCCAGAGACACCGTTATCCGTATATCAAAACATTTATTTTTCCTTTACCAGCTGTTTTACTTACAGTAATTTTAATTTCTGGGAGTATTAAAGATTGATTTATCTTTTTCCATATTATAATTTACACAGGTTTTGGTGTTCAATAAACTAGTCTTTTAAGATCATTATTGTTCTTGTAATTAACTTATACAAATCCTTATAATTTTAATAGTGATTTATTTCATAATATAATTTATTTACAAACAAATCATGGAGCCTCTTTATGAACAAACCGATTTCATCTATACTCCGTATAGTTTCTCGGATCTTATTGTATATTTTGCACTGGAAAATATGCTTTTACTTTGTAAGTCCGTCTTCACATAATTCAAAATTATTGAATTTTTGTGGCGGTAAGGTAATTAGGTCGGTTCTTTACCCACTGGGCCATCATTGCTACTCGTTTGTCACTATAGTGGTATAAATACTTGCTTATTAAGTAATAGATTCAGGCGTTATTTTGCGAAAGTCAAATTTACATGCAATTTGATCTAACATGCTTTGTGTGCTTCCACCACCAATTAGTTGATGAGGCGTAGCGCCGGCCCACCGCCGTTAGTAGACGCAACATGCCGACGCTGCCATGGCTGCTCCGATAGTTTCCGTCCCAGAAGGCAGACGACCGCAGTATCCGAGGTAGAGACTACCGGAACAGCCGTGGCAGCGTCGGCATGTTGCATCTACTAACGGTAGTGGGTGGGTGCCGGCCGGGGCTAGGCCGCATGAACTAATTGGTGGCGGAAGCACACAAAGCATGTTAGATCAAATTGCATACTAGCTTAATTCACAAGCAAGAAGGACACAGTTGTCCGGTTGTTGCGATCTACAGTGCATAATAATTATATCATATTTCATGTTTGAAACAATTTCCTGAAACACATCAGATAAGTTTGTTGAAGGGGAAATTCATGAAGCCCCTGTAACTTGTATGTTAATTGAACGACATAGTCGTTGTCGCAGTATTAACATAATACAATTAGTTGTGCCTCGGTTGTGACACACCGAACTAGAAAAAACTATGTTAGCTTTATATGGTTTATTAATTTCCTCGCAAATGTCGCAAACGGTCCACCTGATTTGAAGCTGTTCCGTGGCCAATGAATACTTGCAACACATAAAGTATCAATGGCGCGATATCACCTCTGCTTCTAACATAGCAACTCCTTACGAGCTTACTGACTTCACTCACATACAGGAACATAATAACTCTCCCGGCATTTGTTATATGCTACGGTTTTTCTGTAAGGTGGAGGTACTTCCCCAGATACCTTTGAAGCACCTTACTTCTCTTAAAAACATCCTGATCAAGACAAACAGTCATATTTATGCACACAAAAGTTTGCACTGTGGGAGAATCGAACCCATGAGCTATAGTGTCAAATTAGCGGTACTAACCACTATTCCACCGAGCTCGTCTAAAATTACTTATTCTTTTATTTCTTATGATTACCTACCATTTTACCTGATGAGCCACAATTTCAAAATATGGAGACATATCGTATACGTTTATGTATCGGTATACGTTTATGTATATATATATATCGGTTAGTGCATCGGTAGTTTGGCTACTACGTCAGGGTTTACCGTCGCCAAAGGTACATATTTGTGTCCTAAAACAAGCTGGGTGGAGCGCTCATTAATGGTTCAAGTTACAGGCGTCTCGCGGTTCAGAGAGGTAGAAAACCATTTACTTTCTCGTTAAACATTGAACTTTTTGCGTAATATATTGTTGCATAGAGTTCCAGTTGTTGAGGGAGCTCGATAGGTTTTATATCTCGAGCTTCTCCGTCCATCGGAGGGCACGTTAAGCCACCGGTGTCGGCTGTTGTCGATAGATGACAGTTGTTAAGCTAAGTGGCCTTCAAGCGGCTTCAAAACATTGGCCTCCGTCAATCCGCAGTTGAGCCGCGTGGTGGAGGTTCAGTTTAAGAGAGACATGTATTCCTCCAGTGGGATGAGCGTTGGTGGATTTTTTTTTTACTACGTCGGGAGGCATTTATTTAATTATTTTTTGGGAGTCTAACAGCTAAATAACAGTGGTATATGATATTTTATAAATAGGTCTATGCTAATGTCCAGTTTGCAAATTGAGCAGTAATAAAAGAGCTGATAATAATGATAACACCCCGATTAAGGATACTCATGGGGATGAAAGTGGAGAGCCGTGTGACGCTTCTTCAGATAAATTGGACCAGCGCTTCAACCAGTTCGAATCTATAATTATTTCGAAGATTGATGAAGCAGTTGCTGTCTCTCTAAAGACACACCTCAGGGCCGAACTGGAATCTTTGCGCGAGGCTGTTATGATTTTACCCGAACTTATCAAGTCAGTCGATTTTATTTCAAAGGCACACGATGAAACCTGTCTTCAGAAATTGATACGCTGCGTGCTGAGGTTTCCAGACTGCGCACAAATAATTCGACTTTGCAGGAGAATGTTAAAGAACTACAACTCAGAGTAGGTCATATCGAACAGACCGCGCGCGACTGTAATGTTGAATTACAATGTCTTCCAGAGTTCTCCAATGAAAACGTCACCGTAACAGTTCAGAATTTGGTCAAACTGGTGGAGTGTCCCCTGGAGGCTAAGGACATACTTTCTGTAATTCGTGTGCCTAAAACGAATCCCTCTTCTGCAAGACCTAGGTCGGTAATAATAAAGCTGTCCTCGTGTCGTCTACGCGATTGTCTGCTAGCATCATGCACTAATTATAACAAGAAACACGCCAGTGAGAAGCTTAATAGTGCTTTGCTCGGAATTGGTGGTACGAAAGAGCAGATATTCTTAGCACCAACAAATCGCGCTCTTCAAGCACAAGCCCGAGTTTTCAAGAAAAAACACAATTACCTTTGGGTTCGAAATGGTCGCATCTTGCTAAGGAAAAGTGATGATACTCCTGCAATCTGGGTGAAGAATAGTGAGATGCTTAACAATATAGCCACAGGACAATAATTACACTTTGTTTGAGCTTACTTTCCCTATTAATCATGTCAATTGTAAAACTACTGTGAAAATGTTTGGATTAAAGATTTATTACCAGAATGCCAGAAGCATTCGTGGTAAGCTGCATGATCTGTATTTGGCTAGCCTTAATTGTGACTACGATGTTATAGTTCTTACAGAAACGTGGCTCAATAGCGAGGTTCTTGATTCGGAAATCTTGAAGAGCAACTATCGAATATATTGCAGGGACCGTGATAGGGACAATAGTAACAAAACCAATGGCGGAGGTGTTCTGATAGCTGTTGCCAGAAGTCTGGATTTGTCGGCATTGCATATAGTGGACAATTTGGAGATTTTGTGGGTAGCTATTACTTTTTGTATTAACAACGTATTTAAAAAGCTTAACATCTGTGCTGTCTACTTTCCTCCTCCTCAAACAATTGCCAGTATTGAAAAGCAACTAGAGTTATTAAGCAACTCCATTTCACAAATGAACGATGATTTGATACTGCTGGAAGACTTCAACGTCGGACGAATAAGCTGGCACGGAGCTTCCTCTCAACAAAGCAATTATACAGCTGCTGAGGCTGGTAATGTCTCGTCTAACCTTAGCCGTACGCTCCTTGATTTTGTCTCGTTGCATGGCCTTCAGCAGTTAACGCTATAATATATAACGCTAAGAAGAAGAACAAACGGTTTGTCACTACTTGTTTTTTGCTCTTCCTTCCTACACATTTTGCGATTCCGCTTGTAACTTATACCATACCCGATACGCTTGTATACTGGTCTCTGCGCCGTTACAAAGACATTCTAAATCAGGGTTCTCACCTCGCAGGTGGCTCGGTCATGAATATTACAACCGTCAGGGGACCCTGATACTTGATGTATAACTTGAACGAGTTTGAATTACCTTCAATATTTATTATGTTACCGTAACTTAGGAGTTTCATGTAATGACGCTAGTTTCTGAGGTGGTTATGAATTAAGTGCCGCACAGATGAACGCATGTTTTGATGTAAAAGCCTTTATTTGCCATTGTGCTCTTGCGGGCACTTAAACACACGGGAGCTCTACTAACCTGCGGGCGACTAGTGGTCAGCCGTTTCACTGGGTCTCCCCAACCGCTGCGTCCACCTTACGCGCCCACACTGTTCGTGGTGATTCGACATCCGTCTGTCCTCCTGCTGCCCGCACAACAACTTCTCAAACAACTGGCGACTTACTTACGCACAAGTACACAACAATCTTCCCGGGGTTCCTATTTAGCGGCGGTCTTCTTTAAGGTGGAGGTGCTTCCCCAAACGGATTCTAAGTGCAAGAGGTCCTACCAGGCCCCATTACTACAAAAAGGTCTGATGAGGCAGAGCACTGAACGACCCCTCGCTTAGTCCAACCTTACTTACCAACGTAGCTTCTGCTCGTGCCGCTTAGGTATTAACTATGCTTCGCTACCATATAAAACGGGGCAGGTCAAATGATTGATTTATACATTTGTCCTTTCAGCCGGTATTTTAGTGTAACAGATGACATCAGCTAGGTTCAAGACGCTCATATGCGTGGCTTATCGTCGTAATCGATGTCACTGATGCGTGGCGTAGATCTCAAATACATACGCTGGTCCGTGCGCTTCACTACATTCCTTAACTATGTGTAATTTATATTTGTACATCTCGCATTCGTAGTTGTGCAATGAGAAATCCAATGCAATTCGTATCACACTATAATTCTAATCTATGTTCAGGATAATACGAAACGAGAGGACAGTCCCAAGACGTCGTCACTTGCAGCCGTTTGCACTAACTCTCCATTTCTCCCAGTGTCGACCTCTTGATTCTGCCAAAGCGGGCCACCGTTTTGTTTCGTTTTAAACATCCATACTCATTACCTGATGCGACATATATATTTATATAACTTCATGCCACATCCCTTGCGGGGTAGGCAGAGAGAACCGAGTGCATAAGACTCGGTCCTTACACACTACACTCACTTCTTTAATATTCATAACTCTTTTCATGCACGCTCGCCGGTTACTAGGACTCTTGACATCACCTTCTGATAAAACACGACCAATTTGCTCACGGTAGGTTAGTCTCGGTCTTCCTCGGCTCTTACATCTTTCCACTTTTGCATTGTATATCTGTTTCGTCATTCGTTCATCCTGCATACTTTCTACATGTCCGAATCAATGGAGCATGCCTTTTCATATCTTATGTGTAATTTGCAGTTGAAATGATATGTGGAATACCCAAGTTAAATCCCAACTGGCCCACAAACTGCATAAATAGGCTTTCTGCACCTCACTACCTGTACAATAGCTGTTCACATGCTGTAATGTTATCTTTATCTGCATAGCAGCTGCTGGAGAGCTATTAAGGTGAGACAGCTTGTGTAAGCAGCTTATTTGATAGCTGGGATACGACGAATATCGGGCTAAAATGGCCGCATTTTTATGTATATACGGTAGAAATAACTTAAAATGTCTATCGTCGTTGTCAAACCAAAAACTGCTATGTGCACAAACAGTACTTTTGAGATAATAAAAAAAAACATTCTCATGTAAAATTTTACATTAGAATTAATTCCAGAAAGTACTTAAATTTAAAAGAACTCTGTTAAAGTTAACGTGATAGATTATATAAAATAAAAACAATTAGGGTTTTCAATATTTCCAAAAAAGTGTGATTTTTGCACATAGCTGATTTTAAATTGTCAATAATTAGACACATACCAGATATTAATAAAAAAAGAAGAAAAATTTTCACAAATAATTTATTACTGACAGATGGATAGATACACTTTTTATAGTTCTTAATCAAACTTATATTTTAAACTGTCATAAAATGGGTGGTAGTCACGATCAATAAACGATTTTAATTCTTGAAGTTGATTGAATTTTGATTGTGTTATTTCCAATGGACAGTTATATAATGACAAAGGTGCAGGGTTCTCTTGTGGAAGATGTCTTCGTTGTGGGAGAAGCTCGTAATCGTGAAGATGGCGAAGTTTATATAACACTTCACCAGTAGGCTTGTATAAAAATGCTCTGACATAGTTCACAGTAGGATCACCCTTCCTTTTACCAGGTCTGATAGATTGGTAATTAGTAGCTAGGTGCTCGTAATCTTTAAAAAAATCAAAATGGAGTGCTCTAATATCATAAGGCTGTTTAGGTCGAGCTTGACGCATTCTTGCAACGTAATCCTGTGGAGCATAAATGGGGGGCTTTATGTAATGCTCAATAGTTGAATGGACACTATCAACTTCCATCATAGTGTGGCCCTTTTCCAATATAATTTGCTCGATGAGAACTTTCTGAAAATAAGCGTAATCACTTAAAGCACTTCCCAAGACTTTATTCCTGTTCTGGTAATTACATCCATCACTAATTATAATGATATGTTTATAAACGCTGCATGTAGTTTTAAGATAATCAATAACACAGCAGGTGAATTCATTAGATGTTACACCTCCATCGGCTTCATGCCGAAAATAAATAGTCACATCTCCAGTACGAGAATTGTAAATAGTAAAATTATGGCAGTGTAGTTTTTGTTTATAGTACAGAGCTCCGGTAAGTAAACTTGGTGCTAAGAGAACACTTTGCACGTCAACAGATATCACTAAATTTTCTAGGTTATCTTTCAGGTTTTCTATTGCTCTATTCTTAGCGTTACGTGCTTCATCTTTTTTCTGGATGTGTATTTCGTAGTCTTCTTGTGACACATTTTTAAGCTGAAAGCTGGACTAAACATCGCATTGATCCTTCCTCGGTTGCAGCGTCCGTGGTCGCAGGAAGACTGCAAAGCGTTCGAAACGTCAGGTTCAACTTGTTTAATTCAATGTGTAACAATCGCGAAAACCTAAGACAATACTATGTCTGTTTGTCTTGATCTGGTTGTTTTAAGAGAGGTAGGGCGCATCAAAGCAGCCCGTCTGGGGAAGTACCTCCACCTCACAGAAAACCGCAGCCAAATAACAACTCCCTAGAGGGTTGTAGTGTTCCTGCGTGTGAGTGAGGTCACCAGTAAGCTCCTAAGGAGTTGCTGTGTAAGCAGCAGAGGAGGCATCGCGCGAGTGATACTAATATATTACACGCGTTAATAGGCTAAGGTAACTGCTTTACATCAGGTGGACCGTATGCTTGATAGACTCCAGACGTTGTATAAAAAAAAAGGTCGACATTACAATAAGTTCATGTGAATTAGCGCCTACCCACTACCGTTAGCAGATGCCACGTAGAGAGGCGGAACACGTATCGCAGCGACGATCGGAGCACCCAGGGTAGCAAGCGGGTGCATGCGGTTTGTATTCCAGATGGTGGACGGCCGCAGCAGCCGAGGCGGCGGCTACTGGAGCTGCCATGTTAGCGACGGCACGTTGGATGTACTAACGGTAGTGGGTGGGCACCGGCCGGCGCTAGTTCATATGAACTAATTGGTGGCGGAAGCACACAAAGCAGGTTAGATCAAATTGCATGTAAATTTGACTTTCGCAAACTAACCCTCGAATCTATTAACTACACACATCAAAAGTGTCTAGGGATCAACATATATTTTTGCAATAACTTTTCTCCTGATTGATATTAATTAAAATTTTCTTTAAGGATTCATCAAATAAAGTGTTTTCGTTTGTCTACAGTAACGATAAACCAAGTCACCTTTGCATTAATAAAGAAATTTGCCATTTTCATAATAAAGGGATTTTTGACATTTGAACCACTAACATTAAAGTTCGAAAAAAAGACTGAAATAACAGTTTTCTTTAAAATTTTATTGGGTAACTTAAACAATTAATAATCCGTGTTTGTTTGGCATACTCAAAATGAGTTCATCCAAATCACGCTGTGGAATAGCCGCCCATGTTCGTTGCAACAACAAAAAAAGGACTTTGGACACGTTACCGAAGCACTGGTACCGTGGCTGAGCGCCATGGAGGACGGTATCGCTGCACCACACGGAGACAAGACCGATACATTCAAATCACAACTCGAAGAGCTCCAACAATAACCGCCATGATGTTAGCCGTGACGCTTCATCACTCTTCAGGGAACTTAATTAGCGACCAAACAGTCAGAAACCGCTTGCATGAAGTGAACCTTCATTCCCGAAGACCGCTAAGGGTACCACCTATAGCAATGCACAATCGTAGGATTCGATATCAATGGGCTCTTGAACACAGAAATTGGGCAGAAGAACAATGGCGTTTCGTGTGCTTTTCTGATGAGTCTCGTTTTGGTATGAGACCGGATACAAGACGTATACGACACTGGAGAACCCCTGGACGCCAACAGCGATTAAAATCCTGCCAGGAAGTCCATTCTTATAGTGGTGGAACCATCATGGTATGGGCGGGTATTTGGATCGGCGGAAGAACTGAGTTGATTTGGATCAGAGGCAACCTCAACGCTCAAATTTATGCTGAGACGATTGTATCAGACGTCATCGTTCCTCTACAAGTGCAAATCGGTCCCTTATTTCAGTTAATGCATGATAATGCACGACCGCACACCGCAAGAGTTGTAAGACAGACTCTCGCCGCAGCTAACATCAATGTCATGCCCTGGCCTGCTCAGTCGCCCGACTTGAACCCGATTGAGCTTGCATGGGATATGCTACAGAGAAGAGCTCTGCCGAATATGGAGGGTATCCAGTCGCAAGAAGACCTTTTTTTGTTGTTGCAACGAACATGGGCGGCCATTCCACAGCGTGATTTGGATGAACTCATTTTGAGTATGCCAAACCGATGTTCTTGTGTTGTTAGTGTTCGCGGTAGAAACACGGATTATTAATTGTTTAAGTTACCCAATAAAATTTTAAAGAAAACTGTTATTTCAGTCTTTTTTACGAACTTTAATGTTAGTGGTTCAAATGTCAAAAATCCCTTTATTATGAAAATGGCAAATTTCTTTATTAATGCAAAGGTGACTTGGTTTATCGTTACTGTAGACAAACGAAAACACTTTATTTGATGAATCCTTAAAGAAAATTTTAATTAATATCAATCAGGAGAAAAGTTATTGCAAAAATATATGTTGATCCCTAGACACTTTTGATGTGTGTATTTAGCGTAAAAGTAATCTTCTGTGATAGTTTTTCATATATTGTTTATTCCACGTTGGGACCTGCACAAGCCCACCTGATATGAAGTGCCTATTTAACCTTGCAATACATGGAGTATCTAAGATTAACTGGCGATGTGGATTACGTGGATATTGTACATTTTAACCAGCTCAGTGGCGTAGTGGTGAAACGCGCTGTTACTTTAATTGGGTCGGCAACGCATGAGTGACACCCCTGATGTTGCAAATGTCCATAGGCTACGATGACTGTTTACCATTAGGCAGGCCGTATGCTTGATTGCCACCTTAGTATGAACATGTCTGTTTGGTTTGGTTAACAACTCCCCAGCGGTCACCAGTGAGCTCCTAAGGAGTTGGTGAGTTATCGTGTATTACAATCATAACATGTGTCTGATAAATGCGGAACGAGTGATACTTAATGTATTGCAAGCGTTTATTGGCTACGGCAACGGCTTTACATCAGGTGGGCTGTATGCTTGTATACCTACCGGCGTTGTGTAAAAAAAGTTAACTGTATTATTACTCGTATAAACATTTCTTTTTATACAATGTCGGAAGGGATACAAGCATACGGCCCACCGTACCCTATGATCTCTAAGTATCACTCGTGCGATGCCACGTCTGCTGCTAACACAGTAACTCCTTTGGAGCTTACTGAACACAACAACCCTTTAGGGAGTTGTTATTTGGCTACGGTATTGGCCATGTGGTACAGGATCTATTTCAGATGTCTGTTTTGATGCACCCTACCTCTCTTAAAAATTAATCACTTCGTGAATACCGTTTTTTTATACTGTGTTGGATGGCACATCAAACCCTTTAGGGAGTTGTTATTTGGCTGCGGAATTCCATGAGGTGGAGTAGACTTTTCAGAGGGGTACCGAGATGAGCCCTACCGCTCTTAAAAATTAATCACTTCGTGAATACCTTCTTTTTATACTGTGTTGGATGGTATATCAACCCTTTAGGGAGTTGGTATTTGGCTGCGGTATTCCGTGAGGTTTCCAGACGGCTGCTTTGATGCGCCCTGCCTCTTTTAAAACTCACTCACACTCACTTCGTAAATACCTTTTTTTGTGTTGGATAGTAAATAGGTACGAACGCTTCCAATACGTTAAGCATCACTCCCGTGATGCCACTTCTGGGCATTCATACAACTTACTTTTTAGTATAGCTTTTTTAAAAGTATAACTTATCTATAAGATATATACCTACGCATGCAGTATAGTTCACAATAATAACATAGATTGTTGATTAGTCCAATCAGAATAACGCAGTGGACCGTGTCGCTACACCGACCAATCACAGTGCGGTATTGATGTGACGTCACTGAACTGTGCATCGCTTTGAGGATGGAGGAGTAATATGCTTGTCTGAAACGGCTCTCTGTTTACATTTGCTCAAAAACGGGATTTGAGGGGTTTGGGAGCGTAATGAACAATAATGAATGCAGGGAGAATGTTAAATTGTCGTCTCTCAGCCAAACTGCAGTTGATCAACGTGGCGGATTAAATACGCAAGTTAAGCAGCGACGACTGTAGCACGTCTGTGGATGAGTTAAGTCTCGAGTTTCTCCGTGCAAAGAGCACACGTTTTAGCTGTCGGTTAAAAAGAGGCAGAGGCAGGTATGTCACAGGTCGACTGGAGAAATATATCCACTTTACGGAAGACCACAGCCTCACTGATAACTCACTCGAGCGTTATTGTGTTTAAGACCTTTAAAGAAAAAGTACAGACGAAGGCCCGCTGGGAATTTTATCGCCTACGATATTACTTAAATAAAAAGTACAGACGATGGATAGTTGGGATTTTATCGCCTACGATATTATTTTAAAAAAAGTACAGACGATGGATAGTTGAAATTTTATCGCCTACGATATTATTTAAAAAAGAGGTACAGACGATGGATAGTTGGGATTTTACGCCTACGATATTATTTAAAAAAGAAGTACAGACAATGGATAGTTGAAATTTTATCGCCTACGATATTATTTAAAAAAGAAGTACAGACGATGGATAGTTGGAATTTTATCGCCTACGATATTATTTAAAAAAGAAGTACAGACGATGGATAGTTGGGATTTTATCGCCTACGATATTATTTAAAAAGAAGTACAGACAATGGATGGTTGGGATTTTATCGCCTACGATATTATTTAAAAAGAAGTACAGACGACGGATAGTTGAAATTTTATCGCCTACGATATTATTTAAAAAGAAGTACAGACGACGGATAGTTGAAATTTTATCGCCTACGATATTATTTAAAAAGAAGTACAGACAATGGATGGTTGGGATTTTATCGCCTACGATATTATTTAAAAAAAAGTACAGACTCAGAGAGAGAAGAAATGGATATTTGGGAATTTGATCGCTTACGATCTATATTTTATAAAGTAAGTTTTTAAATAAGCGAGCTACTTGTCCTCAGCCGCAAGTTCGAACATTTATCTCCGCATAATATATGACACGGTTATTTTCCTCCCTGGAATGGTGGTGGCACCGCGGTACAACCGCACGCCTAACAAGCGTGAGGTTCCGCGTTCGAACCCCGGCTACTACTCGCCTACTCGGTTTTTACAAGTAGGTACAATTTCGCGTCCGGCTACCACTTGCTCCCGGTGAGGGAAAACACCGTGAGGAAACCTGCACATGCAGATCTTCTGGATGTGTAACCATGATTTATCGTCTTGTCTGGTTCCCCATTAAGAGTTACGGAGGTCAGATGGCAGTCGCTCCAATGTAATGACTGGACTCGCCACATCTTGGATCATGATCATGCGAGCCCCGGGCTCCGTACTGGATGCAACCGGGACTTATCGCTTGATGAGTGAGTGGTTATTTTCCTGCCTCTCCAAAACCTCCAAATATTTGTCCACGGGAGCTTATAATGAAACAATCAACCAAGTAACTTACTTATATATTTATATTTGAAAATTCTTGGTACAATGTACAATTTTGGACTTATTGGGTATTAAAATTAAAATTTCCTTTAGCAATTATAACAAGACATGTTTTTAATTAAGTATACAATAAAGCCAATGAAGGCTTACATTTTAATCAGAAAGTTAATTAGGTATAATATAAAAGAAACGAGTTACGTAAAGTTTAGATTGTATACAATACATAAGATAATATATGTAGCTCTTGCGAAAATCATCTTAAACTTAGAAATATGTGTGAAATAAACCGAATGAATCATATTGTAAAAGCGTAATTGGCTTTGTTTACGTAAGTTATAATGTAGTTAACACAGTTTTTTTTATTCACAAGTGATTGTGACAAAATTTTATACCATTGTCGATATCTTTTATTACCTTTTATTTGATAATCAGTTGCCAATTGGCGATGTGCTATGGCTAGTGGTCTAAAAGACTTAATCGTTCATGGGATTTACAACTCTTCTAAGTCATATCAAATCTTAATTTTAACTCAAAATATATAATAAGTAAGAAATCACAGAAATAATACAGAAGAAGGATTGGCCGTTTCAAAACAGCAAGTCTCGTTTAAAATATTCAACGTTTTGCAACGCGTATCCTAACTCAGTTTAAAAACCTGAGTTAGTTTAAAAATTATATTATTATAATATAATAAAATTAATGTACATGTTTATGCATTTACTAATAATTTTGTTGTGTTTATTATTTTATATGTTTGCAAACGTTCTAATTTACTGTATATAAAATTAATTAGATACTAGTAATTGAATTTAGAAAAATTAAATAAATCGTAAATGATATAATATGTACATAAATTGCATTATATAATTTATCATATGTATAAAATATATAACATATCATTTGATGTAAATAATTACATTTAACTTACACTGGCCGCTGCCAACCACGGACCACTCACGGATAAAGTAGTTAATTATCAGTGAAAGAATTATCGAAATTCCAAAAATTATCACCTAAATATAAACAAACAAAATATTATTTTATGTAATGCAAGTCACATAAATTTTATTTAAATTATACATATAACGTGAGAACAATAAAGAATGGTTCATAAACCATTCTGTCATAATTTTCAAATATTTTCTGAGTAGCCAGTTTCTATTAAGTATTCTGTCTTATTCGACAAGTTTCTTTGTTATTTAATAACAATTAAATGCTAGGTTTGAAATACCGGGTACGTAAATTAATATTACATGTAGGTTAATGGCTATACTTCCGTTTACATTTTCGAACTGACAAATATTGAAACTGAAATAAAGAGACGCCGCACACTTTCTACTGGCCGATAGTTTAGTCGAATTATTAATTAGTTTAAATTATTTAGTATAAAGCAAGCACATTTGCACACTTTTTTATATAACACTTTACAATTTTCATGATACAATTTCTCTTACTTTTACTGAGTAAACCATAGTATGTTAGAGTGTCTGTCTACTATTATTTACACAGTAAAAATAACTGTTTACTTTTATTTATGACAAAAATCTAGTACGTATAATAAAAATACACAGTTATACAGTAAAGAGAAAATATTGGAATATTAACGAAATCTCGGTAATTACCAGACTCACATATCACACACTTGGAATCGTTTAGTCGCCTCTTTGTGGAGCGTAGCTGACTTCACGGTTTTGAAAAGAAATGAACCTACTGCTGCAACGCGAGCTTTGATAATTATGCAGAAAAAACTTAAATGTGCTTTTATCCTACCGTTATTTCTCCAACATGGTTAAGCTGTCGGCGAATAGTCTTTAGTCTGCGGGGCTCTTAATGTGGGCAATGAAAACATATACTATTTTTATTCTAATAGTCATCTCTAAGTTTTATTTAACAAATCAAAGAGAGTGGATTACGAGTAGAATTTCTCAAGCACGACAGTTTACTAGTAAAATGGTATTAGGTGAAACAATTTCAAAAATGTAATATTAATTGAGAGCATTATTATTTCAATTATTAAATTAATAAAATATTCTGCTTGCTCGCGATATTAAATTCTCGCATTTTACTCTAAAAAGAACAAGTGTGAAATTCTAACAAAAAATAATAAAATATATATATATAATTGTAAGTTTAATACGTCGTTTTATTTACATATTCAATATAATGCTTTTAACAATTGACAACAAATTCATTACCTAAGTCTTTGTTTATTTATTTATATTTATATAAATCTGGGCATCTGAAATAGTAAAGCATTTGAAACTTCATTGTAACTGTACAGTGAATTATTTATTGGCAATAAATAGTAATTGATTTGATCAAAAATTATTTTAGTGTATAAATATTTACGTATACATTTCTCTGTCCATGATTTCCATAAATTAATAAACAAAGAACTAATTTTATTATGTAATACTGCGCCGTATTAGATAATTAATTGAAAATCATATTTCACTAATCATTAATTTGGAATTCATTATCAAAATTGAATTTCTTCGTATGAGACTCAAAACTGACATTAAATTCCATAGTAAACATTAAGTACTTAGAAAATATTCCCTCTTATAAATTAGAACCACACATGGCAAAGTATTCGTGAAAGGTTACAGTGGTGAACATTATATTGAGAAACGATAAGAGCCAATAGAAGAAAATAAAAGCAATATTAAAAGTATATATGATTAATTACATTTATTTCGCTATTCCTTATTGATTTGGTTATTATAATGAACGCATTTATAACCACGTCATAAATATGTACAATTTAAGCGAATTTGTATTGCTTTATTTTTTTATTATAATGTTGTTATACATAAATTCAAATATGCCTACGTATATTATGTTAGAATATCCAATTATACATACAATTTATCAATATTTAAACCATCTACGATGGCTGGAAATTAATGATTAATTAAAATAAACGGTAAATATATATTTTTCTAAATTGACAATTATAATTTTAAATGTTACATTCTTATGAATGTAATTTTTAATACAATTCATTTTGTTTGCGTTTATTTGGCAATTTCACTACAATAATATTTTTTCTATACATTTATTGTGATAACTAGATAATTTTGTGCAGTTTTTTTTCATATATTCATGTTAATATTGAGAGCTAAGCGTAGCATACTGTGCTCAATTCGTATATATATTTACAATAATACTTTTATATAATACAAAACATTTTCACTAAATATTTTGTTACCTACTTACATTAAGTAAATCAATTCGAGGCTATGTGTTGAAATAACATATATTTTGAAAAATATTTCTCACGACTGTTATACTTGATATGAAAAAAGTCCAAAACCTGCTATGGATTGTTAGCCTTAGAGAATAAATAATTTAGGGTTCTAAAATTTATCAGCAAGAACATAGTTTCGAAAGCATTTTGTGGCTGGATACATGGTGGAAAGTAGAGATTTAGCTAGCTTCCACAAGTCAATTGTTTACAATACAGCATTCGCTTGTTTGCAAATGAAATAAAAAAAAATCATAACTACCACCTCAATTGCATAATCTATATTACACATTCAAATATAACTGTCGTATGAGCCGCCATTTTGAAAAATAGTATCTCAAAATGGATCAACTGTAGGATAAGCGGTCCTTTGTTTATGTTAAGTGCTTTACAACTAGCGCTAGTTACGTTTCTTTCGTGCTCATATATAAACATTCTCTCTCAGTCATACATACGCATAATTCATTAAAGAGACTTTATTTCTATTGAAGAGACTTTGTTTTTGTTGAACAGTAATAATTTATATTGAAGATACTTCATTTGTATTGTTTTAAAAGCAGTATTGATTTATTTGGTACTATCGTTACGGGTACCTTACATAAAACATGTGACATAAGTCCGACAATTAACCCCAACCAAAAATAGGATTTTTGGTTGGGGTTAATTTTTGCAAGTTAAGTAGATAATTGTAAAATAAAAACTATCGCTTGCGCGTTGCTATACTAGTAGTCAAGCAATGATTCGACTAAGGAAATGCATTCAGTCTCATGACTGCCCAGAGGATAGATAACTCTGTGCTTTTCATCTCTTACTACGTGACCTTGAACTTGTAAACCAGCTCAATGGTGAGGGTCCAAGTATATGCATTGTACCGGTTGGAAGATAGTCTCTTAACCACTCTGTATAATATATATTTTATAAAAAGAGAGGTGTGTAAGGACCGCGTGTTGTATTCCTTGGTTACCTTACTTAGTTTTCCCACGTAATAGACAGATAGATACTCATTTTATAAAAATAAAGTCTCTTCAAATAACCGTTTATGATCGAATCTTCATACAGTATTAATTTATAGAAATCAATATGAAATGGAACAAAATATCTTATAATAACCTAAACATAAGACTGAAAAATTCATAAATATATTTGATTTTGTACTTGTTTATGATAGATATATGTATTTATGGCAACTTGGGAAAATTCTCTAAATATTTTACAATGGAAAAATTCACCTCTACATTAACTCAGTTGTACGTACCTATAATAAGTAGCTAGCATTAGCGTGGCTTTACACCAATGTAAAAATTAAAACATCGCCACCATCAATAAACTTCCCGATAACTCAGTTGGAAGAGTACCGACAATCGAGAGGCGGATTCGAATCCCTTGTAGTCAAGGGAGATGAACTTTTCTATTGAAAAATATTTAGTGAAACATATTCGTTTACACCTAATAACCTATTAAACCTGAATATATTAAGCCCAGTAGGAGGGCCGTGTCTCTGCAGTGGCGTGAGTACTGTTTGGTGTGGATACTCATGGGTATATTAATGTCTACGGTATAATGAAAAAAGAAACACATGAATCGGGTCCGCATACGAAAAAATCTTTTCCAGTTGTATACCGTAGGTTTTAAATTTATATTGTTATCGAATTAGTAGTATTGGCGCTAGCACGTCGCCTTGCGGTGATCCTAATTTTGATATGATTATATACCAATGTTATTTTATCGCAACCAAATTGGTCGTGTTTTATCTGGAGGCGAGATATCGGGAGCCTCAAAAAACTGGCGAGCATTCATGAAAAGTATTCGTCTTTTAGTACTACCTGCTCCCGGCAAGGAACCTCTTAAGACAGAAGTTATTCTCAACTAATTGTCATAATTGAATTGCTCAAAGGAATTATTTGACATAGGTAAAACATTTTAATGACATTTATGATTTTAATGTTTCCCTTTATTCTGACTATATAAATAGAATTGTATTTTGTTCAAGTGAACTTACGAAGTTTATGGCAGATGGGACAAAATTCTTAAGGAACCAAAAGATTACGTAGTCAGTTCAGAATTGGTTTCTTCAGTCGTAGGGTTTGAAATGAACTTCTTATTGAGTTTCACCACGAATTCTCAGGACTATTTCAGGTTCAGAGTAATTATTGTGATAATTGGTGTGGTTTTCGCGAGAGACCGTATAGAGGCTGTTCACGAAATGTGGAGAAAATGATCCGGTATTGCAAATGTTTATCAGTGATATTTTAGATTATTGGAGTTCAAAATACGGAGTACATATGTTTTAAATGGAAAATATCTATTTATCTAGTAATAAACTAAATTTCACTGAAATAAATCGCGGCTTTTATTTATACAATGCTTTGAAAAAACATTATCGTGTGTTTTATTATATCAATCAATAACTGTAGAGCTTGTGATAACAAAAATTATCAATCTATATTTCACGCTAGTAATTGCAGGGTAGGCAGAGAACCGAGCGCCTTTAAGACGCAGACCATACACCCTAGCATAAAGTTATGATAATAAAATTCAAGGAACACCATAAAAACGAAATTTAATTCGGAAGTTTTATAAATTTTAGAATTTTCCACAAAATAATTAATATCTGATTTCCAGAAGGATTTAGAGTCTAGACGGGCAAAACTCACCTACCATGAGAAAATAGGTCGTGTTTTTCCAGAAGGTTTATTAAATAGCATAAAAAGAGCTATTTAAGAAACACATAAGATGTGCAGGGGATGAGTCATGTGGTTCACTCTGCCTGCGTAGTTAATGAACTTTCATGAAGATGTAGTACAGTACAATAAACTTTACTATATACGTTCTAGAAAAGTAATAATTTTAGAGCTCAGTGATTTTGCCAATTGGAAGAATGAACCGCATGGGAAGTTAAACTATGAATACAAATAAATGGAAGGAAAAATTAAAATAGTCGCTAACTTCTAAGTTAACTAAAAAGTGCAAATGATTACAAAAACCAAATCATCATCATCGCTTGGCGTTCCGTATAATCAATTATAGTAAGAATAATATATTTCTTATTATTCATTACATTCCATTATTTTGATTTTACCCGCTTTATTTTCTCTATCAATTATTTCAATTTTTGGTTCTAGATCATTCGGACCCAGAATTACTTTCTTTTCAAAAAGCTGTGAATGCAGTTATATTAATTGATGCAATAAATCAACGTCACTTTAATTAAAATCAGCATATTCTTTATTTAATGTACTTTCTAATCGTTTTCAGTCATTTCCTTCCACTCTGTATATAATTTAATTATTTAATTTTAAAATATTAAGCTATTAAGATATTAAGGTAGTACTCTGCATTTTAGAAATAAATAACCTCCTATATTTCAAAGTCGAATAATAATATTTTATAATTTTTTGCCAAAAGTATACACCCAAAAGTCAACTGAAAAGATGTTATTTAAAAAAAGTAGTTTCTGAAACCCTACCTATATGCAGTGCGTGCTTGTCTTGAAATGTTAATATTATATACATGTGCTTCTCATTGATGCTTAGTTTTTGAAACGAAGGCTTAGATTTATTCTTTTTAGGGTTCCGTACCCAAGGGGTAAAACGGAACCCTATTACTGGGACTCCGCTGTCCGTCCGTCCGTCCGTCCGTCCGTCCGTCTGTCACCAGGCTGTATCTCATGAACCGTGATAGTTAGACAGTTGAAGTTTTCACAGATCATGTATTTCTATTGCCGCTATAACAACAAATACTAAAAAATATAATAAAATAAATATTTAAGGGGGCTCCCATACAACAAACGTGATTTTTTTTTTGCTCATTTTTGCTCGATATTGATAACGGCAACAGGTAGACGCTTGAAATATTCACAGAATATTTAGTTATATATTCAATTTAAGAATAAATAATAAAATTAAAATAAATCAAATATTTAAGGGGGGCGTCTATACAACAAATGCGATTTTTTTGCCGTTTTTATGGTTAATGGTACGGAACCCTTCGTGCGCGAGTCCGATCGCACTTGGCCGATTTTTTATACCACTAAGATTGTGATAAGCAGTAGAAAACTCTCCTAGAGGTTTCTCAAAAAAAATCTCTTCTTTTCTTTCAAACATAAAAAAAACATTCGATGATATCTCAGTGTGCTGAACTAAATATAAACATTATATGAGATATTTTGTTCCAAACACAAAAAACTGCGCCATTTTCATAAAACACGTAGTTTCTACAATCGAAATTAAATCTTAATACTTTCCGATCCGATTTCGATTCAACTATAATCAGATCAACATGTCAGATCATTTTATCACTTCGTAGTCTCATTTTAAATTTAGTTACAATACCCGTAGAGTCTGTTTTCGTTCAATCCGCACATGTTTTGCAACATTGCTGCTTGTACCGCTTCAATGCGCACATGTTCATGGCGCGGACGTTCTCGCAGAACCGGGACCAGTCCCTGCAGATTCCATCTGTTGATCAAACATACTAGATTATCTTCAGGTAGGTCTAATCTATGATAGATATTTTAAGATGGTGCTGGGTCCCGTGGCGGAGTAGTTGGTAAAGCTACTTTAATACACCAACGCTCGTGGGTTCAGTTCCCACACAGGACAAATATTTGTGTACATTAACAGTAGGGTTACTCTCGACTCTAATTCCAATGACAATTCTTAGAATCTTATTATTAGTGCCTAATAGACAATCATAGATGAATTCTTCTTCCTAGCGTTATCCCATTTCCTAATCCACTAGTATTGGTCAGACCCGTAGTGAATTGAGTTACTATGGAAAATCGGGCTCATTGATTCTCTATAGGTTAGTTCCTATGTGCTTGCGCTTAAGTCTATGTACTACTTGTTGTAATTTAAGGAGAATTAATGAATATATATTACTTTATACCTTTGGTAACACACGAGGTCATCTCGCAGTGCCTCATGACGGCAGGCCTGTGCATGCCCTCGCAAGCTGCCGCGGCGCTGCGCTCCTTGTTCCGGCGGAGGCCAGCGCGCCACACGCAGCGGAGCACCCTGTGCTGACGGCCGTGTCCACCGCAGGGCCCTATGCACTGTTGGACATATTAACAAAGGTTTTTAAATCCAAAATTGTTCGTACACACAGAGACATTTTTCATGGAACCGACAACCGCTGGAGAAATAAGGTACTCGGATGACGTCCCCGTACACGCAGTGTGGGACGAACCCCACTAGATGGAGCGACGACCTCAAATGATTTGTAGGGAGTCTATGGATGCAGGTGGCTCAGGAGCGCGACGAATGGCTCTCTTCAGGGGAAGCTTACATCGTGTTTCTGTGTGACATCGCCCGCACCGTTACGTCAGTGGTAATGGGTCTTATTAAGTAGAAATTTGATAAACATACATTTCTGTGATACGGATACGAAAGTGGAACGTAGATAAATACATTTTTGTAAAGGGGGCACATTTGGTAAAGTAGAGAATAAAATTAATGTTAATCTAAGGGTTAGTAGTAGCATGTCAAATGAATAATATTTTGATGTGAAACATCTATTGGCGCGCCTTAGCAGTAAAATCGACCGTATGCCGTGACGGCAAATGGCATGTCGCTCTCCCATGCCGTCATACACTATTCAAGAAAATATTATTAAAATTAATGTAATAAGAAAAATATATTGATTTAATAACAAATCTCTACTCCTTTACATTGTTTTACTCTACATTTTTTATTGGTTTTCGATTTATATTTACGAAAATTTTGAATATTCACTAAAATGTTTCACATCAGCCGGGCATCCCGTGGCGGTCACCATTTTTTTATATTTTGTAATCCAGCAAATAAAAGGTATGTATGTATATGTTCAGGCCAGGTCCCTTGTGGGGTAGACAGCGAGAACCGAGCGCCATAAGACGCGGTACTTCACACATTTCACTCGCTTCTTTATCCGCTTCATAAAATACGTTCAATTCGGTCATGGTAGGTGAGTATTTTTCTTCTTCGACTCCTAAATATACAGCAAGCGTTATGCCAGAAATTTTGAGCAATGCTCGCATATCGACCGCGTTTATTTCATGCTCTCTGCAAATATTACACAAAATGAACCCAACTAACCTCAAAGGTCAAAAATATTTTTGTAAGCTCACCTTACTCCAAGGCCCAACAAGCCAAGTCGGCCTGCACGGCTTCGGCTCTCGCCTTATCTTCTCGGGCCTGATGCTCTGGTCGCACAAGGAGTCAGCTAGGACTGTTCCATTATCGCTGGTGCATTCTACACGGCGTCTAACTATAGCTGTAGAGGAAAAACATTCATCCAAAAATTGCACTTCAAGAACAAAGCGGAATTAACTGAAGGCTGATGAAGGCCAGTGATTGCAAGCCGCTAAAAGATTTACTAACAGATTGTCTCGATATCACGAGACGAGATTGGTAGTGCAGTGGTTAGTGACACCCCTTTGACATTGACGCTCGTGGGTTCGATTTCCACACAGAACGTACATTTGTTTGTATAAACATGTTTGTTTTCTTGGTTTGGGTATTTTTAAGAGCAGTAGAGCGCATCAAAGCAGCCGGTCAGGGGAAGTCCCTCCACCTCACAGAAGACGGCTACCAAAAAATAACTCCCTGGGGGGTTGTTAGGTTCCAACGAGCCAGTAGGTCTCCAAGTAAGCAAGAAGCTGCTTCGGTAACAGCGGGAGTGCTAGTAGCATGTTAATGTTTTTTTATGCAAAGTCGAGAGGCATATAAGCATACGGTCTGCCTGAAGGTAAGCAGTTACCGTAGCCTAATGGACATTTGCAACTAGGGGTGTCACTCATACGTTGCCGATCCTGTAAAAACCTTGGAAAAACCTGCCTTATGTAACGCGGTAATCATAGCCTATGAAAGCCTGCAATACCAAAAAGCGTAGCGTCCTGATTCTAACATACTCCTCCTCCTCCTTGGGAGCTTACTGGTGACCCTCATTTACTCGTAGAAACACAACAACCCACCAGAGAGTTGTTATTTGGCTTCGGTTTTCTGTGAGGTGGAGGTACTCGTACTTCCCCAGATGTGCTGCTTTGATGCGCCCTACCTTAAAAACACCCAGACCAAGACAAACAGACATGTTCATGCACACAAATGTTTGTGTGGGAATCGAACCCACGAGCATTGATGTCATAGTCGAGTTATAAACCGCTGCTCTATCGAGCTCTTCAAAATGTGATATAAAGTTACTTCCCAAGACCAGCTGCTATGATGGGCCGTACCCGAAAACACGAATGTCTATCGTATGTGGGAACTGAACCTTTGGTGTGAAAGTGGCATTACTAACTACTTTGCCACCGTCTCCTGCTGCTGTAAACACAACCATAATGGCCTCACAATAAGTGGCATGCAATTTGATGTAAATGGAGGGGCTTACCACTACCGCTGCCGGTGCAGCGCACCGCAGACCAAGGCGTCGTCCGCCAAGTCTCACAACTGGCTCCGTGACAGTCCCGCAGCACGCCCGGCGGCGTCACGCCCCGCGAGAGACATCTCTCTGTTTCCACAGTGGTTGTAGAGTTGTTCTTCTTGTGCTATTGGAAAATATTCGATGACTGATTGATTGCAGTAAGAAAGAACTACGAAACAGATACGCGAAAGTGGAAGGACGTTGGAACCGAGAAAAAGCCAATACTCACCTCTACTTCTTCTTATGACCGTTGTCTCGTTACCTAATCCATCAGGATTTACGGGGTCCGCTACCTAAGCCTAAGGATTCGGCGAAGAAAGTGATTTTCACATGGTGCGACTAACGACCTCCACAACCCAAATGGAAGACCAGACCTTTCTTAGGTTAGGTCACACGTTTTTCGAAATATAATCTCTTGGACGTGTGGGCTTCCTCGCGGTGTTTTCCTTCACCGCAGAGCAAGTGATAATTGCAAAATATGTATTTTTTTATACTACGTCGGGAGGCATACAAGCATACGGCCCACCTGATGTAAAGCGGATACCGTAGCCTATTAACCCTTGCGATATATTAAGTATCACTCGCATGATGCCTCCTCTGCTGCTTACACAGCAACTCCTTGGGAGCTTACTGGTGACCTCACTCACACGCAGGAACACAACAACCCTCTAGAGAGTTGTGATTTGGCTGCGGTTTTCTGCGAGGTGGAGGTACTTCCCCAGACGGGCTGCTTTGATGCGCCCTACCTCATAAAACATCCAGACCAAGACAAACAGACATGTTCATGCACACAAATCTTTGCCTTGTGTGGGAATCGAACCCACGAGCGTTGGTGTCAAAGCTGCGTCATTCACGACTGAGCCACCGAGCTCGTCAAAACATAGCCTAGACATCTTTATCCACTGGGTTATCACCGCTGTTCTTTCTTATTATACTTATATCTTTATCTTAGAAGGCCAACTCACCCACTGCGACCATTAATTTGTCCTGTTTTATTAGAAGGTGAAGTCAGGAGCCTTAGGAATTGGCGAACATGCACGAAGAGAGCTATGAATGTGAAGAAGCGAGCGAGACAAGTAAGGATCGCGTCTTGTGGGGATCAGAGCTCTATGCCTACACCGCAGAGGACCTGACGTGAGGAAATAGTTTTTTTTTTTTTTAATATTGTCGGTCAAATTACACAGCGCCATCGAGCCCCAAAGTAAGCGAAGCTTGTGTTATGGGTATTAGACAACTGATAAACATACGTAAACACATTTTTTTTTTGTAAATTCATACTTATTATACATAGGAAATACCCAGACCAAGACAAACAGACATGTTCATGCACACAAATGTTTGTACTGTGTGGGAATCGAACCCACGAGCGTTGGTGTCAAAGTAGCGCAACAGCGCGTTCGACTACTGCGCCACCGAGCTCGTTATAGATAGATACATTGTAGTAGAAAGAGGTATGTATTACTACATTACTAGAATCTTCGGAAACCATTTAAATAGTGCAATCAATATCTTGCACCTCACCATGTTAATAAAAAAAGTTAATAAATGGCTTGACATAATCTGCAGAGTCAAAATTCTCAGATGCACGTGATGCATCCTGCTGGTTAAGAACGAGGCCTGACGAAAGAGGATAGGGTATATTTAAAGACAAAGAACAGCCATAGCAGTAATGGAATACATCTACTAACGGTAGTAGGTGAGTATGGCCGGCGACATTTCGTTTGAATTGCCACCAATTAGGTAGGGTGGTGGAAGAACACAAAGCAGGTTACATCAAATTGCATTTAAATGAATCCAAGTCGGCAATTTTTTTTTATTATTTACAGTTTATTTATTAAATTAGATACTATTGTCGTGATTATGATAGATTTACGTATGGGAGAGAGAGATGAGTATGCCAGAGAGAGCGCGGAAGTAGAATAAACCAGTCGAGATGCGAACGTTGCGCAAGATCTGTCGCTTGACGCTTGTAGACTGCGTTCGTAATGATGATGTAATAAAGAGAGTTGGTATGAAAGAGAATATCGGTGTTAAGATAAGAAGATGAATGCTTTGATGGTTCGGGCATGAAGAAAGAATGCAAGAGGAAAACCTGCATTGCGAATGTGGAAGGATGCAGGAGCCGAGGGACGTGGCCTTGGAAAGAGTTGTAAATGGCACGTGAAGTTATGAGTGCAAGGCACTTGGAGTGAAGAATTTTTTTATACAACATCTAGAACTATGCAACAAGCATTCGGCCCACGTGACGTAAAGCGATTACCGTCGCCTATGAAGGCTTGCAATACATTAAGTATCACTCGCACGCAGGAACACAACAACCCTTCAGGGAGTTATTAGTTAGCTGCGGTTTTCTGTGAGGTACTTCCCTAGACGGGCTGCTTTGTTATGCCCTACCTCTCTTGCACTATAGATAGATATTAAGTCTGCTTACCTGGCACACCGCACCCCTCACTTGGTGTCCCGGCTGCCCGCACGGCGCGCCACACGGCGACCACTCCGACGTCATCCAGACATACTCCTTGGCATCCAATATGTCCTCGTATCTGAACACAAATATGACATTACGAGTGACAATAACTGCTCAATGGGAAGGTTGTGCCCACACAAATGGCAAATATACAATCTAAATAAATATTCATCCAACAAAATACAGAGAGCCATCTAGTCCCAAACTAAGTAAAATTTGCTATGGTTACTAGACAACTGAGATGAATAGATTAGAATTGGTCTTCATTGTCTTTGAAATTTTAATCATTATTTTTTTTTTGTAACTTGTATCACCATGCTAAATAATATAAGTAATTATTAATATGTGGATAACGATGTTGGTTGTACAATAGCTCAAACTTACTTGTTCTATACTAATGTTAACATATACTATATTGTATCAGCTGTTTGTTTGCCCCAAATAAAATAAATAAATAAATATATGTTTATCATACATAGAAAATACCGAGTCCAATGCAAACAGATATGCTTCTGCAAACAAATGTTTGTCTGTTGCGGGAATCGAACCTAAAGACGTAATTTCTTGGGGTATAAATAAATATATTCCATGTACTAAATACGTATTATATATATACGCACGTCGAAGAAATTATATTTCGAAAGGCACGTGACTTAACGAAAGAAAGGTCTGGTTTACCCTCTAGGTAGTGGAGGTCTGACGGCAGTGGCTTCATGTGATCACCTGGAGGAGAAGGTCAAGCTGGCGTCCAAGAAACTTGGTGTGCTCAATAGAGCGGAACAGTACTTCAGCTCGGGGCAAAGACTTATGTTATATAAGTCTCAAGTCAGACCGCATATAGAGTAGGTACTGTAGCCACCTACGGGCGGGAGCACCTGGATACCAGCTAGGACCTTGTGACTCGATACAGAGACGTGCTGTGAGGATCGTCGATGATCCTGAACTCACACAGCCCATGAGTTTGAGAAGAGATTTTGCATCCTTCTGCGTGTTCTACCGATTGTTTAACGGCTTGTGTTCTGAGGAGTTGTTCGACATTATGCCAACAGCGTCGTTTTACAATCGCTCAGCTCGCCGACGGCTGGGCGTTCATCCTCATGCACTGGAACCGCAATGGTCACGTACTATGCGGTTCCAGAGAAGTTTTCTTCTGAGAACTACTAAGTTGTGGAATGAGCTCCCTGCCGAGGTTTTCCCAAGGGACTACAGTATGGGGTTCTTCAAGAAAGGCGTGAAGAGGTTCTTACAGGGTCGGCTACGCAGGAGTGACACTTCTGGTGTTGCAATTGTCCATATGCTGCGGTAAGTGCTTACCATCAGGCAGGCCGTATGCTTGTTGGCCACCTTAGTGGTATAAAAAATGTAGAAATCAGTATCTTTGCCAAATCCTTCCGCTTAGGTATTGAAACCCGTCAATCCATTTATTAGGAAACGGGATAACGTTAGAAAGACGAGTGTTTATTTATTTATTTAATTGTTAGACATAGTACTTAATATTTTTAGAAGAGGCGCATTCGTTCTTCTCATTACCTTCATTAGTAAATTGGGTCCGAGAGAAGCCGGGCAGAGTCGATATATCGAATTTACAAAATGTATTCGAACTATAAAAAATATTACTGTTAGTGCGTTTTTTTATCACAAAATACACATTCATCGAACAACACATTTTGTAAAAAAGTTTTAATTTACTTGCATGTACATAAATATTAAGTTACCACTAGAACTACGATAATAATTTCCTGCATTTTTGCATGCAATATTTTGAAAATCTTTTTATTGAATTATCACAATTATCGATATTATAAAAGGCGAAGAAGAGAAATAAACGAAATAATGTTGTGAATCACAAAGTTTGAATGCATTATTATAAGTTCCCAATAAACATGAGTAGTTATTGCATAAGATGCATGAAGAATTGACAACTTTCGCATTTATCTGGATTATAACAGCCATTTTTTATTAGTTGGTGCGTTTTGATTTTCCTCGTTAGTAGTTAATTCTTATTATTATTTTTTAGAGCTGTTGTGTTTTTTAAGTTTTGTATTTATGCTACTTTTCATATTGTGTTACTGTCGAGTTTCCGTTATTAGAATTTTGGGTGAAAATGAATGAACGTGAACCGAGAAGCATTGAGTTGTTATGTACTAGAGGAGTTATCCTAAGTAAAAATCTTGCTCCATTTTGGTAATAATTAAAACTAATGTCCGCTGCAGAGTTGAAATAATTTGGATATCTATCCCAAAGATTCGAAGATACAGCACTAAATCGCTTCTAAGGAGCACTTTTCTCGCGACCAAAAGGTCAAAAGCGCCGTGATTTTCATGTAAATGTATGTAATGTAAGTAATTGTGACAAATTTATTGTCGCTTTTTAGTTCCTGGGTGATTTTGAAGCCGGTAATTATTTATTTAAAAATAATTTATTTGCTTTTTATTTTATTTTATTTATTTATAATCACTTTAATTTACCGCGGGTAGTTTAGTGGTGTAAATAAAAAAACAGATTGAACGTCCTCATCAAAAAACTTTTGCTGCAGGGAACCAGAAACCAAAACATTATCTGTGTATATATTTTTGTTTTTGTTGATTTTCTCAAAAAATGCTGAATCATTTCGATAAAATTTATACGAGACCACCTCTGAAGTATAACCTACCAAACAAAAGGAGAATCATTAATAGATTCAGGCGTTATTTTGCGAAAATTGCATGTAAAAGAAGAATCATCAAAATCAATAAAAAATAATCATACAGTTGAATTGAGAACCTCCTCCTCTTTTGAAGTCGGTTAAAAAAAGGAATAGTAAACGTTTATACTGAGTGTGCTATTGAAAGTGGTCCGCCTGCAGCGCGTCATAAAGAATATTTTATGAATCGCGTAAATATTTGAAGAGATTCAGACATTAGTTGACTATATTTCATTTGAACGATCCAATATGCGATTTTATGCAAACGGCGTAGTTAATGGCAGATATATGTGTCACAATATGCGAGTAAAATATGTTTGCAATGAATAGTTTTATACGTATACTATGATAACACCAGAGGGAGACTTTGTACAAAAGTCGTCTGCGTGGGTACCTGTATCTCACCTATTTCTACCGCCAAGCAGCTATATTTATGTAGCTGTGTTCCGGCTTGAAGGGTGAGATATGGCAGAGAAATCACTGGGTACTGTGACGAAATATCCTTAGGTCACAAGATTGACAGCGCGCGAGTAACATCCCCGTGGTGTTGCGAGTGTCAATAGGCTGCGGTGACCGCTTACCATCTAATGCGGACCGCATGCTTGTTTGCCAATCTAGTTGTATATAAAAAAATAAAGATAAAAATTCTTTATTTGCCCGATGCGGGTACTTAGGGCCTTATGTTGTTGAAATAAAAAGTTATTGTATTTTATTCATTTCTCATGGTTTCTATTTGTTTTTTATTTGCCACCATTTTTGAAATGATCATTCGCAATGAAGAAATTACAAAAGAAACTTGCCAATAAAGGTCTTTTTTAATCGTCAATAGACATAATAAAAAAAGAAATTCAGTATAGCGGTGCAGTAATATTGATATAAAATGGTATAATTAAAGAAATATCAATAAATGTCCTAAATTGTATTTGTATACGTGTCACAATGTTTTGTTGAGCAAATAAACGATGATTTGATTTGATACATTTCCAGACAAGTTTCAGAACAAAGAGCTCCAATTCTAACCTGTCCAACGTATAAGAATGTCGTCGACATATCTACAGTAATAGAGAATTGGACGAATTGAAATTGGACCAAGCGTTATGTGGAGCTCTTTGTTTCAAAATTAAACAAAATCCACTCCAAAATTAAATTCACTATAGAAATAGAACAAAATAATTCACATAACTTTTTGGACACTTAACGTTTGTAGTGGGTGGGTGCCCGCCGGCACTAGTTCACATGAACTAATCGGCAGCGGAAGCTGATTAGTTAATAGATTCAGGCGATGATTTGACTTTCGCAAATTAACGCCCGAATCTATTAACTACTTATGTATACGATTTCTGTTATTAGGATGTTTGTATGTGTTAATGTTTTGGTATTATTTTATTTTTAGTAACATTACTACAATTTAGAAATGTTACTAAAATAAAAGAATACTAAAACAGTCTTCAACAGTTTGCTCTTTTGATATATCCAAGAATTTTAGCGTAACTTTAACTTAACCGCTTGATATCACTGTACATTGTACTGTATATATTTTGTCTATCTGATAATAGTTTTTGTATGTTTTTTTTTGTAATCTAGGCACATATTCTCTGTGAAAAACTCAATCTCATTGTCTTACATGTGTGTTCTATGATACAAATAAACTTTTTATCTATCTATCTATATCATTTTATCATTACGCACATATGCTGACGTACATTTATTGGATGATTCGGAAAACGACCTATCGGCAAGTTCTTTCAGCATTTATTCTTCAATTCCAAAATCATCATCATCACTTCAGCCCGTATTCGTCCACCGCTGAACATAAGTTCCCTCTAGAGAGCCATTCGCCTCGATGCTGCACCACGTGCATTTAAAGAGCAATTACAACGATGAGAAATTAATAAGATACAATAAGATTTTATTGAAATAATGTAAGACGTGTATAAGTGCCTCCGATAGCCTAATGGCAAATTAGTATTTGTCATCTACGAGTACTAGCTGATCCCCACTACTTCGACCGCGTTATCCCAGTATCCCATGAGGGCCGTTTTCCTTCTTTTTTTTTACTTCTAAGGTCTATGTCGTATGTTGAATAACCTGTAACTTTCTTCAAGAATTGGGCTATCAAAACCAAAAATATTTTTTTAAATCCCAATGGTTGCAGTTCCAAAAATTAAGCGCGTTCAAACAAACTAACTCCTTCACTTTATATATTAGTATAGGTATCATTACTTCTCAGGTAAATACGAATGGTTTTGTTTCCATTGTGTAGAGCCAGTATTCTAGACTTAAGTCTATCTAGGTTCGTTATCGTTGTTTTATGCTAATGCCCTAATGCCTAGGTAAAGCAAAGCTTTTAACACCTGGCTCGCTGAAACTCCGGCTTCATTTACTAACAATGGCTGTTACGTTTCCATCGTGATTAGTTTCTCTGTTTACCAAGAGAAAAGGAACGGGAAATACTACGTTTGTACGTCGTAACGTATGTAGCACGCCTTATGGGAAGCCGTTGCCACAGTCGATGGACTAGCAACAGAAACAGTTGCAAGTTAAACTCCTCAAGAGGTCACTTGTTTAATTTTTCACTCGCAGTAAGAACAATCCTCAAGAATCGGTATGTACCTGCCCTCTTCTGAAAGGTGAAAGGGTTTCCCTCACTTCTGCATATACCTCCTTTGTTATAAATGTATATATTTTATTTATACAACATCGGAATGCATACCAGCACACGACCCACCTGATATAAAGCGGTTACCGTAGCCTATGGACGTGTCACCTCTGCTGTTAACACAGCTACTACTTACTCACACGCAGGAACATAACAACCCTCTAGGGAGTTGTTATTTATCTGCAGTTTGTTATAATGTGAAGATACATCCTCAGTCTTTTTTTATACCACTAAGGGCGCCAACAAGCATACAGCCTGTCTGGTGGTAAACAGTCACCGTAGGCAACCATTTGCAACACTAGGGTTGTCACTCATGCGTTGCCGACCCTCTAAAAACCTCTTCACGCCTTTCTTGAAGAACCCCAAGCTGTAGTCACTTGGGAAAACCTCGGCTGGGAGTGCATTCCACAACTTGAGAGTTCTCAGAAGAAAACTTCCCTGGAACCGCCCAGTCTGGCTGCTTGTTGAACAATGCGCTACTCCGTGCAAGCCTCGTGTGCTAAACGTACGTACTGGGAACAATCGCGGTGGGTAGATGGTAGTAAGATAACGCCTGTAGTCATAAGGCATAGTCTCGCCTGAACTCTCTTCGTTGGGTAGAGCAGATTTAAAAGCAATTCTAGATCAAGCCCTATTAACATTATAATATGATACATACTATCACCCATCCAGAAATTTTCTTCTGAATATCAATTTCCAAAAACAATCTTCGTCCTAGCTTTACCCCAGACTGGCGGATATGCTATGGATTTGGTGAAGATATTAATTTTTGCATAGTAACTGCTGTCACAGCTACACAACCCACAGGGAAAACCAGACCTTATTTTGGACACACGCACACGTCTTTTGAAATATAATTTCTTGGATTGCTTGGAGCAAGCGATAATGTCAAATACTTCGTCTGGCTATAAATACTGTTACAATTAAAAATAAACAAAATATTACATTTGAATTTGGAATCTGTCATTTTTATATGATTGTTCATTGAGTTTTCTCATTTTGGCGCCAATACATTGTGCAATATTTTGCGATATTAAAATGGAGTGGGGTGATAAAGAGAACCGAATCGCTGTGATTGCATTACACAAAGTAGGTATGGAGCCAAATGCAATTTTTAAAACTCTCCATACGCTTGGTATTAGTAAAATGTTTGTGTACCGGGCTATTAATAGGTACAATGAGACCTCCTCTGTTTGTGACAGAAAAAGATCTGGCCGTCCACGTAGTGTTCGTACGAAAAAGGCGGTCAAAGCAGTAAGGGAAAGAATTCGAAGAATCCTGTCCGAAAGCAAAAGATTTTATCTCGGGAGATGAAGATAGCACCTAGAACCATGTCGCGTATTTTAAAAGATGACTTAGGACTTGCATAATTACTCATAATTTAAAAAAGAATAGGGTGGTAAAATCGAAACAACTACTAAAGCGGTACGCAAAGGGAGGTCACAGAATAAAATTGTTTACGGATGAGAACATTTTTACAATTGAGCAACATTTTAACAAACAAAATGACCGTATTTATGCTCAAAACTCTAAGGAAGCTTCCCAATTAGTCGACAGAGTGCAACGTGGGCACTATCCGACTTCAGTGATGGCTTGGTGGGGTATTAGCAATGAAGGAGTGACTGAGCCATACTTTTGTGAAAAAGGTATCAAAACATCGGCACAAGTGTATCAAGATATGGTATCTTGATACACTTGTGCCGATGTTTTGATGAAGGTAGTGAAGCTCTTGAGAAGGTAGTGAAGCCCCTTAAAAACACCATGTTCAATAACCAAGAATGGTCCTTCCAGCAAGACTCGGCGCCGGGTCATAAAGCTCGGTCTACGCAGTCTTGGTTGGAAACGAACGTTTCGGACTTCATCAGAGCTGAAGACTGGCCGTCGTCTAGTCCCGATCTTAATCCGCTGGATTATGATTTATGGTCAGTTTCAGAGAGTACGGCTTGCTCTAAACGCCGTGATAATTTGGAGTCCCTAAAACAATCCGTACGATTGGCAGTGAAGAATTTTCCCATGGAAAGAGTTCGTGCTTCTATTGATAACTGGCCTCAACGTTTAAAGGACTGTATGGCAGCAAATGGAGACCACTTCGAATAAGCTTTTTATATTTTAAATTGTTTTATATTTATGCATTAAACTAACACACTGTAAAAGTAATAAATGTTATTTGCAATAGAATTTTTTTTCTTCTTGGTTTCAGTATTTTTTTATGGCAAGACTAGGTATGTGTGTAAATAAATTCGAAAGAATTTAGTAGTACATACCCATACCAGGCAATAGTCAGTTAATAGGCTAATTAAATAGTTAATTTGCTTTGTGTGCTCATGCCACCAGTTACTGTATGCGAACTAGACTTGTAGCATGTTATTCTAACGACTAACGTCTACAGTGCAAGAAGAAGCGTCGTGTAGTGGCGAAACACGTGTCGCAGCGATGACCAGCAGGCCGATTCTACTAAATAACTGCAACTGCACTGCAGCGCGGTGTGTGTCAAAATGCGTACATTTGTCGTTAAACGTCGCTGCTGTCAGATCGCTTGACGAAACGTCAAAATGTACGCATTTTGCCACACGTCGCGCTGCAGTGCAGTTGCAGTTATTTAGTAGAAACGGCCTGCAGTACAGTCATGGCAGCAACGGTGGCGGGTGCATGCGGTTTCCGTTCCAGATGGCGGGCAATCGCGAGGACGACCGCTGCAGCCGAAGCAAAGACTATCGGAGCAGCCATGCAACGACGGCATGTTGCATCTACTAACGGTAGTAGGTGGAAGCCGCAAGATCGCATGTACTAATTGGTGGCGGTAGCACACTGGATCAAATTGTATCAACTCAGGCTACTCTTCTTCTTACGAATTTCTGTTGTCCGCGTAGTAATGTAAAAGTAACACTAATTATAATTAACATAAATGCTTTTTTAGCTACCTGATTCCCGTCGTGGTTTCAATATCATCACTAAGATTTTCTTTCAAAGTTTCCACTCTTCCTTCTTCTATAGTATTACTATTAAAATCTTCATTAACAATAATGATGTCAGAATCGTCATCCTCTGGGAACACAATCTGTTTATCGTCCAGGTTGATCAGGTGGGAGTGGACAGCGTAGCTGTGGTACATCGTTATCGGATCAGCCATCCTTTGCCCTCTAGAGTTTCCAATTGTCTGAAAGTTCCAAAACGTCTGAACATATCAATTATATGAGTTCTAAACATAATTGTTTATTTAATATCTAACAATGTTTATTATTTACTTATTTAAAATGATAACACAAATAGAATGTGTATAATCCATACACCTGAACATACAAGACGTTCTTTCAGAGCGAAAGAAAACGCCGCGTTTTCTTAGCAACCTTATAGTGTACAACATTCTTTGTAAATGCGATGCCTCATATGACTAGTACATATTTTTTTAAATTTCTTAATCGCTCTAGAAGAATTTCTCGCTGCAAAATGCTTTAAACATAACTCTGCGAAAGGTGATCGATGCATCCAACTATATATTTGTCAAAATTAAATCATGATTAACTGTAAAAATATATATCACCAGTAATAACATGCACTAAGCATGAAATCGTGAAAAAAAGTGATTTGCATTTAATGAGAAACGAACCCAATTCAAAGTACACTTACACACTACATTTTTGGCTATAATTCAATTTTAAACATAAGTGGTTTAATCGGCGTCAATCACCGATTGTGACTGAAAATAGTAATTTAGTATCGCGATTGCATGATGAAAATGCGGATGCTGTTATTTAAAATAGCCATACATATAATATCAATATTATCTTAATCAATCGAAGTCAATATAGAGCATGATCACGTTATTAGAAGAAGAATTTTAGAGCGTGTAACAAAGTTCAAAAGATGAATCGCCACGAAACGTCGGACACGTGTGTAAGAGCTCTTATGAAATAATGAAAATTAGTCCCTTATATAAGTGAAATATTGTTATAATGACCATCAGCTAATAATTTCATAAAAAAATGACCAGTAAACTAATTAAAAATCTAAGTGAAAAATTATACTAACCAAATACATAATGACTATTAGACCAAACCAAAACTGTGTCCATGCTGAACCAAAAGGACCAAATGGTGGTTAGAATAGAGCTCCATTTTGGAAACTTCTCACCTGGAGTTGCATAACAATATAATGCAGGCAGGGTAGCAGCCTGGCGGCACTGCTGCGTTTGGGTGGAAGCATCTGGGAGGACACAGCAGTCTCCTAAGTTTCATAGTTCCCAAGCGGCGTGCGAGATTTGTTAGGATACAGGTACATGAAAGTTTTGTTCCAATATTTTGCATATGCAACTAATATTGCCAAAAAAAAAGTTGTAACCCATGTCACATTGTTCGCTTGTATGTTTATCTTTATATTGTGGAGCTCGATGGCGTCGTTTCGTGTGTCAATCTACCCGAACATGAAGGTTAAGTAACGTCGACCGCAGCTTGTCTATGAATGAGTTTATATATATCGAGCTTCTCCGTTGTACATATGGCACGTTAAGCCGCGTTGCGGCTGTTGTTGATAGATAACAGTTGTTAAGTTAGTGGCCTTCGGGCGGCTTGAAAACACTGGTCTTCGCCAATCCGCATTTGAGCGGCGTGGTGGAGTAAACTCTAGACCCTTCGGTAGATGGGAGACCCGTATCCCTGCAGTGGGATGATTAAGGGTTGATATGAATTATGTGGTGTTGTTACGAGTATGTTTGTACCTAATGAGCGCTCGCAACACACGAAGCAAACTTCTAACGCAGCACGTTCCAAGGAGCTTTCTGATGATGTCACTCATTCACCGAAATACAGGAACCTTCCATTGGTATGTTATAATTCTTTGAAAAATATGAAAAACCGATCTCCATTTCTAAATTTTCTTTCAATATATTATAACATGAATAATATGCTAAATATTGGAACACAGTAAATAATTTTGAAAGATGAGAAGTAATCGTCATATGTTAAATATCTAATTTAAAATACAAATTTAATCTTAAACTTTTAGATGTTTCACAAATATGTAGATAGAATATGCTAGAATATGCATTACAATATGGCTACGATATACTAGAAGCTTCATATAAAACGCAGAATTCAATACATAATATTTTTATGAATTTGTTTTTTTTTAAGCAACGTCGGGAGGCTATGTGCATTCGGTTCACATGATATAAAGTGGTAGTCACAGTAGCCTATGAACGCTAGCAATACACTAAGTATGCCATCTCTTCTATTAAAACGTCAACTCCTTAGGAATTTACTGGTAACCTCATTCATTTGCAGTGTCACAGCAATTCTCCAGGGAGCTGATATTTCGCTGCCGTTTTCTGCGAGGCTCTTCCCCAGATGTGCTGCTTTGATGCGTCCTACCTCTCTTAAGCAGACACAGCGGAAGCCGAAAAACATGTGATGATGACCTCTTTTAAAAACACTCAGGCCGACAGAAACAGACATGTTCACACACACGAATGTTTGTCTCGTGTGGGAATCGAACCCACGAGCGTTTGTGTCGATAGCGACATTAACCTCTTTCGCAACGGAGCTCGTAAATTTAAAAACTATTCACTTTTAAATTCACTTTCAGAGACAACAGACGTGTTTTAAGATTTGTTGTGATTGTTTATTGTGGTAATAAAATACTTTATTTCTTCAATGCTTTCGCTATTAAATATTATCATTATACATGAAATATAAGTGTTAGTTATCTGACGTAACTTCGAGTTCAATTGCGGACGGGGCCGTAAATTTGACAGTCCTTTTACGAGCATAATAAAATTGTTATTACGAACTCAACTATGTATTAGATTGTTATTGTCGGGGGATCGATTTGTTACACGCTGTCTCACTTTACGGGAAATGGGACTTGTAACAAAAGTATATTTTTATTTTGATGGGAATACGTTCATAATTTTGCTAGTTTGTCACCCACGTTAAGTGAGAGGTTATCGTAACGCTTGTAGACCGTATTCGCAATGATGATATTAGAAACAGAGCTGGTCTGAAAGAGAGCGTCGGTATTAAAATAAGAAGAGGCTCCGTTGGTTCGGACAGTAGAAAGAATGCAGGGTGAAAGAACGACGAAGCAGATATACAATGCAAAAGTGGAAGGATGTAGGAGCCGAGAAAGGCCAAGGCTTACCTACCATGATCAAATTGGTCGTGTTCTATCAGAAGGCCCCCAGAAACCGGCGAGCGTGCATGAGAAGATGAATGTTAAAGATGCGAGTGTGGTATGTAAGGATCGAGTCACGTGGCGCTCGGTTCCCTCCGCCTACCCCGCAAGGGTAGTTATAGATATGAAGTTATAGATAGATAGACGGGAATACGCCTTTAAGTTTGCATCTATACTGGAGGCAATTCAGAAGACCGATGATAAAAAAGTCTGGTGATACAGTTTGGTGTTGTAGCTGCATATCTATGGCTCACAGCCAAAATTCAATTATACTTCTCGATAGCTAAAGAATCAAAGAATTCGTTACGTTGAGGGATGGTGGCAGGTACGAGAAGAGATTAAGAATATATTTCGCATTTCTCAGTGATAACTAACAATGTATTCAAAAAGCACATTAAAAATACTCTCTGTAAAAGGGCTTATTATAGAATTGATGAATATGTTACTGACAAAGATGTCTGGAAATAATTCATCACATACGACCTGTCCTTGATAATCTTTATTTTTAACATTTGATATCATTATTATACCAATATGCTTATTTCTATTTTATAATAAGTTGCCCCAAGCAGTTCTGTCCTTTCCTGACAATGTACCTATTCAAAAAGCACATTAAAAATACTCTCTGTAAAAGGGTGCATTATAGAATTGATGAATATATAATTGACAAAGATGTCTGGAAATAATTCAGCACAGACTACCTGTCCTTAATAATCTTAATATCACCATTTGATTTCATTATTGTACCAATATGCTTATATGTTTTTTTTTTTGTAATATCTAATTGACAATTTTAAAAGAGACCTATATTGCCAAGTTTCTTTCGGCATTTCTTCGTCGCCAATGGCCATTTACGTACTAGCATTTAGCAGATTTAAAAAAGTAAAAATTGAGAAAATTGAATAAGATGCAATAAGATTATATTTCAATAAATGTAAGTCGTATCTATGTGCCCGCGAGGACCCAATGGCAAATAAAGAATTTTTATCTTTATCTATAGAATTCAGAGTTGTAATCTATAACCACGTTATTTATATATTGACGAATACTTTCATATTTCAAAATAATAACATTATAACATTGAGTTAAATTAGAAATTAGCTTGCAAATACCTCATTCTCGTCGTAGATGTCTCTGGCTTGTGAATTGAAGCTGGGCGACGCCTTCGTACTGGTGGTGGCCGTGTTCCCGTAGAGCGCGTCTCGGACTTTATCTATTTTACCTGTTCATGAGATAAATTAATGTATTTATTGTCCGCATTGCGTGACAAACAAGAGAACGGCCCGCTTGAAAATTACTGAGGCAGGCAGTACACTTGGTTTTTAGGGTTCCGTACCCAAAGGGTAAAACGGAACCCTATTACTGAGACTTCGCTGTCCGTCCGTCCGTCCGTCCGTCCGTCCGTCTGTCACCAGGCTGTATCTCATGAACCGTGATAGTTCGACAGTTGAAATTTTCACAGATGATGTATTTCTATTGCCGCTATAACAACAAATACTAAAAAATAGAATAAAATAAATATTTAAGGGGGCTCCCATACAACAAACGTGATTTTTTTGCTCATTTTTGCTCGATATTGATAACGGTAACAGGTAGACGCTTGAAATATTCACAGAATATTTAGTTATATATTCACCTTAAGAATAAATAATAAAATTAAAATAAAACAAATATTTAAGGGGGGCTCCCATACAACAAATGCGATTTTTTTTTGCCGTTTTTATAGTTAATGGTACGGAACCCTTCATGCGCGAGTCCGACTCGCACTTGGCCGATTTTTTATATACTCGCAATAACAGGGCTACCACTCAATTGGTGTCAAGCATTTGCATAATTTTTTTATTATGTTTTTTTTATACTACGTCAGGCAAGCATACGGCCCATCTGATGTAAAGCGGGTACCATAGCCTATTAACGCTTGTAATATATGAAGAACACAGCAACTTGAGGTGGAGTTACTTACCCAGACGGGCTGCTTTGATGCGCCCTATCTCTCTTAAAACATTCAGACCAAGACAAACAGACATGATCGTGCATACAAATGTTTGTCTTGTGTGGGATTCGAACCCACGAGCGTTGGTGTCAAAGTCGTGCCATTCACGACTGAGTCACCAAGCTCGTCAAAATTTCCTATGATTGCGGATGTTTGCTACCTAAGTCTAAGAATTTGAGGAAGATACAGATTTTTGAGATGAAGCGACCGCGCCGTCGGACCACCACGACCCAGAGGGAAATCCACAGCTTTCTTAGGAAAAGTCACACGTCTTTCGAAATATAATTTTAGACGTGTGGGTTTCCTCGCTCGATGGCTGTCGCGCGTGTCATTCTAACCGAACACGCAGGTTAAGTAACGTTGACCGCAGCCTGCCTATGGATGGGTTTATCTACCTCGAGTTTCTCCGTGCTCGGAGGGCACGTTAAGCCGTCGGTACCGGCTGTTGTCGATAGATGACACTCGTTAAACTAAGTCAGTGGCCTTCGGGCGGCTTGAAAACACTGGCCTCCGCTAATCCGCATTTGAGCAGCGTGGTGGAGTATACTCTAAACCCCTTCGTAAGGGTTGATGTGGTGGGTTTCCTCACGATGTTTTCGCTGTACACGGCTTCAGCGTTACAAGCGCACACCAGGATTGAAACCGGGACCAGTCAGCTAATAGCCTGGTTCTTTGTCCACTACACACTTCTGACCACCTCGGTGGTGAAGTGGTCAGAAATGCTGCTTTGACACCGACGACGTATTAGGAATCGGACTCACGAGCGATTCGGTTCCCACACAGCACAAACATTTGTGTGCATGAACATGTCTGTTTGTCTTGGTCTGGATGTTTTTAAGAGAAGTAGGGCGCATCAAACTAGTCCGTCTGAGAAAGTACCTCCACCTCATAGAAAACCGCAGCCAAATAACAACTCCCTGGAGGTTTGTTGCGTTCATGGGAGCGAATGAGGAAAGTTGTTAATGAGTTGCTGTATTAGCAGCAGGGCTGGCAATGCGCTGGCAATATTTCCTGTATTACGATCGTTTACAGTAAACGGTAACCACCCTACATCAACTGGTATGTTTGTATGCTCCACATATTGTACAAAAAAATGTTCCCAGAAAGGTGGTGGGTACGGTACTAGATCTAATACTTATTTGCCACCCAACATAATATACCAAAACCGCAGCCAAATAACAACTGCCTGTTCATGCGTACGAGTGAGGTCACCAGTAAGCTCTGTTCCTGTGTTAGCAGCAGAAGCGGCATCGCACGAGTGATACTTAACTATCGCTACTCTAACAAATGTCCTCACATATATTTGTGAAATAAATATGATATCTATGCGTAAGCAAAATTAACAGGTGTGATTGTCGATAAACTTGTGCCAGTAAATTTTATATTAAACAGCTCCTGTATCAATTTACGTAACAAGTATTAAAATACTTATACGTACCTAAAAGTATTAAAATATCAAGTTATTCGAACAAGTATTAGAATATACCAGAACAAAGTTACAAACTAGGTATTTCCGTACTTACTCTAAGTCGAGTTTTGACTCCTTAAACTTGGACTTATCTTGGACTAATTAGAAGTGAAACTCCACACCAGAACTTACAAGTTCTGAGCCCTAAAGCCATGGTGTAACCACAAATGAGTTTAATGAAATAATAATGGAATAAACTTGGTTGATATATCGTTTTCACAGTCGTGCTTTATGTTTTTAACTGAATTCAAAAAGGAGGAGGTTCTCAATTAGACTGTATGTATTTTTTTTTGTATGTTTGTTACGCGATCATTCCGCCAATTATGAATTGACTTTGATAATCCTTCTTTTGTTTGACAGGTCATAATTCAGAGGTTGTTCCATATAAATTTTATCGAAATTGATTTAGCACTTTTTGAGAAAATCAACAAAAACAAAAATATATACACAGATAATGTTTTAGTTTGAGGTTCCCTTCAGCAAAGGTGGAAGTACTTCCCCAGTCGGGGTGTCGTACCTTTCTTAAAAACATTCAGACCAAGACAAACAGACATGTTCATGCATACAATGTTTATCCTGTGTGGGAATCGCATCCACCAACCTTGGTGTTAAAGTAGTTTTTTTTTTTATTCAATTAGATTGGCAAACAAGCATGCGGCATGCCCGCACCAGATGGCAAGCGATCTCCGCAGCCTATTGACGCTCGGAACACCACGGGGATGTTACTCGCGCGCTGCCAATCTTGTGACCTAAGGATGTTACGTCACAGTACCCAGTAATTTCCCTGCCATATCTCACCCTTCAAACCGGAACGCGGCTATATAAATATAGCTGCTTGGCGATAGAAATAGGTGAGACAGAGGTAACCACGCAGATGACTTCTGTACAAAGACTTCCTCTGGTTATCACTTCTGCTTCGGGCTCCTCGAACGTAATGTCGAATGAATTTCTACAACATGAACGTCGAAAAAACTTCTCTCTCTGAACGTCGAAAAAACTTCTCTGTCGAAGAAACTGCTGTCTCTGGCTATTTTGGCTATACATGTGGAAATAAACTCTCTGTCGATACACAGCGGTGCTATTGTAAAAGACTTTTTTACTAAGGACGCACTCAATCGTTCGATGTTTAGAAGTTAATAGTAGATTAGTTGCATACAGAACAACTTCGGGAACCTATGAGTGCTTGTAATATATCAAGTATTACTCGGGCGATGCCACTTCTGCTGCTAACACAGCTACTCCTTAGGAGCTTACTGGTAACCTCATTCACACGCAGGAACACAACAGCCCACCAGGAAGTTGTTATTTGGCTGCAGTTTTGCAAGGAGGTACTTCCCTAGACAAGCTAATTTGATGCGCCCTACCTCTATTGAATAATATAGGTTTTATAGTGATTTGAACGTCCGTGGTATACTCACCTCTCTCCCTGTTCTTATAGTTCTTCCGTTGGTCCCCCGGGCGCTGTTCATGTGATTGGTCATCTGAGGTGCCTCCAATCATAGCTCGGTACCGTCCGTCCGCCCTGCTGTTGAAGAAAAGTTAGCATATAAGACAAAAATTTGGTGCTATACCTATATATCGTTTCATCCAAAATTTTGTTACACCCCTTGATAATAAATAATTTGCTACGTTGAGTGAGGACTGCGACGCATCGTGTTCGGCGGGGACATAGATATTAATTGCAAAATAGATTGCAAAATATTATTAATGAATATTTAATTGATAAGAATGTTTGGAATTAATATGAAATTCACATTGAAATTAATATTGATGTTAAAATTTTGCTCTTGTATCAAGTAATATTAAAAAGTTTTAGTCAATTTCAATTAAAAATATTTAAATTTGAATATTTTAGAAAACCCCTATTATTTATAGCGCAGACAATACGGTTTTTACTTTTTTAGTTTAGTTATAGATAAAAGATAAAAATCCTTTACTTGCCATTGGGCCTTCGCACCTACTTACACACTTCTTTCTTACGTTTTTAAAATATAATCTTACTGTATCGTATTCAGCTCTCTCACATTATTATTTTCCTTTCTTAATCGGTTAATTGATTAAACATCTATAATCGTTCCAAACTTTAGCTTTCTAATTCAGATACGTAGCAGGTAAAATAGCTGTGAATAGAAGATATGATTTTATATACCGCCGAGCAAGTGATAATTGCATATATGTACATAAATCCTAAAAAGACTTTAGTGGTACATAGCAAGGTTCGAACCGCGGACCACTGGTCGCAAGGCCGATTCTTTGTTCACTATCGCTATCACTGCTGTGTGAAGACATGACGAAACTATACAGTGACAATCTTGGAAGGAGGAATACATTACGTCCAATTACGTGCGCCGGTACATCGGTTTGCTAAGACGAGTAGGTATTTAATCAGGAACAACGTTCCTATATGAAATCTATATGTTTGTCTGTGCGTTTGTCTGTTTGTGCGTTTTTTTCGAATATTCGAATTTTGATTCTTCAGATTCGGATTCAGCATAAAAAGTAGAATAGGAATGTTCAGGAACACCGGTCCTATCTCTTAAGGAACATGGTCAAAATGGCCGACAAATTAAAAAAAAATTGTTATAAAATTGACGAGCAAGGTGTTCCTCTGGCAATGCAAGCTTGCGTATTCTCAACTGGTTCTAAATTGTATTCGATTCTATAATAAATTACCTGAAACAGGTCTGTCCTTGCCTGACTATATATTCAAAAGTTACATCAAAAATACTCTATAGGTATATAAAAAGTCTTATTATAGAATTAATGAATATGTGACTGATAAGAGACGTCTAGAAATGATTCAGCACATGGTTTTTTTATACTACGTCGGGAGGCATACAAGTACACGGCCCACCTGATGTAAAACGGGTACCGTAGCCTATTAACGCAGGAACACAACAACCCTCTAGGGAGTTGTTATTTGGCTGCGGTTTTCTGTGAGGTGGAGGGTACTTCCCCAGACGGGCTGCATTGATGCGCCCTACCTCGCTTAAAAACACCCAGACCAAGACAAACCAGACATGTTCATGCAGACAAATGTTTGTCTTGTGTGGGAATCGAACCCACGAGCGTTGGTGTCAAAGTCGCGTCATTCACGACTGAGCCGCCGAGCTCGTCAAAAACATGTATTAATATATATTCACTAATGTACCGAGCTAAATTGTTTGAATCTTTCGAACTGCCAAGATGATTTGAAAAATTCTTTTTGCATTTGATAGTACGAGTATAATTCTTGCTGAAGGTAATACTATTATATATCACAATACGACCTTTAGAAGCCGAGAAAATGAAAGAAAGTAAGAATAAGCGGATCCCACGGGTACCGGGGTACCTATGCGCGGGCGAAGTCGCGGGGTGCAACTTATTGCAATAGAAATTGACGATTTGAAAAAACACCTATATTAGCAATTAATTATCTTTCGGCATTTCTTCTGCTGGTAAATTAAGAAAGAAATATTAAATATACAGAAAACTAAAACTGAAAAATGAGAAGATAGAATAAGATTTCATTTAAACTTGGAAGGTGTGTTTAAGTGCCCGCGAGGGGACAATGGCAACTATTTTTGCGCGCATCAAAGCAGACCGTCTGGGGAAGTACCTCCACGTCACAGAAAACTGCAGCCAAATAACAACTCCCTAGACCTAGAGGATTGTTGTGTTCCTGCGTGTGAGTGACGTTACCGGTAAGCTGCTATGGAGTTGCTGTGTTAGCAGCAGAGGTGGCATCGCACGATCGATACTTAATGTATTGTAAGCGTTTATAGGCTACGGTAACCGCTTTATATAAGGTGGGCCATATGCATCTATACCTTCCGACGTTGTATAAAAAAAAACATATGCAAAGAACATGGAACCAATTTTTTTTTTAAATCGGTTGATAAATTTATTCTCGTCTCCTATTTGTTTCAACGTTTCAGCCAGTTGACGAGATTTCTCGTTTTCTACACTTTTCTATGAATTTTAAATTACGGCCAACCTCGCCTTAGTGATTTATTCTGTCTGAGACTCCTGCGAGCTACGTTTAAAAACTTTTTAATAAAAAGTTAAATCCACTCGTCTCACTTTTTTATTTAAAATTTGCGCACTTGCGCATTTTTTTTTGTGATAGGACCGATTTTGTGCAAATTTATATCACTACTTCAATCCTAACCCATACCACTGCAGGGATACGGGTATCCCTTCAAGCGAAGGGGTTGTTAGTCCCACGACAGGTGAACCCATCCATAGACAGCTGCGGTCGACGTTGCTTAATCTGCGTGTTCGGTTAAATTTTTTCTATACCACTAAGGTGGGAAACAAACATACGGCCTGCCTCATGGTAAACAGTCACCGTAGTTTATGGACATTTTGCAACACCAGGGGTGTCACGAACCTCTAAAAACCTCTTCACGCCATTCTTGAAGAATCCCATGCTGTAGTCCCTTGGGAAAACCTCGGCTGGAAGCTCATTCCACAACTTGAGAGTGCTCGGAAGAAAACTTGTTTGGAACCGAACAGTACGCGACCATTACGGTTCCGGCATGTGAGGGTGAACTTCCCGCAGTCGGCGGGAGATGTGGTTGTAAAAAGTAACTGATGACATCATATCAAACAATTCACGCTCCATCACCTTGGAGAGAAGGGAGGTTATGCAAAAGGCCGATAATATTAAAATGAAATTAGGTATAATAAAATTATGTTTACCACATAATTAATAATTGTTACAGCCGAAAATTAGAAAATGGTAGTTTATTGAACAAGATTTCTCAAACTCTTACAAAGTACCTCCAATATAATAGTAATCAAGTGATATAACGCAAAAAATTTAGTAGAACTCTAAGATTTTTCTTTAATTACTCCTAGAACATACACTCGGCGCGCCTCCTAATTAGGTGTATTACACAAGTCAAATTGAAACCTCTTTCTTTTGAAGTGCTTATATTCGCTAAGCTACCTATTTTTGTCATCCTTTTGTTTACATACCTAACAATCTACATAGAAAATGCTGTATACAACTTTTCATGTAACAGGTCTAAGAAAGTAGTCAAAAACTGGCTAATGGACCTAAACTATGATGAGACAGAACAACTCCTTCCGTCTACTGACTAACTTGCCATTCCACATGCTGCCTCACACAGACACACACATCTAAACATCAAACAGACAGGAACACACTCACAAGTATATATATATACTTTCACATAACATGACAGCACAGTTTAATACTTTTCTTGTTTTTATTTCTTTTTCTTTTTTGTTATTTATTTAGTAAGATGATTGACACAAATTTCTCTTATATTTTTTTACTGTGATTCGGAGCCATTTTTTTAGTGTGTGTGTAGGAACAAACATGTAATCACTCATTGGTTTTTGTTTTTTTTTCAAATTTTGTAAATAAACCTTTACTTTAAAATTAAATATGACTTCATTGAAGTCATTCGACATTGAAATATCGATGGAAATAGGTGTCGAGTTTCACTATCGCTTTAAATTATTATTATCTATTTATATCTTACGCCAAGTTCCTCAGGCAGGTGGACTGGGTAGGCGGAGAGAATCGGGCGCCAAATGTCTCCACCCTTACACACTTCACTCGCATCTTTAACATTTATAACAATTATAACTATTAAAAACATCATCATAGCGTTCTCCCGTTTCCTAGTCCATTAGGATTGCCGGGGTCTACTACCTATGCCTAAGGATTTAGCGAAGATACCGATTTTTCATGGACCGACTGCCGTCAGGCCTCCGCAACCCTGAAGGAACATCAGACTTTCCTTACGTCACACGTCTACTTTCTCACGTATAATTTCTGGGAAGCGTGAGTTTCCTCTCGATGTTTTCCTTCAGCGCCGAGCAAAACATGAATTTAGTGGTATATGCCCAGGATATGAACCTCGAAAAAACATCGTAAATTATTATTAAAGTAATTAAATTCCATAAGTCACAGACCTGTCAGCAAGTGGAGAAGATGGCTCGTCCAAAGCCTTGTGTCTTTCAATTTCTTCACTGGAGGGAAACTCCCCAGGTCTCGGCTTCACCAGCAACGTGAGATTGGCACTGGACCTACCAGCAACGCAGGTGTAGACGCCGTGGTCTCGAAGAGAAAGAGATGTGATGCGGAGAGCACCCTGGGTGAGAGAAGACAGTTTTGGTAGTAACTATTGAAGCTGATGATCTGTTTTATGTGGCACTTATATTGTTTTACAATGTCGGGAGATATACAAGCACACAGCCGCCTATGAAGTCTTGTAATACAGGAAGTATTCTACGCGTGTTGCTTCCCCAGTTGTTAACATAGGAATCCCTTAGGAGCTTACTGGTAACCTCACACACTGGCAGGACACTAGAACCCTCTAGGGAGTTGTTATTTGGCTGCGATTTTTCTGTGAGGTGAAGGTACTTCCTGCTTTGATGCGCCCTACCTCTTTTAAAACTTTCAGATCAATACAAACAGACATATTCATGCACACAAGTGTTTGCCTTGTGTGGAAATCGAATCCACGAGCGTTGGTGTCAAAGTCGCGTCATTTACGACTGAGCCACCGAGCTTGAAAACTTAGCTTAGCTTTACTTCTTAGTAACATGGACTACTCTCATAGACTCCTGCTGACAAAGTTCCCTGAAAATGCGACCTAAAACTGTTCTTACCTTTTTTGATATCTTATATTTCTTAGATTTAGTGATGATCTGGTGATCCTTCGCCCACTGTATCTTCGTCCTGTTGTACCCTTTGACTGGACACTTGATCTTCACCTGGGTACCGTAGAATATTGTAGCTGAACCGCCAACTTTGACGGTTACCTGGAGGTAAATTTTACTGTAATGAGCTTGGTCGAATAAAGAGTTCACAGAAGAGAGGATCAAGTATTCTTAATGCTTGGTGGATTAAGCATATGGCAGCCAAATGTTTTAGCATTGATAACTAAGCAGTTAGAAGCAACCTGGTCCCGGGTTCGAATCGGTCCTCCATTCAAGTGCAAAAAATTGCATTTAGAAAGACCTAACCTAAGAAAGAGCCTTAAGCTTTTGTATGACGCCCATAAGGGACCACGTTTCTGTGCCGTAAGTCCTCACTGCCAACACACACTGGACGAAGACTTTCGTATTGAGACATTGAGGTATTTTGGACGAGAAAAAACATTGTACACTGGTGACTAGTTTGGAAGTTATAGGACTATGCTAAATATTTTGGGATATGATAGGTAAGTTATACATTTATAGGCGTGTAGTAGGCCTTTGTAATATAGTACAGAGGATGTCAAGAGACAAAATATTCATCCTCGTCTCTGTAGGTTTCGGAACCATGGCGAATGTATCGATAATTAACGTTATCGATATGCAGGCGCATTCACACTGACGCAATACACCATATTCGAATCGGCACCGAAATGATTTAACTCAAAATTTACGTAATCTGAGTGAAATGAAATGAATGAAAATAAAACTCTTTATTTGTTAGGGTCATACATTAATTTCTCGCCTGTTTACATTGGGCATGCAGAATATAAACTTTCGCATCCTTTTCGAATATGGCTTTCCGAGGCAATGTAAATACGCGGCTTGGAGGGATTTCTGGTACCGGCCTGTTACAGAAGAGGGAAGGGCGTCTGCCATAATTATCAGAAGGGGTTTACATTGGCACGGAAACTTCTCATTCGAATAGAAAAATTGTTACATTTAGACTGCGTCCATTTTAGCAACGTTTGACATATCATCCTATCTCTTTCGGATTTATGAGTCACGCAACACTTGATTATTGACACCTGCCTATTTCTGACTCGTTAAAATGATTACCTGCCAAAAAATTAATTATAAGATTGTCCATCTTATAATTAAACTTAGGTGGACATTTGTATAGTGAAGCAAAATATGTATTTCTTTTTATGTTCGAAACGTCAGGTTCAACAAAATAAATAAAACACGCGATACTTCCGAGAAAAATTGTTTAATTCAATGTATTTCTTTTGTTCTTTTTAGAACGGAGGTACTGGCAAAGGGTCTATGCTCATACAGCACAAGTCTCAACTTTAGAATTGTTTCAAAATTTTCTTAATTTTAAATTCTAGCCGTAGAAACTCAGCTGAAAATCATTCAAGAAGGATACTAATATATATATATAATATAAATACCACCCGAAAAAGGATAGTGAATTTTACAATTTTATATTCATGTTCGAATTCGTGACGAACCGTGTCAATGTGAACGAAATTGAAATACATTTCACTGGAAACAACTCCGATTTTAAATTTCCGTGTCAATACACTTGCTGAAAAAATACCCTTGCTTGCCAATGATCTACATTGGCAAGTTTAACACATTCTTGATCAACAATGGTAAATTTATCCATTTGATCACAAATCTTGCGAATTTAAATTTGTCTTTTTTTATACCACGCCGGGAGGGATACATTTGCATACGGCCCACCTGATGTAAAGCGGGTACCGTAGCCTTAACACTTGAGATAAGTATCACTCGTGCGATGCCTCCTCTGCTGCTTACACAGCAACACCTTGGGAGCTTACTGGTGACCTCACTCACACACAGGAACACAACAACCCTCTAGGGAGTTGTTATTTTGGCTGCGGTTTTCTGTAAGGTGGAGGTACTACCCCAGACGGACTGCTTTGATGCGCCCTACCTTAAAATATCCAGACCAAGACAAACAGACATGTTCATGCACACAAATGTTTGCCTTGTGTGGGAATCGAACCCACGAGCGTTGGTGTCAAAGTCGCGTCATTCACGACTGAGCCACCGAGCTCGTCAGTCTGTGTTGACCACAATTGAATAAATGATTTGATGACGTGTAAAACACCCTTCACTGTGTTGTGATGTTGATCTGTGAACTAGCCAATAAGAGCGTTGTACTTTAACACGCCACCCGTAGCGGTTAATTGAGTTACTACGTAATACTCGTACCAGTGTCATCGGTTCCTTCACAGATTATTTCCTTGGTGGATTTAACTTACCTTTTTCTTCTTCGGATCGTGTTGTATATACGACGAGTTAGCCAGAGAAATCTCGGGGGACGCTGTGTCCAAAAGACAAGGCCTGGTGTTGCAGGACTTGGTGCTGGCCGGTTTAGGAGTGCTGCACAGGGTGGCAGGCCGCTCCACTACGTGCGATTGCGCCATCACTTGTTTACAGTCAACCTAGATTTTTTTTAGAATTAACATTTTATACAATATTGGGTGACATACAAGCATACGGCCCAACTGATTTAAAACGATTACCGTAGCCTATAAACGCTTGCAATTTGGCTGTGGTTTTCTGTGAGGTGGAGGTACTTCGCCAGACGATGCGCCCAACCTCTTTTAAAAACAACAAAACCAAGATAAACAGACATGTTCATGCACACGAATGTCTGTCCTGTGTGGGAATCGAACCAATTCACGAGGGTTGGTGTCACAGTAACTTAACAGCGCGTTTCACCACTACACCACCGAGCTCGTCAAAATCATTCAGTCATCTATATTAATTATGCACTTATATATACTATTTCTGCCTGATCAGTATTGTGTGTGTCCATATGCTATCATGGTTGCTCACAATCAGGCAGACTGTACGCTTGTTTTCCACTTTAGTAGCATAAAAGATAACTAGAAATAGATACAGTGAAACCACGAGAGATCATTAATGTAAATAGAATGACACAAAGAAAAACTTTATTATGGGTATGTCGGGTTATGTCGCTGTATTAGCAGCGATTGTTACATCAGGCGGGCTGCATTTGTCCCCTATAATGTAGTATAAAAATTATGTGTGTACTCAATGTTGCTAACCCTAATTTTAGAAAAGTATCAGATAAATTGCAATAAGTTGGTAGAAATCGGTAGGTCTGGAAAAGGAAAAACAGGTCGATCGTTTTTTTTATACAACGTCCGAAGGCATACAATCATACGGCCCACCTAATGTAAAGCAGTTACCGTAGGCTATTAAGGCTTGCAATACATTAAGTTTTACTCGCGCGATGCCTCCTTTGCTGCTAACACAGCAACTCCTTAGGACCTTACTGGTAACCTCACTCACACGCAGGAACACAACAACCCTCTAGGGAGTTGTTATTTGGCTGCGGTTTTCAGTGAGGTGGAGGTACTTCCTTAGACGGGCTGCTTTGATGCGCCCTACCTCTCTTAAGATCTACCTATCCTATAACTCTTTTATGATTGACGAATTATTATAACCTAGAAACAATGCAACAGTATAAAGCACACAACACATAAATATTAATATTATTCATCATTATTTACTTACAAATGAATTTGTGAACACAACATAACCGCGAAAAACGAAACGTCATTTACCGATAGTCAGTCCGACGGTCGGATCTCGGCCACTCGCTCATTTAAAACTAAAGGGTAGTTCTAAATTACTGAACCTAAGGCTAGAGCCACTAACTAGGCTAGTAATTTAGCCGTGTACCGAAACGTTCGTTATACTTACGGCTTAATTCAAACGTTGATAATATTAAATTTAATGGAATGTTTTGGTATGTTAAAAAATAGGTAGATTTATATTGGTTGTTGATATTGTTGATGAGTTGATATTGGTAGATAATTAGATCTACCAAAAAGTTGGTAGATATGGCAACACTGTACTTATGTACGCACGTAAGAAATTATATGTCTTTCGCAGAACCAAACATAAATGAATCACCGCGTGCCAGTACTCTACGTTTTTAAAACAAAATGATAATACAATAAATTCAATAAATATCATTCACCAACGAATAAAGACACACACACACACATATATATATATATATATATATATATATATATTTACATATGAATGTATTTTATCTGTACTGTCTTTTTTATATTAATTCAGCATAGTGGCTCCTCTTTGCCTGATGGTAAGAGAAAGAGGAGCCCATATCGCAACTGCAACTGACAAAGACTACACAGTATCCTGTCAGTTGACGCTGTGATGCTGACCGGCAAAATGCTTCTTTACGCTTCGTTTGAAGGATCCCATGTTGTAGAAAGGAGAGAACACATGTGCAGACAATGCGTTCCACTTACAACGTCACCACGCGTCATAAAACACGCGTTGAAAAATTCATAAATAAGTATTTGAATATGAATTATCTTGAATGTAGCCATGAACAAAATTTGAGAGACATTTATATACTTTTGACCAATATTTTATGTCTCTTAGATGTCGCTGTCGTAAATGTATACTCTCATGTTTTTTCTCTGTCGCCAAAGTTGCGTTGCGTGAGTGTTTGCATTGAATATTCCCGAAGCCTTACCGCTCTTTGTTTCATCCCTCCTCCACAAGTCTTGGAACATTTACTCCAGTCCCCAGTCTGCCATCGTACCGGGCAGTCGAGCACGTTGCAGTACTGTCGATCAGGCGGGGGCGGCTGTGGGCACATGCTGTTTGGTACCACTACCGTGTTGGTACCACCTCGAGTAACCTAAAAAAAATATTATTGTTATTAAAAATCGGCCAAGTGCGAGTCGAACTCTCGCACGAACCATTATCTATAAAAACGGCAAAAAAATCACATTTGTTGTATGGGAGCCACCCTTAAATATTTGTTTTATTTTAATTTTATTATTTATTCTTAAAGTGAATATATAACTAAATATTCTGTGAATATTTCAAGCATCTACCTGTTGCCGTTATCAATATCGAGCAAAAATGAGCAAAAAAATCACGTTTGTTGTATGGGAGCCCCCTTAAATATTTACTTTATTCTAGTTTTTAGTATTTGTTGTTATAGCGGCAACAGAAATACATCATCAGTGAAAATTTCAACTCTCTAACTATCACGGTTCATGAGATACAGCCTAGTGACAGACGGACGGACAGCGGAGTCTCAGTAATAGAGAGAGAAACCATACCATAGAGCCAGCCCAGTGGATAAAAAACCCGTTTATTAACTGACCAGTCACTGGTTCGGAACCCGGTGTTGGTACACACCGACGCCAGGTTACAATTACAATACAATCTGATGATTAGAGCGATGATAGCCCAGTGAATAAGGAACCGGCTTATTAAGCAAAAGATCCCCGGTTCGAATTTTTTTTTATACAACGTTGGGAGACATACAAGCATACGACCCACCGGTTGTAAAGCAGTTACCGTAGCCTATTAACGCTTGTAATACATTAAGTTTTACTCGCGCGATGCCTCCTCTGCTGCTAACACAGCAACTCCTTGGGAGCTTACTGGTAACCTCACTCACACACGGAACACAACAACCCTCTAGGGAGTTGTTATTTGGCTGCGGTTTTCTGTGAAGTGGAGGTACTTCTCCAGACGGGCTGCTTTGATGCGCCCTACCTCTCTTAATAATATATAAATAAATCCTGGCGTGTACCACCAAATACGTATCTTCGGATTTATTCACATATTTGTAATTGTCACTTGCGGTGAAGGCAAACGTCGTGAGGAAAGCCGCACGTCCAAGAAATTATCTTTTGAAAGACATGTGACCCAGTCTAGCAAGGTATGGTTTTGGCACTCTCAAATATGAAGAACGGCAGTCGCTCGGTGTTAACATCAGTGTCTTCGCCAAATCCTTGGACTACTCCGCCGATCCTATTGGAATAAGAGAGGGCATAACGCTACGAAGAAGATGGAACAAAAATTGGTTGTCTGTAAAGTCGGTTTACGGACGATAATTTAACGTCATAAGAAAACATTCAACAGTTGACGAAACAGTTCACGTGTAGGTTGTGTGCTGCCGCTGTCTCTCTTCTACTCGGACGCATCGGCCGATGGAGTGGAAGAGAGACAGATGCGTCACAAGCCGTACGCTTAGGCCGATCGTGCCTCTCTATCGCTTGTTCCGCGCTCTCGTTTGCACGCTCGGCTCACGCGGAACGTGACAATGAGTCGTGCTCTTTCGTGCGCGCAGCCGGCGTTCGTCAATTTATAACGTCAACAAAGACAAAGAGAGATTGCTACCTCGTTGATGATGATGATAAAATTTAAATGCAAAAGTTTAAAATTTTTGTGTTTAATCATACTTCAACAAAAAAACGGCCGTAAAAATATGATTAAATGAGTAAAACTTGAGGGTTACTCAGTCGTGGTCAGAATTTCGAAATGAAATGAAATCGTATATTTGCGAGAAACACGGCTGTACTAACAGCCTTTTACATACATACGGTGGAAAAATAATATATTATTAAGTTTTTTTTATACTCATGGTTGGAAATCATGTTTCACATTCCAATTCATTAGGGTTGCCGGGGTCCGCTACATAAACCTAAAGATTCGGTGAAGATACAGATTTTGACATGGAGAGACTGTCGTCAGACCTTCACAAGCCAGGGGGTAAATTCTTGAATGTGTGGGTTTCCTCACGATGTTTTCCTTCACCGCCGAACAAATGATAATTACAAATATGTACATAAATCGACCACGAGGAAGACTCACCTGCCATGAACAATTTGGTCAAGTTTTATCAGAAGGTGATGTCAGAAACCCTAGACACTGACGAGCGTTCATGAAAAGAGCTATGAATGTTAAAGTAGCGAGTGAGGTGTGTAAGTACCGCGTCTTATGGCGCTCAGTTCTCTCTGTCTACCCCGCAAGGGACCTAAATTGAAAATATACATAAATACAATTAATTAACTAACATTCATCGCTCAAAACTAACCGTAAACAATTAACAACCGAAAATAAGTAAATGACTCTATCTCTAATTAAAATATGTAATTTGGTTTTTAGGAAATATGGCTAAATATACGATACAGCTAGTTTCCAGATCCGCCGACAATGTGCATGATCAACTTTTTAACTTCATTTTTAAACTATTCCCAAAGAGAAATTCAGAAATAACGGAGATTACCCGCGCAAATATTTTTAACATGCTTAGGTTAGTGCCGAGCTCGGTGGCTCAGTCGTAAATGACGCGACTTTGACACCAACGCTCGTTGGTTCGATTCCCAAACAAGGCAAACATTTGTGTGCATGAACATGTCTGTTTGTCTTGGTCTGGATGTCTTAAGAGAGGTAGGGCGTATCAAAGCAGCGAGTTTGGGGAAGTACCTCCACTTTACAGAAAGCCGCAGCCAAATAACTCCCTAGAGGGTTGTTGCGTTCCTGCGTGTGAGTGAGGTCACCAGTAAGCTCCCAAGGATTTGCTGTGTAAGCAGCAGAGGAGGCATCGCGCGAGTGATCCTTAATATATCGCAAGCGTTAATAGACTACGGTACCCGCTTTATCTTTATCAGGTGGGTCGTATGCTTGTATGCCTCCCGACGTAGTATAAAAAAAAGCTTCATTTGTTAGTTACAAATGTATGTATGTAAATAAATCTTGGATGTTGAATATAACCACTTTGTAGCTATCGTATCGATTTAAAACTTCGCAAATGTGTGTAATTAGTCTGGTCGATGAGATCTCATGATAGTCATAGTCCAGTGGACAGAGAATCGGCCTATATATCAACTGGCCGCCGGTTCAAATCCTGGTCTGAACCACTAAATTCGTATTTTCAAATGTATGTACATATTTGTTAATTATCACTAGCAGGGCGGTGAAGGAAAACATCGTGAGAAACCTCACCAAAAAAATAGATTTCGACTGACGTGTGACTCAACTTAAGAATTATCCGTCTGTGTTGTGGAGACCAGAGGAGAGTCGCATCATGTAAAAAATCTTTGCATAATTTAAACTTAGGTAGTGGGACTCTGTCAATCCTAATGGATTAGGAAATAGGTTGAATCTAAGAAGAACATTAAACTACGTGCAAAGAAACGAATGGATTCCCTTAAGAAGATTTATTTTGCGAGATTTTAATAAAATTAAAAGCGGCAATTATTTACAGCGTGTCCATTCTTTAAACCCTACAATGTGGAGTTCCAGTTAAATGTTTCGTTAGTTTACAAGAGTACGCAGACTGGGATTAAAGGCAGTTTGCATTGGAAGTTCTGGACTGCAACGATGACTTGTTATTTCAGTTATTTACCAAACGTTTCGTTCGTTCTCGAATGAAACGTTGAAGGAGTCACTCGTACATTACTGCTTACGTTCCCTTCTTTTGTGTTCTACACACTTAATATATATAAAAAAATCGGCCAAGTGCGAGTCGGACTCGCGCACGAAGGGTTCCGTACCACTATCTATAAAAACGGCAAAAAAATCACGTTTGTTGTATGGGAGCCCCCCTTAAATATTTGTTTTATTTTAATTTAATTATTTATTCTTAAAGTGAATATATAACTAAATATTCTGTGAATATTTCAAGCGTCTACCTGTTGCCGTTATCAATATCGAGCAAAAAAAACACGTTTATTGTATGGGAGCCCCCTTAAATATTTATTTTATTCTATTTTTTAGTATTTGTTGTTATAGCGGCAACAGAAATACATCATCTGTGAAAATTTCAACTGTCTAACTATCACGGTTCATGAGATACAGCCTGGTGACAGACGGACGGACGGACGGACAGCGGAGCCTCAGTAATAGGGTTCCGTTTTACCCTTTGGGTACGGAACCCTAAAAATACATAAATACAACGTCTGTAAGCACACACGAATACACCAACCTGATCTAAAGCGGTTGCCATAGCCTATGAACGCTAGCAATTTATTAAGTACTAGCTGTGCCCGCGACTTCGTCCGCGTGGAATTTAACAAAAAAGTTATTGTTCAGTTCGCAGAGTTTACTATAACTTATTAATTTTGTATTTCGCGTATAGAAATACCTATGCTAATTTTAATGAAATTCTTCTATTTTGTGAATCGCACCCCCGAAGGGGAAGACATTTCCCCCTAATTTTAACAGTTTTTCATATTTTACGCAGGGACCCTAAATATTTACGGGATAAAAAGTACCCTATATTGTGCTTTGAACAGTCGTCTACCTACCAGTGAAAATCCCGTCAAAATCGGTCCAGCCGTTTCAGAGATTAGTCGTAACAAACAGACAGACGGACAGACAGACAGACAGACAAATATTGTAAAAATATACATTTTGGTATATGTACCGTGTATATATCCATATGCATTTAGTAAAAAGCGGTTATTTTAATATTACAAACAGACATTCCAATTTTATTTATCTGTATAGAGTACAGACTAGCTGCTGCCCGCGGCTCGGCCCGCGTGGAGTCAAATAACGTAGCCTACGTGTTAATCCAGGTCATAATCTATCTACGTGCCAAATTTCATTCAAAACCGTTCAGCCGTTTAAGCGTGAAAGAGCAACAAACATCCATCCATACATGCAAACTTTCGCATTTATAATATTAGTGGGATCATTCGCGCGATGCCTCCCCTGCTGCTAACACAGCGATTCCATAGGAGCTTTCTGGTGACCTCACTCACACCCGGGAACACTTCACCAGACGGGCTGCTTTGATACGCCCTACCTTTCTTAAAAACATCCAGACAGACAAACAGACATGTTCATGTACACAAATGTTTGTTCTGTGTGGAAATCGAATCCACGAGCGTTGGTGTCGAAGTAGCGCATCAGCGCGTTTTACCACTGCACCACCGACCTCGTCATTTTTTCTCATCCTAGCAAGTTTCTCATCTTGGTTTGGATAGAAACTCATAGTCCATAGCATAAAATGAACTGTAACATACTGAAGTAGTAGTTTACTGGTAGCCAGTTCAATCCCTAAAACGTCTCCCTCCAGGACGAATCATGACACCTTCAGCACCAAGTGTGTATTATATTGGGAGCACGCTACGGCAATTACTTAACATCAGGTGGGTCGTACGCTTGTATGACTCCCGACGTTCTATAAAAAAAATACATAGAAAAGCAGTACAAACCTCATGTATACAGGAAACCTCCCTCGTTTGTATTCCAATACCGCACGACTTCGTGCATTGAGAGAACTCTGTGTAGTTCCATCTGAAACCAAATTATACACTTGTTTGATTTGCTCCGTTGGTTCGGGCATGTAGTAAGAATTAGACTAAAGATAAAATAAAAAAATGTGTGTGCTTTAGACCACACGATTGAAGTAAAACTTCTTTAGCTCCATAGTGCGATACAGACAATATGCCTGCACTGTGTCTTAGATATGCGAAACTTAACTCGCTATGAGAGAAAGAAAATGTGTGTTCGCACCTCTCTCTTGCCCCTACAGTAATATACGAAAAGTAACTCTCTCTCTGCTTCTATCTTCACTAACTTATAAATCCCTCTCAACTTCCGTTCGCCTCGCCCGATCACACTTTTCGTAACGCTCTCGTCATGCATTCACTAGCTTACTCCCCAAGTCAAGCGTGCGTAAAGAAGTGTTACTTCAAAAAAAATCTAAAATTGTCATTGGGTCCTCGTGGACATTTTTACGTGGCTTACGTATATAGAATCAAATCTTATTGTATTTTATTAATTTTTAATGCTTTTGAGACAACCAGAATGAACATTAGGATTACGATTGATGATGTAGTGTTGGATCAAGTGGATGAGATTGTATATCTTGGAAGCGCTTTAAGCAGCAATGGAAGGTACACCGCTGATGTGGAGAGACGAGTGAGTGCCGGGAATAGCGTGTATGGAGCGTGGGTAAACTTCTAGGCAGCTGAAATCTAAGCCAGAAGGCTCAGCTCGCTGTACACAACGCGGTGTTAATTCTAACGCTAACTTATGGAAGTGAGAGCTGGGTATGGAAGAGAGAGCATGAAAGTAGAATAAATGCGGTCGAGATGAGAGCATTGCACAAACATTGTGAAGTAACGCTTGCTGACCGCGTTCCTAATGATGACGTACGAAAGAGAGTTGGTCTGAAAGAGAGTGTCGATGTTAAGATAAAAAAAGGCATGCTCCGTTAGTTCGGACGTGCAGAAAGAATGCAGGATGAAAGAATGTCGAAACAGATATACAATGCAAAAGTGGAAGGATGCAGGAGCCGATGAAGACCGACACTAACCTACCATGACCAAATTGGTCGTGTTTTATCAGAAGATGATGTCAGGAGCCCCAGGAACCGGCGAGCGTGCATCTAAAGAGCTATGAATGTTAGAGAAGCGAGTGAAGTATGTAAGGACCGCATCTAATGGCGCTTGGTTCTCTCTGCCTACCCCGCAAGGGACCTGGCGTGAAGATGTACGTACATACTCATACTTTTGTTTTTTTTTTTAATTACATACATTTCGATAATGACTATTTGCAAAGAGGAAATTCTGAAAGAAACTTCCTAATATAGGCATTTCTTCAAATTATGTTAGAAATCAATGTCTATAATGTAATGTTCGAAAGATGGTAGGAGGAGCGAAGGTTAGAAGAGATAGAATCAATAAATAAGGAAAATAGAAGAGGAGACAATACGCCACACTGACGCACGTCAGCAGATATTGAAGAAAATGTATTCTCAATACGTACACGCTGGCGACGACCACACAGGTAGGAATGAAACCAATCAAATTGCCGCTGGAGATATATTGAGTGAACGCAACTGTTGAAAAGAATTAGTTGCTGCTGAACTAGGCGTTCCAGGACTGTAAATAGTAAAGGAATAATAGAAATGGGGCGGTAGCTGGAAAAAGATGACGGATTGGATTTCATAGGTAATGGGATAACGTGAGCGACTTTCCAAGTATTTGGGAAAACTCCAGAGCTAATGGAATTATTGAGGATTAGTGTTATGGTAGTAAGGATGATGTCTAGGATAGATACAACCATAAGGCGAATAACACTGTCATTCCCCACGCTATTCGACGCCACAGAACCTATATTCTCAAGCAAGTCAAGCATGTCGGTGAAGTGAGCTGGAATGCTCTGAGCATTAATATGAAGTACATTGTAATTTTTCGATCTCAAGCTCGAGCTCAAGAAATCGATAACACGGATTATATACATAAATCTATCAACAAATACAAAGCCTCTTGGGATGTAATAAAGCACCTATGTTTAAAAAGGGAGATAAGCTGGACATTAACAATTATAGACCAATAACATTTGTACCTGTCTTATCTAAAATACTCGAAAAAGTTATGGCAGATAAGATAAACAGTTTCATATCGACATTTGATCTGCTAACTAAGCACCAATTTGGTTTTACGAAAGGTAGTTCTACGACCTTAGCGTGTTTTTCACTTATTAAAGCAATTACAGACAGTTTTAACCTTGGTAGACGCATAGTATCCATATTTTTGGACATGAGTAAAGCATTGACCGTGTATGTCACAAAACACTTTTGAATAAGCTAGAGCGATACGGTATCAGAGGTGCCCATGTAAATCACTTGACTGGATCTCTATTTAAAAAACCGTGATCAATGTGTAAAAATATCTAAAATTGATAAAGATAATCTGTGTTCGTACAGATCATATTGTACAAATGACTGTGGGGTACGACAAGGCAGTATACTGGGTCCTTTGTTGTTTGTACTATACATAAATGATTTACCTTTGATTGTTAATCATAAATGTTTCCTGTTTGCCGATGATATACACTCGTAATTGTGGATGTGAAAAACAATAAATGTCAATTTGAAAATGATGTCAACAACAAACATAATAAATTGGCTTGACGCAAATAACTTATCTGTAAATCTAACTAAGACTAATCTTATTGATTTTTTGATATATAACAAAAAATCACTGGACATTAAAGCTTCGTATGACAATGAATTGATAAAATGTGTTGACAATACCGTATTCCTTGGCGTAACAATTGACAAACATTGTAATTGGAAACCCCATGTAGAAAAGTTATGTAATAAACTAGATAATTTTTGTATATACTGTTACGACTAAGACAAATAGCCAACAAAGAAGTTGCTCTCCTGGCGTACCAAGGTTATGTATCGTCTATTCTGAGGTACCTACGCAATAATACTATGGGAGTATTCTTTGGAGAGTACTAATGTATTTAAAGCACAAAAGTAATGCATCCGGGCACTTTGCGGTGCTGGATTTTTGGAAAGTTGCAGACCGTTGTTTATATCTAATAAGATATTACCCGTACCGTGCATATATATACGAGTTGTGCATTTTTGTTAAATCTCACCCGGACTTATTTGCAAAATATGCTAACATAGTAGATCGTTGCACAAGAACAAAAAATAAATTATGTGTACCAATTCAATTCAATATATATATATATTTAACTAGTTATTGACATTCACAAATAGGATAATAATAATAATGGTTTGTATAAATATTAGGGAAAATTTGGACAATTTAACAAATTTAAACATACAACTGTGTAATACTTACCTACCTTACTCTGGCAAATTCATTCATTCATTCGGTACGTCCGAAAATGTATGTAGGTACAGATTTATCAAGAGATATTGGAATACTGTGGAAGCTATCATTACTACTACACGAAGAAAAAGAAGATATACAGACATAAGGTCCATCCTGCTCATCACTAGACATTTAACATGCAGCAAAATAATAAATATACAAATACAAAATAATATACTATTCCAAAATACTTAAAACAAATAAAAAAAAAAACGTAGGCATAGGTTAGAGTAGTAACAAGTGTACCTATATACAACCCAGCACGTATCTACCTGTTAGCAGAATGTTTGAAATTTTAAGTAACTCTGTAAGACATTCACTACACAATACAAAACAATAAAAATTAATAATCGAAGAAAAAAGAAACTGTGTAAATATAATAAAATGTATCATGATGGCAGTCTGAGTCTGCATCTTACTGTCAAACAAAAACTATAAAATTACGCCAAAGACATGTTACTATAGGACTCGGCATACGCGTGATTCTGTTAGTAAATAATTCTGTCATTTTTGACGGGGACGAGGTAACTACTACATAGAAACGAAAATAATCTTTCAAGGAAATGTCAACCTTATTTCGAGACGCCTACAGTTCAAAGTTATTTTCTTACCTCTGCCTGCCATCTGTTGTGGAATAGCTGAACTTCTTCGTAAATCGAAGCTGGTAGATTCAAAATTACGAAACGTCTTATATACTTTTTTTTGTCTTTAGCTAAATGAACTCTATTCTACAGAATGAAGGACTGTTTTGTTTTGCAGTTTGTATAATTTACGCTAATTTGGGATAGGAAATATGCGACCAAAGTCGCGAATATGATTCGATTGCATCAGTACTCGATTACTGAATCGATTTCTCATGTATTAATCGTTATCACACCATTTTAATTTCTTTTATATGAAAGCAAATAAAATAATACTTGCATGTGAAAGGTAACTCAATATTTTTGCAAACTAGAAGTGTTCGACCTTTTTAGGGTTCCGTACCCAAAGGGTAAAACGGAACCCTATTACTGAGGCTCCGCTGTCCGTCCGTCCGTCCGTCCGTCCGTCCGTCTGTCACCAGGCTGTATCTCATGAACCGTGATAGTTAGACAGTTGAAATTTTCACAGATGATGCATATCTGTTGCCGCTATAACAATAAATACTAAAAAATAAAATAAAATAAATATTTAAGGGGGCTCCCATACAACAAACGTGATTTTTTTGCTGTTTTTATAGATAATGGTACGGAACCCTTCGTGCGCGAGTCCGACTCGCACTTGGCCGATTTTTTTGCATGACATAACTGCATAGTTTGGCATTTTTAGTGTAACACTTTATGATGTTACCTGAGCGATAACGATTACAAGACTGTTAGAGAATCGATTACGCACGAAGTATTTATGCGCGCAATGGATCACAATATCTTGTACCATGACAGAGCGGATGATCCTACGAGGCTGGTCCTTTGTAACATGTCTCTAAATTACGCGAAACAATGCGCAATACAATTATTAGGAACGCTGCGAGTAACGATTGATTGCCAGTAACCCAAAAAGAAGAAGCGGTTTCCGGCAATTGCTACTTTGCTTGCCATGAATGTCACCAAATTGGCAAGACTTCACGTAAAAGTGTTTAAAATATATGAATTATGAAATAAGTGCTATATGGAAAGTATTATTTTTTGCAAGTTAACTAGTGTGGAATATAAATCTGTATACACTAACATATGGAAATATTAATGATAACGTTAAAGAAACATATGGGTAAAGATGAATTTGACTGGAAGTTTACTATACTATTGTTATTCATGTTAGTTTGTTTGGCAGCAATACAAACTCGAATCAAAAGAAAAATATTGATTCAAAATTTCTTATTTTTGCTAGCGATGCATTTAATTCGGGTTGTAGTGGCTTGATGATTGACGATCGCGGTAGTTATGCCGCCGTGCAGCGCCGACGCTATATAATATAGTTCATACCTATTTGTTTTAATCCTCCTTTATTATTTACGAATAAAAATCCTTTTTTTGTAAAAAAGACAAAAATAATTAATACAATTACAATACAATTAATACAATTAATACAATCGTCAAATTCCGCTGATTGACAAAGATATCTGATTATGACGTACTTTAATATTTAATTTATTTTATCAATCGACATAATCATTAATATACAGATAGGAATGAAAGCCATGAGAAATGAAAAATAATACAATAAAATTTTAATCTAAAAATGTAAGACCAAAATGGCAAATAAATACAAGCTCAGTGGTGTGGTGATTTTTGAGAAGCTCGGCGGCGTAATGGCGAAATGCGCTGTTACGTTATTTGACACAAATAACGTTTTGCGTGGATGAACATGTCTGTTTGTCTTGGTCTGGATATGTTTAAGAGAGGTAGAATGCATAAAAGCAGCTCTCATCTGGTGAAGCACCTCCACCTCACAGAAAACCGCAGCCGAATAACAACTCCCTAGAGGGTTGTTGTGTTCCCGCGCGTGAGTGAGGACATCAGTAAGCTCCTAAGGAGTGGCATCGCGTGAGTGATACTTACTATATTTCAAGCGTTCATAGGCTATGGTAACCGTTTTAATTCAAGGTGGGCAGTATGCTTAAATGCCTAGCGACATTGTATAAAAAAATAAATATTATCTTATCAAATTTATTGAAATTTTGACTAAATTTAATGTATTAGATTTATCTATAGGTAATATCTCTTTTGTATAACACAAACAGATAAGGGAGGTTGATCAAATTAACACATATCTTTATGTACATATTACTACTGTCCGTATGTCACTGAACTCTTTATAAAAGTTTGGACTGATTTGGATGTTTTTTTTTTTGTGTGTATTTAATTGAATTCGAGAATGGTTCAGATGCACAATCGGAGCCGGTAGGTGGTGCTGTGACCGAGTTACAGGACTTATCATTTTTATTTTTGGACAATGTCTGTCGCGTCCATTGGTTTTGTATAACTCCACACCAAATCCCCTGCAGGCTAGGCACGGAGAACCAAGCGTTACATGACTCGATCCTTACAAACCTCACTTGCTTCTTTAGCATTCCTTATAATAATATTATTTTCATAACAACAGATACAAGTGGCTTCATAATCGAAGGTAACAATTTATTGAAATATAAGTTAACAATTATATTTGTGTCATCTGAACTAGTATTTTACAAAGAGTGTATCTCAGACCTAGATTGTATACAATATGTACTGACATTGTGGGAGTGTTGTTTAACTAGTCTATTATCTTCTTCGTCTTATTACCACATCAATCCTTACGTATCCTACTGCAGGGATACGAGTCTCCCTTCAAGCGAAGGGGTTTACAACATACTTCACCACCCTGCTCAGATGCGGAATGGCGAAGGCCAGTATTTTCAAGCCGCCCGGGGGCCATTGACTTAGCTTAACGACTGTCATCTATCGACAAAGCCGGGACCAACGGCTTAACGTGTCCTGTGAAGCTTCGTCTTATTACTATTATTTTAATGATGACTAAGTTTAACAAAAAGTATTTTAGGGCTATATATATTTAAAGAAAAAAATTAGAAGCGAGTGAGATATGTAAGGACTGAGTCACGTGGCGCTCGGCTCTCTCTGCCTACCCCACAAGGGATTTGGCGTGAAGTTATAGATAGAAAAAAATTAGAAAATAAAAAATTGAAAAAATAAAGGTAATAATAATAAAAGTTAAAGAAATTATAATAATAATACCCGTATCAATATTAAATTTAAAATATAAAGATTTCGTTTTTAAACATACTAAATGATCAGTATATGCTGAGCAACATCTTTTCAGTTTCATCATATCATTTTTGCACTGGTGTTCAGATAGTGGGTGAATTTTTAACATCTTATACATTTTGTTGTACAGGAAGCAGTCATTGTAGGGATAAAACTTTTTGATGAACCTGGTACTGATTTTTGGTGGTTGGCAGACAGAGTAATTTCGCCGTCTGTCTTCATTTGGATTGACAGGTACTTGGGTGCGTCATCTTAAGTATATATAATTGAGGTACTGAGAATACTTGAACTGATTGATATACTTCTACTGTGGGGGTTCGCATTGGTAAAAAGAGCGCTACTTTCAACACTGTTCTTACTGCTCTTTCTAAATGGAGAATATAAATGTTCATACCTCCCCAAATCGTAACACAATATTGAAGAACCGACTGGCAAAGTGCACAATATACAATTTTTAAGTGTCCTTGATTCCCAAAGTGTCACACTGCCTGTCCATTTCTGTATATGTTCTGCAAAATTTTAATTTTGATCCACTGTTAGCCCCAGGTATCTAACAGAGTTAGTCTATTCTAACACCGTGCATTGACAATGAGTATTAGATGGGTTGGTACATGAGCGGGCTATTAGAGATAGAGATATACGGCTCGGTTATACTTCCCTTTGGGATCCCAAAGGAGATTGGTTCATCTTCACTAATGACATTGTCAATGGAAACATTGCCGGCGGTCACTCAGATAGTCTCCGAAAACTAATGCCCATGTTTTCTAGCACCTTCATCAGAGTTGGGACTTTGAGACAAAAGTTTTCGCTAGATCGAGAAAATTTGTTAAGCGTTCTTTACCTGCGTCTAAGTTATTAGCAATAAAATCAGTGATCTCACGGACAGCATCTGCGGTGGACTTTTTAAAACGAAAACCAAATTGGTTGGGCGCAAGCTGTTCAGAGTTTTCGAGGTACTTTATCAATCTATTGTTTATGAAGCGTTCCAGTACTTTAGACATGACAGGCATTCATTGCTCTTCTTACGCACGCTCGCCGGTTTCTAAAGCTCCTGACATCACCTTTTGATAAAACACGATCAATTTGATCATGGTACGTAAGTCTTGGTCTTCCTCGGCTCCTACATCCTTTTACTTTCGCGTTGTATATCTGTTTCGTAATTCTTTCTTCCTACATGTCTGAACCAACGGAGCATGCCTCTTCTTATTTTAAAACCGACACTCTCTTTCAGACCAGCTCTGTTTCTACATCGTCATTGCGAATACGATCTTCAAGCATTACGCCACGAATTTTACGCAACGCTCGCATTTCGACCGCGTTTATTCTACTTTCATGCTCTTTCTGCTATACCCAACTCTCGCTTTCATAAGTTAGCGTTGGGACCAACACTGCATTGTGTATAGCGAGTTGTGCCTTCTGGCTCGAGCTTTTACTGCCAAGAAGTTAATGCACGCTCAATTCACACTATTCCTAGAACTCACTCATCAGCGGTGTACCTTCCATCTCTGCTGAAATCGCATCTAAGATATACAATCTCATTCAAATTATTCCAATACTTCGTCATCAACCGTAATTCTTACATTGGTTCTGATTTCTTTTTCAAATACCCTTTGACCCTACCTACCTTTGATCCTAAATTTGCATTCAATAATAATATACTTTCTCCATATAATCAAAAATTTTAAAAATCTAGAAAAGAGCTAAAAAGTCTTCTATTTCATACCTACGTAAAACCTTATCGACGTATCTAGATCACATGTTACCTGGGTGGACACGGATGGTCGTTGCAAGTCCTCACTCTGTTTTCCGGTTTGGTGAGGGGATCGCACATGAACGGTGATGCATTCTTGCCATCTTCATCCCTCACGCATTGAATGATCAACTCCTAGAAATAAAGTATTTTGTTAGATATACATACAGGGTGTTGACACGACCGGTGACAAGAGATGAGTATGTGTGTGTTGTATGTTGAGAAATATGATGACTGAAGAAATAAATGGATTGCGTAAAGAAGATAAAATTATATATAAATATTTCCGGAAATATTACAAAAGTGCCATCTACTCCCAAAATAAATGAAGGTTGTGCTATGCTTATCAGTATCTATTAAGGCACTGATAAACATACATAAATACATACTTATATATAATACACACAGCCTAAGACATGTATGTTCATGTACATCACATATATTTGTCTTGTGAGGAAATCGAACGAAAACGAAAGAAAAAAATACTTCTCTGACCCCTGGGCGGTGAACGAAGAGCATGCATGAAGAGGGTGATGAGTGTGGAAAAGGTGAGATAGGTGTGTTTCGATCGGTGCACCTGGCGTTTCTTAGTCTCTGCCTTTTCCAGTGGGAGACAGGCGTGAAGAAATTTGTGCATGTATTGGACATTTTAATAATGTAGACCTTACGAACCGAAAGGACGTGATTTTCTTGATTGAATTTTGGCTTAATGATCATACACTAAAGATGAACAAGAGGAGCCTGTTTTAACACCTCTCGACATATTATAATGAAAAAATCTAATAAAACAATCAAACCTGCACTCCACTGAGACATGATGCACTGCAACTTGTATACCCCTTCTCTTTCCAGGAATATGACTTGCCTGGTGACCCTGGAGCAACTCGTATGTTGCTTGAGGTTCCGTATATCAAAGACCTGCTGAAGACAGAGTAAAATATATATTTGAATGTAGTTAGCTATGTCATTCACAGAGACTCCTTACTTGAGATGAGCCCCGCCAGTTAATCAGAGGTAAAAGACAGTTATACAGCGATATATAATTGACAACATATTATAAAGTGATTCAAATTCATTATAATGTATATTTATCATCATAAAAAACTGACGAATGTATATTTTTTAATAAATAAACCATTAATTGACCAGAAACTATGTTTAAAAAATATTTATTTAATAATGCCGCGTAAATGCCGCAAAACTGCTTATTATATAATTCATGAATAGGTAACTGACAAAGATGTCTGAAATAACATATACAACTGCACAGACAACCTTTTCATTATATTCTTTAATTCTACCGTTTGACATCATTATTGTACCAATAAACTGATATGAATCTATTGTAATATCTAATTGATAATTTGAAACGAAACCTACATTGGCAAGTTTCTTTCGACATTTTTTCTTTGCCAATTTATAAAAAAATTGCCGAAATGATAGCAGATTAAAAAAAAAGTAGTAACGTAAAAGAAAAAAGATTATATATAGAAACTGGCCAAGTGCGAGTCGTGACGTATTCTTGAAATATTCACAGAATGTTTAGTTATATATATTCACTTTAAGAATAAATAATTAAATTAAAATAAAACCAATATTTAAGGGGGCTCCCATACAACAAACGTGATTTATTTTGCCGTTTTTATAGATAATGGTACGGAACCCTTTGTGTGCGAGTCCGACTCGCACTTGGCCGATTTTTTTTTATCTGCTAGCATTTCGGAAATGACTCTTACAAAAAATTCATATTAGCATATTGGTACAATAATACTATCAAATGGTAAAATTAAAGATTATTAAGGACAGGTCTGTGCTGAATTATTTCCATACGTCTTTGTCAGTTACATATTCAAAAATAAGCCCTTTTACAGAGAGCATTTTTAATGGTTAATAAGTCCCCGATGTACAGAAATTTGATGTAATAAAGAATAGAATTGAATTTTGAGATGAATTAACCCATCTATAGATAAGCTAAACTCGACGTTACTTTGCTTACATATTGGCTTTACATTGACACATGACAGCATGTAGCTCATTTTTTGATGCAATTTTTATTTATAATAAAATATCTATTGACATAATATATCTATCTATCTATAACGTTACGTCAAATCCCTTGCGGGGTAGGCATAAACAAAAATAATAATATTGACGTTTCTTTTTTCAACGTCAAGAGGCATTGAAGTATACGGACCACCTGATGTAAAGCTGTTACCATAGCCCATACTGCCAATGCAGCTACTCTTTAGGAGTTTACCGATGACCTCGCTCACACGCAGAAACACAAGAACTCTCTAGGGAGTTGTTATTTGGCTGTGGTTTTCTGTGAGGTGGAGGTACTTCCCCATATGGGCTGTTATGATGCGCCCTGCCTCTTTTAAAAATACCCAGACCAAGATAAACAGACATGTTCATCCACGCAAAATGTTTCCCTGTGTGGGAATCGAACACACGAGCGTTGGTATCAAAGTAACGTAACAGCGCCTTTCGGCTTTTGCTACGGTTTTCTGTGAGGTGGGGGTACTTCTCCAAAGGTGCTACTTTGATGCGCTGTACCTCTTAAAACACTTAGCCTAAGACAAACGGAACCCACCACACATGTGCACACAAATGTTCGTCCCGTTTGGGAATCGAACCAACGAGCACGTGTTAAAGTGGCATTACTAACCACTGCGCTACCAAGCTCGTCGTTTGTTCTGATATCCCAAACGATATTTAAATTCTTATCAAACATAACGACAACATGGCTGTCACACCGTTTATCAAATTCTTATCTATGCCTAGATAAAAACATGTAATATCATTTAGTTTGTTACGAGTGGAGTGATAGCAAGTGTCCGAATCCGTGAAACAATATAAAAATGTCTATGGACGTCCATACGAGTGAGCCTGAAGAATTTAACTGCACACAATTGCATAGCATTATAAAAGATGTAGCAAAGTTAAAAGGCATTGAAGATTTTACCTATCATGTAGGTTGTATCGGTGGCAAAGGAGAAAGTTACATAGCTAATACATTCAGAGTTGTTATCTCTGAAACAGACAACATTGAAAATAACTTTAAATGTATTGTTAAAACGTTAGTCAATACATCGAGGCAAGAAATGTTCCACGACTTACATTTAAGAGAAGTGAATGTTTATAAGGAAATACTTCCAGTGTTCAATATTTTACAAAGGGAAGGTGATGTTACAAAGAAAGTTGTTTTACCAGAATGTTTCTTATCGTGCTCAGAAGAAGGGAATGAAATATTAGTACTAGAAGATTTAAATGACGTTGGCTGGGAAACAGATAAAACATTTAAAAGATTCGAAGAACTGGATTATGAAAAAGTTGAGTTAGTTATCAGAGAATTAGCGAAATTACACGCATTATCTTTCGTATATCAACAGAAACATCCTGATAAGTTTTCAGAATTAAAATCACAGTTCAATGATGTCATATTCTGTGACAAATTCTTGAATAAAAGTAAACTACGGAATTACTTTCACGAAACTTTTGAGTCATCATTAAATTTGATTTCTGATGATGAAGCTAGAAAGAAGTTAAAGACAATAAACCTAAATTTATTGAATATATTGAGACAGTACGTAAATCCAAGTAAACATAATGTGTTTTGCCATGGAGATTTTTGGATTCACAACATGCTTTTTAAATATGAGGTAAAATATTTTATTAATATGACAATTAATATCCGTTAATCTTATTTTATCATATCAGATGTAATCAAATAAGTTCACGGCTTGCCTTGTGTGAAGCAGGCACTTTAACCTAAAGATGCTTACAAGTTGCCTGATCACTTGCGAGATGCCACTTATGTTACTTCGCCACTTGCAAGAATACAACAACATTGTAAGGAATTGTTGTTAGACCTCAGTTTTCTGTAACGTGAAATACTGCTACAATATGATGCTACTCATACGCTTTGACTCATAAGCTGATCGTCAGCGACTATCAGGTTATAGAAGTAGGCAATTGATAAATTAAAAAAACGCCAATATCATAAATTTTCTTGACGTCCAATTGGAGAAGAATATTCAAGTATCATAAGATCGTAGCTTCAAATCTGATCTCAATGGCAGAGAAATTGTTTTTATTCATCAAAATATTAAGATAGGCTATCTCATATCAACGATTTAACAAAAATCTCAATGATAATCTTGTACTTCTAGTATACGTCATGTGGTTTCGTTTATTGATTGTATGACAGCCTCTCAATAGACTAGTCCTTGGTTCGAATCCTGATGTGTACCAGTAAATTTATGTTTTTGGGTTTATGTACATAATTGTAATTATCCTTTGCTAAGCGATGAACGAAAAGATCGCGAGGAAATTCGCACGTCAAGAATTTATATTTCGAAAAACGTGTGATCTAACCTAAGAAAGGTCTAGTTTTCGAAAAGTAGATACATAATTAAAATCGTTTTGAATATTGCGTTAATTTTCATTACAAATCTAAGCTACTGTTACGTAACTTAAGAGAATACTCTCTAAGTAAAACATGTTTTACAGTTGATTTATCAGCACAGAACATATTTTCCGATACGTAAGAGATTTAAAACTCGTAAACAAAATAACTGCTAATCTTCGATTTGGCGAATGCACAGATTTTTACAAGGAGCGACTGCCGTCGCTAAACTTGCCATTTGGAGTTATAAAAATAGTAAGTAAGGACGCACGCACTTGTTTAGGTCACAATTTAGGCGCGCAATGATGGTGCGCGTGCCACAAAACCGTCATACTCAAAAAAAAATATACCTTAGATGGTACTATCAATCAATGAATATTGAATAAACTTTAACTATGTTTGTTAACTATTTATTGTAAATACCAAAATCACATTCAGATGTTTCTTATTCAGGGCTTTAAAAAAACGTTTGGTTAAGAGAGAGAGGGGGGGCATAAAGCTAAGTGTCGCCCTCGTGTTTTTATTAATAACGCTGAATTTAAGACCAATTCCAAAAAAACGCATATCCCGTATCGCACGCTATTTTTGTGTCATTATTGCCAATGCAGAGATAGGGGTCTCACTTCAACTGAAGGGGGTTAGAGAATACTTCACCACGTTGTCAACTGCGGATTGGCGGAGGCTAGTGTTTTCAAGTCGCCCGAAGGCTACTGACTTAGCTTAACGACTGTCATCTATCGACAACAGCCGGGACCGACGGCTTAACGTGCCCTCCGAAACTAGGAAAATCTCGAGATAGAAGAACCCATCGCAACGACGCCATCGAGCTCTCTTTGTATCATTAGTAATAATTAATGTTTTTTTTTAGGGTAATAAACCAACAGGTGTATGTTTTTTGGACTTTCAAGCAGTACGATACGCCTGTCCAGCGACTGACATTATATATTTTTTATATCTTTGCACAACTACCAAGTTCAGATCGGAATATATTGAAAAAATCATAACTAAATATTACGATTCACTTGAAGCATCTTTACTTGTTTATAAAATTGATGTGAATTCAGTCTATCCTTTGAAAGATTTTAAGGATGACATAAAAGACGCATTACCGTTTGGTTTAATTATGGCAATAATTGAACTAAAATTAGTTATACAGACACCAGAAGATGAAGCGACATTAAAAGGAGCTCACAATGATCATGATCCAAGTACAATGAAAGTTCCCGGTGAGGAGAATTTACTCAAGTTGAGATTAAATGAAGTTGTACAAGAATCTATCGACAATGGTGTTTTAGATAAACTTTTAAGTCAATTGCAGACTTGAGAATACTGTGTATTATTTAATTAAAATCAACTGTATAAAGTTTTTATTATAATACCTTCACTTTCAACTGTGAAAATGAATTTCAGAGGCCCCACTTTGTCTGAGAAATCCCCGTCCCCTCCCCGTCGGAAGTACCTCCACCTCACAGAAAACCGCAGCCAAATAACAACTCCCGTTGTTGTGTTCCTCCGTGTGAGTATGGTCACCAGTAAGCTCCTAAGGAGTTGCTGTTTAAGCAGCAGAGGTGGCATCGAGCAAGTGATACTTAATATAATTACAAGCGTTAATAGGCTACGATAACTGCTTTACATCAGGTGGGCCGTATGCTATGCGTATGCTATGCGTATGCAAAAGGGTCTACTGTTCTGGACAGACCTACCGACCATCGGTGTTCCTCCTCGGCGCTTATTGGCGGAGTTTCGGGAACGATTTTGGTATCACCTCCGAAACGTGCCAAGGAGACCCTAATACTAAGCGTCTACTGGCCGTCCGACCACTAGCAAACGGTATACAAACCAGCACAAAATAATAAAAATAAAATAAATATAATTAGAAATTATAAGCTCCATATACAAAACAATTTCTCTCGCGACCTACTTCTCTTAAAATCACCCATACCACGACTAACAGACATGTTGATGCATTTGAAGTCATGATGGACGTCGAGGTCATCAAATCAATAATTATGTAAAATATTTTTATAGCCTTAGGAACCGGCGAGCGTGCATGAAAAGAGCTATGAATGTGAAAGAAGCAAGTGAAGTGTGTAAGGACTGCGTCTTATGGCGTTCGGTTCTCTCTGCCTACCCCGCAAGGGACCTGGCGTGAAGATATACATTTTCAGGAACACCGTTCCTATATGAAATCTATATGTTTGCCTGTGCGTTTGTCTGTGTGTTTGTCTGTCGCTTTTATTTCGAATATTCGAATTTTGACTTCAGATTCGGATTAAAAAAGTAGAATAGGAATATTCAGGAACACCGTTCCTATCTCTTATGGAACATGATCAAAATGGCCGACAAATTAAAAAAAAATCTTTGAATTGTTATATAATTGACGAGCTAGGTGTTCCTCTGGCAATGCAAGCTTGCGCATTCTCAACTGGTTATAAGTTAATTTGCCCAAATTTGACACATTTTTATAAATTAGTTTCGTTTTTTAAGTAATATTTTTAAATTTCAACAACGATTTTTATATATAAGTAGTAACACGGATTGTATGAATGTATATGTATTTACCTGTCACCTCCATTATATGAAGGCACACTCGAGTCTCCAAATGAAGTTCCATAAGCCATAGAACACGGTTCCATAACGCATCTCTCCGTCTCCTCAGCTGGTTTCGGTCCCATGCATTTACTGTCGGGTAACTTCGCTATGGTCCTGCTGAATTCTAGAAAGATCTTGCAATGGACTTCCTTTTTCCTCCATCCTTCTCCACAGGTAACGCTGCATGGGCCCCAATCATCGTCTTTGATGTAGCTAACAGAAGAAATAAACCTTTAATAAATCTTAATTTAAAGAAGAAAGCGTACTACTAAGAAAATCATCTATCAATGATCCACACATCACATGGGTTAATAAGTATAATCATGCGGGTGCTTAGGTTCTAAGATATAGAGGATTCCTATCATTGTTTCTGGCTGGTTTATGTAGAAGTATGTGCACCAGTGTAAATCTGTATAGTAGTTTACTATCCGCCAATTCACCTGCGAACCTGAACACACAAAAGTCAACTTTATAAACAATAATACAAGATCTATTGTTATCTGATAATAAAAGATTTTGACAAAAATATTGTAGCAGTGTCCGTGTTTGTGCCAGAAATGTAGTTTTTCAGAGTATCGGAAAAGTGTTCGAAAGCAAAACAAAAGTAATGCAAGACATCTCACAGTGTGGTATATGTGCAAGGAAATTTAAACTTCAATGTGCAGTGCATATAGTAGAAAAAGATAAGTCGAGTATCGCAGAGTAGGTGAGAGAAATGGTCCGTGAAGGGTAATGATTTGAGGGGTTCAGTGGTAAGGTAATGTGCATATAAATCCGAACTTCGATGCGAGTGAGGGTTGTAACACGGCTACATAAATTGTAGTGTCGTCATATTTACAACAACAAGATACAACTACAGTCTAAGACGAGGATCATTCCTGGTCACGTTCATTCGAGTCTCGGAATCTAATTTTACGATCACTATAAAGTGACATTGGTTTGTTCAAAAATGATCGCTAAATTTGAGCCAGTAAAGCTCCAAATTGCGGACATTTTTGATCAATCTACAAAAATGGTGAAGCCGAACAAAAAAGCGCTAGCAGCAACCGGGCACGTGTTTGATGGAAGGGAGATGTCATTCCTTGTAATAAAATGTGTGATGTTATTCTGAATTCAAAAGTGAAACCTTTAAAAATTTGAGTTTTCGTAGGTACAATACCTTACATACAACCAGCCACACGCAAAGAATATTTTGTAATTGCTGAAAGAAACAACAACAAAATACTCTGAGCTATTGACGGAAATAATGAATATTTAACATACAATAATAGCAAATGTTTCGAATATTAACATAGTAAAATATTTCTTATGATGTTGAGGAATATTAAAAAGATCATGGAACCCCCATTTCTATTCTAAACACAAATCGAATCTTATTTGAAAGTACATATTATATTAATCTAGTTAATTCATAATTGTAGTTATTACGTTTTTTATAGCACGCAATTGTTTAATGTATTCAAGAGTCTGTATTTGTTTTTTATATATGAAGTGTTACTTATAAAAATAAAATAATAATATCTAACATTATAAAAATAATATTCTGCACAATGTTTGTATTACCATTTTATACGTTCGAAATGTGTAAAATAATTGGGGTGTATTTTTAATTTATGCGTATGCAGTAAGAATACCAATTGATTATCACGTGTGTAAATTTTGTGCTGTGTTGCGTGTACCAAAAGGGCTATCAGTGACACGTGTATGAATACTAAACGTGCTGTGCTGTAGTATTAAGTCATATGTTGTATGCTAGCTCCAGTCACAATAACACTTCGTATAAAAAAATCATATGTTGTGTTTAGACATAGAAGTGGTCCAAAATGAAAAGGAGACAAGAAATGAAACATTTACTATTATTGTAGTTTGAATGAAATATATTATGTAAATCAGAGAAATGGTGCAATCCATAAAGTATGTATAGAAACACTTCACAGTATATTCTACAGATGGACCGTGGAGGCAAAAACATTTTTGTTGCATGATAAAAAGTTTTTTGTAACTTTTATCTCCTACTTAATAAGCATAATTTTATTCACATTAACTATATATTTCTCTATTACTATATAACTACGTATTGCCCGCAACTTCGCTTGTATGGATATTCAATTATAACTCGTTACACTCGTACAATGAGCAGTATTTTATTTAAAACCTAATGATGATGATTTAAAACTTCGAAACCCGGGTGGTCGAATACGACCGCGAAATGTATGGGAAAACGTATATAACGGGTTCTGACTGCTCAACGTGTACTCTGATCCAATTACTATCACATATACATACAATCAATTAGTTCAGGAGTTTAGACGTCTTGAGGGCAGCAAAGACAGACAATTATTTTCATTGTATTTTAGCTATTATTTTACAGCAGACTTCATAAGTACATTTAAAGCTTATTATACATTGAGTATCGTATTTATTTACACGCTAAAAGCAATGATGTGAAATTAATAAAGAATACAATGTAATTAATTTTACATATCACTGCAATGCAATGCAATACCAATAATAAATACATGTCACTTAAGCCATATTTGCAGTGTATTTTTGCCTTCACATCTGAATCTATTAAGTTGTTGGGCATTTCCAGTTATATGTTAAACTTACGTGGCTTCCACTGGTACATTAGGTTCTCCAATTAACCTTTCGGCCTTCGCTTGTGGTGGGGGGTATGGTTGGATGAGAGGTTGCGTGTGATATACTACACCAGGTAATAGATCTTCTATTTCATCCTATAATAAAAATACAAAATAAATATTTGGGAAACAGCAGCTTAGAAATAATCATCAGACTGTATTTACTTATTGCATGTATAAATTAAGTAAATAAAACGCAAGAAAGAATAAAGCAAGCTGAAGTGGCAGTGGGCAGGCCACATAGCTCGGAGAACCGATGGCCGTTGGGGCAGAAAGGTTCTCGAATGGTGACCACGAACCGGAAAACGCAGCGTAGGACGACCCCTCACGATGGACAGACCATCTTGTGAAGGTCGCAGGGAGCCGTTGGATGCAAGCAGCACAAGACTGAAGGGAAGATTGCAATGGAAATCTAAGGGGAGGCCTATGTTCAGCAGTGGACGTCTTTCGGCTGATATGATGATGATGTATAAATGACATAATAAAGACGGAAGTAAAGCTAGCAACATCAGCAGTATCGTCTATATTTGATGGCGTTGATGTGCTTGTCGATCCAATCCGACGAAAGAAATTTTGACGAGCTCGGTGGCTCAGTCGTGAATGACGCGACTTTGACACCAACGCTCGTGGGTTCGGTTCCCACACAAGCCAAACATTTGTGTGCATGAACATGTCTGTTTGTCTTGGTCTGGATGTTAGAGAGGTAGGGCGCATCAAAGCAGCCCGTCTGTGGTAGTACCTCCACCTCACAGAAAACCCCAGCCAAACAACAACTCCCTAGAGGGTTGTTGTGTTCCTGCGTGTGAGTGAGGTCACCAGTAAGATCCCAAGGAGTTGCTGTGTAAGCAGTAGAGGAGGCATCACGCGAGTGATAATATATCGCAAGCGTTAATAGGCTACGGTACCCGCTTGACATCAGGTGGGCCGGATGCTTGTATGCCTCCCGACGTAGTATAAAAAAGAACCAACACGTGAGTTAACTAGCGTCGACCGGATTGCATTAGTCTAGAATGGGTATTATCGTCTCAAGTTCTCAAGAGCACTAGTCGTCAGTCCTAGGTGTTTTCGATAGATGACAGTCATTAAGCGAATAGAGAGAGAGGGAGGAGGACGCATCAAAGCAGCCCATCTAGGCAAGTACCTCCACCTCATAACAAACTGCGAATAAACAACAACTCCCTGAGGTGGTGTTGTGTTCCCGCGACTGGGTGAGCTCCTGAGGAACTGCTGTGTTAAGAAGCAGGTGTAGCAACGCGCGAGGTATACACCCTGTATTGCTGTGGTTCATAGGTAATCACTTTATATTAGGTGGGTCATAGCTTGTATACCTTATGTATAAAAAAATATTACCTCCGGATCTTCAGATTCCCTGTGGTACGATGGACAGCTGATACCAGTGGAGCAAGGTCGTGATATCTCTGGTCTGTTAGTGGGGTCGCAGCCACCGCCTGCCGGGGTACATTCCACGCCTCGAACTTGTAGTCCTTCGCCGCACGACACTGAACACTGAAAAAGAAAAAAAAAACAACTTTATGTCTGACTTTTTGCAGGTTTCAGGAGGTCAGCTGTGGAATAAGGTCATCACTAAGAAAGTAGTTAACTTAAAGTTATCTATCAGTAAACCAACAAACTTCTACTAAAATATTTTTAATATCTTTGACGAGCTCGGTGGCTGAGTCGTGAATGACGCGAATTTTACACCAACGCTCGTGGGTTCGATTCCCACACAAGGCGAACATTTGTGTGCATGAACATGTCTGTCTTGGTCTGGATGATTTAATAGAGGTAGGGCACATTAAAGCAACCCGTCTGGAGAAGTACCTCCACCTCACAGAAAACCGCATCCAAATAACAATTCCCTATAAAGTTGTTGTGTTCCTGCGTGTGAGTGAGGTCACCTGTAAGCTCCCAAGAAGTTGCTGTGTAAGCAGCAGAGGCATCGCGCGAGTGATACTTAATATATCGCAAGTGTTAATAGGCTACGGTATCCGTTTTACATAAGGTGGGCCGTATGCTCGAACGCCTCCCGACATAGTATAAAAAAAAATCTGTAACTTTAGTTTAATATAATAAACCTTCAGGCAGGTCGTGCGCTTGTTTTCCACCTTAGTGATATAAAAACCAGTTGAGAATGCGCAAGCTTGCATTGCCAGAGGAACACCTGGCTCGGCAATTATATAACAATTCATTTTTTTTTTAATTTGTCGGCCATATTGACCATGTTCGTTAAGAGATAGGAACGGTGTTCCCGAACATCCCTATTCTACTCTTTTATGCTGAATCTGAAGTCAAAATATTCGAAAAATAGCGACAGACATACACATATAGATTTCATATAGGAACGGTGTTCCTAAAAATAGTATAAATTAATGAAATTTATTTAAACAAAAATATATTTGTTGAAAATAAGCAGTAAATGAACCGTATGTGAAAATAGACTGAGCAAATAGATTCAGTCGATTGGAGTGTAAATACAATAAATGCATTCAAATAAACAATTGGTAGTATTTTTTTATATTTCGAATAAGCACTTGTATATCTATACACATACATATTAACCCTTGCTCATCCCACTGCAGGGATACGGGTCTCCCTTCAACAGAAGGGGTTTAGACCATACTCCACCACGCTGCTCAAATGCGGATTGGTGGAGGCCAGTGTTTTCAAGCCGTCCGAGGGCCACTGATTTAACATAACGACTGTCATCTATCGACAACAGCCGAGACCGACGGGTTAACGTGCCCTCCGATCGGAGAAACTCGAGATAGATAACCCCATCCATAGGCAGGCTGCGGTCGACGTTGCTTAGCCTGCGTGTTTGGTTAGAACGACGCCATCGAGCTCTCATCTCATTGTATACCTCCCGATGTGTAATAAAAAAACAAAATAAGTGTAGGACTCAATGAAGCTGACATGGTACAGATAGAAACAAACTAGCATGTGGCCCACCTGATGGTAGACGTTGCTTTACTCGATTATATCACTCGATTCTCAGCTTAACAAACATAGCTTTTTGTATTCATGTTCATGACACAACGACACCATCGAGCTCTATACAGGTTTATCTATACAGGAGCGGAAAATCACGATTCCCGCCCTAGGGCAGAAAGTTACTATTTGTCTACTACATGGTTATACTGAAGTAATACTCTCGTTTCTTAGCAATATTTTCAAAAGGCACATCAAAAATACACTTTATCATATTTATAGAATGTCAAATAAAGATGGTTGGAAATGATTCAGCAAAGAATCGTATATCTTTATTACTATTATTATAAAACCATTTTCTTCTTTTTATAAAACGTCAGTAGGCATATAAGCAGACGCCCTGCCTAATGCAAAGAAGTAACCGTAGCCTATGAACGCTTGTAACACAATCAGCATCTATACTGCTAACACAGCAACTCCTCAGGCTTACTGGTGACCACGCTCGCACGCACGAACACAACAACCCTCCGGAGAGTTGTTATTTGGCTGGCTGATTGAGATACTTCCCCAGACGGGCGACTTTGATGCGCCTTACCTCTCTTAAAAACATCCAGACCATGAAACAAACAGACATGTTCATAAACACAAATGTTTGTTCGGCGAAGGAATCGAACCCACGAGCATCGGTGTCGAACTCGCGTAATTAACCGCTGCGGCACCGAGCTCGTCAAAAAATATGTAGATTTGTAAGATAATTTTACTTTTTTACGATTTATAAATGAATTCGAGTGAAGTACTTATATACCATTTACAGATGCGAAAAAATGTTCCGTAATATTGTACAACAAAATATTACGCCCGTCCCACGCCTACCCTTGCTGTAAAATAACTATTATGCTCCCCAAACAAATAGGGCTTTACCTGTAAAGAAGTTTTCGCGTATTACAAGGCCTTAAGGTCTTACTGGACAAAATAAGGGATTTCACGAAGGTACTGCGACCAAATTATGATATTACAAAAGCAAGTGTATTTTTTTTATATATAACGTCGGAATAACCCGGACAACCCTCGGAATCTTGTTCGACCCATAAGAGGGTTGTTGTGTTCCTGCGTGTGAGTGACGCTTCCAGTAATCTCCTAAGGAGTAGCAGTGTTAGCAACAGAGGTGGTATCGCACGAGTGATGATATTCCAAGCGTTAATAGGCTACGGTAACCGCTGTACATCATGTGGGCCGTATGCTTGTATAACTCCACCACATCAACCCTTACTCATCCCACAACAGGGGTGGGGGTCTCCCTTCAACCGAAGGGGTTTTGAGCATACTCCACTACGCTGCTCAAATACACAGGCGGATGCCAGTGTTTTGATGCAGCCCGAGGGCCACTGACTTAGCTTAACGCCTGTTATCTATGGATAATAGCCAGGACCGGCAATTTTTTGAATACGGACGTCGGAACTCGTAATCAAAAATACTCGGATTTTCGAATAAAAAAAAAACGTTGAAATTCGAAAATCAAATTTGCACATTTTTTAAAGGAAAAACTTCATAGGTGTCATGTGAAAAACGCTTCACTCGAAAATCTCACACCATGTAGGTTTAATGTCAATACAAGTTATCAATTACTGTAAAACGACAATTTCATACTTTAACCCCTATTATAATGAACGTACAGCTACACAGAAGTGATATTACACAACGTAGTCAAATAAACAACTATTAATTAAAGCAGTTCACATTAACACAACGAGTTAACAACAGAAACTAACTTCAAACCGAACTCAAAACACCCGCTAACGAGCACTACATGTAAATTACGGTAAAAAAGCGGCCAAGTTCGAGTCAAACTGGAGCATAAGGGTTCTAGGCAATTTGATTCAAACTACATCGTATCCTTCCGTCAACAATTAGTTCATGTAGATACACAAGCATACGAAGTAGTCTAGACGAGCTCGGTGGCGCAGCGGTTAATAACGGGACTTTGTCGCGCTCGTTGGTTCGATTCCCACACAGGACAAACATTTCTGTGCATGAACATGTCTGTTTGGGTTGGTCTGGGTGTATTTAATAGGGGTAGGGTGCATCAAAACAGCCCATCTGGGAAAGTACCTCCACCTCATAGAAAACCGCAGCCAAATAACAACTCTCTGGAGGGTGTCGCAGGAGCGTGTGAGTGAGGTCACCAGTGAGTTTCTAAGAGTTGCTATATTAACAGCAGAGATAGCATTGCGCGTGTGATACATAGTATATTACAAGGGTTCATAGGTTACGGTAACCGCTTTACATCAGGTGGGTCGTATGTTTGTATGCCTCCTGACGTTGTATAAAAACTACATCAAATCGTCTACCTACGTTGAAAATAGACCAAAAAAGTACATTTATAGTCACTTTAATATGCATAAATCAAACATATATGCGCCGTCTATTAATGAATTTGTGTGGCCCCTCTCCCATTGCATTATTTAAAGCAGTATTTAAAGCAAAGACCTATGTATACATTAAGGATGCGATAAACAATTGAGTATTGAGTATTTAACATATATGGCGTTGAGTAGCTCCTTTCAATTAAAACAACATTGCAAGGAGGCGGCAAGACGAATCCAACTCATCTGGGCAGCGTTCGGGAAACTTCCACACATCTTCTCATCCAACACCTGAAGAGTAAGGTTTCCGAACAGTGTGTTGACAGTGATGACATACGAAATTGAGACGTCCTTCACTGCGGGCCGTATGGGAAGCTCAATGTCGCTCAGCGTGCTATGGAAAGAACTATGCTCGGGTTTTCTCTGCATGACAAAATCAGAAATGAGGATATTGGTTGTAGAACAAAGTTAACCGACATGACTCAAAGGATAAGCAAGCTGAAGTGGTGGTAGGCCGGCCGCATAGCTCGTAGAACCGATAACCACCGGGAAAGAAAGGTCAAATGGCCTCCCCCTACTGGTACACGCAGTGTGGGACGACCCCACACTAGACGGAGCGACGACTTCAAGAGGTTTACAGGGAGTCGATGGATGCAGGTGGCACAGGATCGAGACCTATGTTCAGCAGTAGATGAATACGGACTGAGATGATGAACATTTGTAATGACGAATTATTTGTCTGACTAAGTTGTCTGCGGGCAGTGTGGTCTCGCAAGCGAAGTTTACAGATTATAATTTGGACACACATCTGATGAGGGAAAGGAGGAACGTGATGGGAGAGTGACAGAATAGATACCGCATAGAGGAAAATAACCTGGAAACATGCTACTTGAAAAGTGTTAGACGAGACCAGCGGTAGAGTGTGCAGAATGATTTCTTTACCACCAAGGCTCGTGAGTTCGATTCTCACAGATGACAAATATTTGAGAGTACAATTAATCGAATACTTCTGATTTAGACTATAACATTTTTTTATACAACGCCTGAAGCGTAACCTCGCAACTTGCTCAGTCTGTTGCTAACTGAAACTCCTTACGAGCATGCTGGTGACCTCATCCACTCTCAGAAACACAACAACCCGCTCAGGATTTGTAATTTGGTTACGGTTTTGTGTAAAGTTACTTCCCCAGTCGGGCTGGTTTGTTACCCTATCCACAAACCAATAAACCACTTGACTGCGCATGAAGGCACCCTCACTCACAAAAATGTTGTATTTTAGCGCCTTAATATCGCAGCGATTCGAGCCTGCTAACCAATGGAAGAATATTTTCACCAATTAACCGATAAATGTCGGGATATTGATCCGCGATCTAGCCAATAAGAGCTTCACGTTCTACTTTAACCCCCGACCCACAGCAGTGAATTGAGTTGCTACGTAATAAAGGTCTTATTGATTCTCCCTGCATAGGCCCTGCCTCTCTTAAAAATACCCAGATCAGGAGAAATATAATCTTACACTAATTTAAGATATGTCCTGGAAATCGAACCAATGAACACTAGCGTCAACGTAGCTACAGCCAACTTAACCACTGCGCTCGTCAAATTCGTATTTAGACGTAGTGAAAAGATGCAATTTGATCTAAACTACTTTGCCTCCGCTACTTTCTTAGTTCATGCAAAGTAGTGCCGGCCGGCATCCACCAACTGCCATTAGTAGATGCATGCCGACGCTGCCATGGCTGTTCCGGTTGTCTCTGTCTCGGTTGCTGCGGTCGTCTCTGCGAGTGTTCGCCATCTGAAATATGCCATGCACCCGCCACCGTTGCTGCCCTGGCTGCTCCGATCGTCTCTGCGACACGTGTTTCTCTCTACGTGGCTTGAGGATCAAGCGCTGTAGATGTTAGTTAGAATAAACGAATTCTAGCGACCAACATCTACAACGCCATTTTTTTTTTTGTGACGCGGGGAAAAATGCGTTACGCACACCACCGGTGCCTGGGTGGCCTCCGGTGGCAGTGTGGGACTCCCCGTCGGCTGTCCGACGGTATACCCACTAAACAACCCCGCGAAATGCCATCGGCCGCGTTGGTGTGGTGCCCCGGATCTGTCAGCAACAGGGCACCACTGCGAACATCTACAACGCCTGAGGATGCCTCGTCTCTGCGAACTCTGTAAATTTGACTTTCGTAAAGTAACGCCTGAATCTAACTATTTAGTAGATATACAGATAAATAGATAAGTTTGATACATAGTTCATTGCGCGTACATATTTTGCCTTTAAAGGCGTAGGAATATTAAAAAAAAAACGGGTTGCACTCCCGGAGTGCCGGCAGAAGTGAAAACTTGAACATTAATTAATTAGTTGTGCATTTTTGAATATTTTGGAATGGTTAGGGAATATTTCGCACGCATTGCTTTATTTATCAGTATAAAAGTACTATAATGTATGTGATAAAATACAATATTCATGTATTGCGCTATCGTACACAAACATGACAATTTATAGTACATTAAAAATGTAACACTTCAGAACTATTACAATTATTTTACATTAAAAAGTTTATCTCCCAGAAAAATCAACTTTCAACGACTCCTTCACCATCATCATAACCAGCATCATCATCGCCAATCTCTAAAACTTAACCACACATGCATACTCGCGTAAGCGCCCTGCGCCGCTTAAACCAAACAGCGATGTTGACAACAATTTCATGGCGCTTACAACGTTTTGGTCGCGAGAGAATGATGCCCTATGAACGATCTGGCGCTTCATGTTTTAATTGTTTAATTAGAGGTAATTAATGTTTCAGCGCTGCAGCTAATTTAAGTTCTAATTCTCACCAAAATCTTACGGTCAGGGTCACGTGTCCTGACGCGAGTTTAGCATTTTTTACTCATTCCAAAAAGTGCACAACTAAAGATGTTTTCACTTCAAAAATATACTGCAATAAAATTACAGAAATAAACTAAAAACCAGAAAAAAGAAGAAACACATTACAAATAGGGGATGTGTTTACTTCCAGTACATTGGCCTTACATCAAGTTATAAAAGGGTCATTTAAATGCTACGTAGGCATTCCTTAACGTTATAAAAACATTTGGTTAAGAGCCAGTTAAGTGACTTACGTCTAAAGCTATTGAATTTCGTTATCTGTTTCATGTCACTTGGTAACTTATTATATAATCTAATTGTCATACAAAATATGTTTTTTTTATTATTATACAACGTCGTGAGGCATACAAGCATACGATCTATCAGATGTAAAGTGGTTATCGTAGCCCATGAACGCTGGTAATACATTAAGTAACACTCAGGTGATGCCACCTCTGCTACTAGTACAGCAACACCATGGGAGCTTACTGGTGACCTCATTCACACGCAGGAAGACAACAACCCTACAGACAGTTGTTATTTGGTTGCGGTTTTCTGTGAGGTGAAGGTACTTCCACATACTCTTTTCTCTGAAAACATCCGGACCGAGACAAACAGACATGTTCATGCACACAAATGTTTGTCTTGTGTGGGAATCGAACCCACGAGCGTAGGTGTCAAGGCCGCATCATTCACGACTGAGCCACCGAGCTCGTCATTATATGCTATTAATTATGTTCCTTCCAGTTCGAATTTTTGTGAATGCCTGAAAATAAACTTGAGTCCATTGAAAAGAGCCTTTCGACGCGGACCCCTGAAATCTGATTTCCAATTAACGTGAAGCATGTTTTAGTTATACTGTCATCGGTCTTGGAAGTTCCGCCCGAGGGTGGCTGCAGTTGGTTTTAGTTTCCAACTTCTTCTCGAGTGAAAGTTGACAGTTTGCGTCGCTAGCGGGCACAGTCACGTCAACTACAAACACATCAAGCTACACACCTGTGTAACTTATGTCGTTGTAGTAAAGGTGAAATTTGCATGGTCTTGCATAGCTTGATCTGTCGCCGTGGGCGATCTCGGAGTGTGTAACGGTGCCATTAAGAAGTTATTAAAATAAAGTTTCAGATAGCTGAGAAAAGGTCTTGTCTGCAAAACGCAGCGGTAAGTTTTCAACAGAGCGTTTGGTCGTTAGTTATGGCTTGTTACACCAAAGCTCGTGGGTTCGATTCCCAGACAGGACTAACACGTGTGTGTTATGTCTGTTTATCGTAGTTTGGTTGTATTTAAGAGAGGTAAAACATTAAAACAGCTCAACTAGGAAGTAGGTACCTCCACAGAAAACCGCAGGCAAATAACAACTACCTGGGGGATTGTTGCTTGCAGAGTTGCTACGTTAGCAGCAGAGGTGATATTTCCCATGTGATATTTACAATATTACAAGAGTTTATAGGCTACCGTAACAGCTTTACATCAGATGGGGCATATGCTAGTATGTCTCCCGACGTTGTAATAAAATAAATAGGATATATATTTATTCGAAGCTTGGTGAATACTTCTGTGCTTCGGAGGGCACACTAAATAAAGCGGGGGAGTTGGTTTGTTTGTTTGTTTGAACGCGCTTATATCTGAAACTATCGGTCGAATTGGAAAAAATATTCTTGCATTCGAGAGCCCAGTTCTAGAGGCAGGTTTCAGGCTATTCACGTCACGAAACTACTCTAAAAAATCAAGTAAGTGCGGAGGAATTAGAAAATGCGATTGCTCCCGGGACGCGCGCGGGATAAGGCAGTCGCGGGGTTGAGCCAGTATACGTATTAGAAATGACATCCCTTTTAGTGTTAATTTTACCGAAGTCTTAAAAAACACCACTCATGTCCTAATTGCTAATTCAATTCAATTGTCATAGAATTTAGAACGCTATTAATAAATTGCTAAATAACACACAGCAATGTCATAAAGTATATCACATATACCTTTTATATATGTAAATTTCTATTTATTTATTGTAAATCAAGATTTACAGCATTACAGTAACAAACTATTGCGCTATAAATTTCATACTACGTTTCATAATTTAATAACAATATTTCATTAATTCAATAACAATTTGGTAATTATATCTTAGTTAACTACCATCCATCCTCTCACAATGTCTAAGGCATTCATAATTCACATCCAGCCATCTCCACGCAAACAGATCAAAGTCGGGTGTTGATGATAGACGATCATTGAAAATAATTATTGCACGAACAAGAGGCGCCTTCCAGTAGGATACTGTCCGAGTCCTGGGTGGGGCCAGTAGAACTGAAACCCGTGGCCTCAGGCAGTATGTATCACTTACAACATAAGGCATGCTCCGTTGGTTCGGACATGTAGAATAATAAAGGAATAACGAAACAGGTACATAATGCGAAAGTGGACGGATGTAGGAGCCGAGGAAGACCGAGACTAACCTACCATAACCAAATTGGTCGTGTTTTATCAGAAGGTGATGTCAGAAATTTTAGGGTCGGCAACGCGGGAGCGACATCTTTAGTGTTGCAAATGTCCATAGGCTTAGTAACTGCTTACCATTAGGCAGACCGTACGCTCGATTGCCACCTTAGTTGTATAAAAAAGGCACCCTAGGAACCGGCGAGCGTGCATGAAAGTAGCTGTGAATGTGAAAGAAGCGAGTGAAGTGTGTAAGGACCGCGTCTTACGGCGCTCGGTTCTCTGTGCCTTACCCGCAAGGGACCTGGCGTGAAGGTGATACATACATATACATAAATACATTTAGAATGATGGTAAACTGTCACCATAAATGTATTTATTGTTATTATTGAATACTTATGTCATTGTATTGTTACTTGCGTACCTAATTGGCACACTTATTGCTTGTATTCACCACCACATCCACTAAATCAACCCCTACTCATTCCACTGCAGGGACACGGGTCTCCCTTCAACCGAAGGGGTTTAGAGCATACTCCACCGCGCTACTCTAGCGGATTGGCGGAGGCCAGCGTTTTCAAGGCGCCCGAGGGCCACTGACTTAGCTTAACGTGCCCTCCGAAGCACGGGGAAACTCGAGATAGATAAACACATCCATAGACAGGCTGCGGTCGACGTTACTTAACCTGCGTGCTCGGTTAGAAAGACATGCGCAACGACGACATCGAACACTCACTACCTATTTCATTTCCATTTTATCAATTTCGTTTTAAATCTAGTTCCTTGTAAGGTTTTAAGTTCCTCTGGTAGATTATTGTATAGTACTATACACCGGTTTTGTATACGTCATCTTATGACATATTACAGTAATTTCCATATGAAAAATTGTAAACATTACAATGTTTAAGCCACCATAAACATTTTTTAACAATCCAGTTTCTATTGCAATGTACGTACGCCGTAAACAACTTTGTAAAGTTTTCAATACTTTCAGTTCCGGTATAAAGTTTATGCGATATTCCATGTACCGTCCGTAGGTGCTCGAAGATTGGATCGAGCGAGCTTGGGAATACATAGATGTATGGGATTTTGTTTTGAATGTTTGAAATATTGAGAGATTCGCGAATTATTTGACGAGGTCGGTGGCGCAGTGGTGAAACGCGCTGTTATACTTGGACACCAACTCGTGTGTTCGATTCGCACACAGGACAAACATTTGTGTACATGTCTGTTTGGCTTGATCTGGGTATTATCAGAGAGGTGGGGCGCATCAAAGCAGTCCGTCTGGGGAAGTACCTCCAGTCAGTGAGGTAACCAGTAAGCTCCTAAGGAGTTGCTGTGTTAGCAGCAGAGGTGGTATCGCGAGTGACAGTTAAATTATTGCAAGCGTTCATAGGCTACGGTGACCACTTTATACCAGGTGAGACGTATGCTTGTATGCCTCCGGACGTATAGAAAAAATATATATGTTTGGAATACTATTTGGTGGCGAGATTGTCACGAAGAGTCTTGGATTCGTCAGGTTTTTTATTCGGGTTTAGGATTTATCAGTGGCCTAGTAAGCTTAGACTGGTTTGGACATAGATCATCATCATCTCAGCCTGTATTCGTCCACTGCTGAACATAGGGCTCCCCTCTAGATGGCGTTATGGGCGCGATGGGTATAGATGGCGTTGTGTAATTCATCTGGAGACATTTATATATCTTGAGTTTCTATTTCTTCTCAAGTTCTTAAAATACGTTAACTGCTTCACATCAGCCGTGCTATGGATCTTTACTATTTATTCTAGCTTTAACTTCACGCCAAACCCTTGCGGGGTATGCAGAGAGAATCGAGCGACACATAACTCGGTCCTCACATACCTCATTCGCTTCTTTAACATGCATAGCTATTCTCATACATGCACGTCGGTTTCTACAGCTCCGGACATCTCCTTCTGATAAAACACGATCAACTTGGTCATGGTAGGTAAGTCTTGGCCTTCTTTACTATTTTATACTATCTATCTATCCATCTGCATCCTTACGCCAAGTATCTTGAGGAGTAGGATGAGGAGAGGATATTACTCGCGCGCTGCCAATCTTGTGACCTAAGGATGTTTCGTCACAATACCCAGTAATTTTTCTGCCATATCTCACCCTTCAAACTGGAACACAGCTATATAAATATAGCTGCTTGGCGGTAGAAATAGGTGAGATGTACCCACGCAGACGACTTTTGTACAAAGTCTCCCTCTGGTAAATATTAAAAGTGCGTGGTGGCTAAATAACTATTGATATAGGAATATAATAAATTGATCAACTAAAAATACCATTTTCACATCTTATAATACTGAAACGTACATCAAATCATGATTATGTCGACAAATTAAATACAATCTATTGATATATTTGTGATAACATTTATCTTATAGTCACTCACCCCAGACCAAAGACCAGCTACCCACGCTGGACACTCCTGAGGGTTGCAGGGCTGCGTCGAGCGAGGAGCTGGAGATACGCAGCCGGGCTCAGAACTTGATCCTGTGTGATTTACCAAAATTAATTTTAAGTCCACGCATAGAGCTAATTATTTATATTAGATTTTTATATTGAATTATATAATATTGCAGAGCTGCTCCGCTACTGTCTGATTGGAACTGGCAACACCAGGCACATCATATTGTCATCATCATCATAATTTGGTTTCAAAAATATTTAACAACGGATTCTAAACTTATTATTATTTGTTTACATTTTAATTTAAGTTTCCTTTCAATTTGTTTAATTTCGCTGATGTGAGTGTGCATACATATACGTGTATTCATGATCTGTAAGTATGAGTCTCATTTGTAATGTTAAAGCCATCTAATACTAGGTCGTAGACTGCTTCTCTCGCTAAATTTCACTGCGTCCGGTCTCCAGTTAGTCTTGTATTAGTATTTCTTAGTATTTTCATAATTATGTACGTAATTGGCTTCATGATATGAATATCTTAATTTAATTTAATTAATAGATTAATATTTTTATACCACTAAGGTGGCAAATAGTGATAAACAAATGAGTCATAGCAGAAGCGCCATCGCAACATACAATACAAGAAATATTGATCGCGGGTTGCAACACGCTAGCTCGCAGGAACAGTAGAACCCTCCACGTTTAGCTGCGAGTGGGTTGATGTCGGGTTGCTTTAGTGCACCCTACTTCTCTTTCGGCTTTGACATTAAAGGTGACTTTAAAGATTTTGCCGAGCTCGATTTTTCAGCGGTTAATAACGCGCCTTGGTCACCGGCGCTCGTAGGTTTGATTCCCACACAGGACAAAAATGTGTCTGTTTGTCTTGGCCTTGGTTTTTAAGAGAGGTTGGGCATATCAAAGCAGTCCATCTGGGGAAGTACCTCCATCTCACAGAAAACCGCCGCCAAATAACAACTCTCTGGAGGGTTGTTGTAATCCTGCGTGTGAGTGAAATCACCAGTAAGCTCCTGAGAAATTGCTTTGTTAGCAGCAGAGATGACATCACGCGTGTGATAGTTAAAATACTACGAGCGTTTATAGGCTACGGTAACCGCTTTACATCATATGGGTCGTAAAAATGAGGTAGACTTGACTTTAAAAATGACAGTGAGCTCAATTTAAGTTTAATACAATATATAACAATAAAACATCAGCTATATATCCTAGAGAAACATATCTAATGTGCTATTTGCCATTGAGAAATCATTTTATCTGCATTTGAATTTTATCACATTTTAGTCACTTTTGGGGTTAAAAAAAAAAACAAAAACAGGACATCATTATACCAGGCTCTAAATAACTAGAATCCAAGGCCGTTAAAGTATAAACAAATTAATAAGATTAAAATCACGCCTGCCATTAATTGTAGAAACATCTCAACTACATATTATGTATACAGAATAAATAAATTAAAAATTAAGTGTATATTCAATCGATTTCACTGTCATCTTCTTCCACTCAGTTCCAATTTGGAAATGGGTTCCGTACGCTATCCATTTTTTTATAATTGTGTATATATACGTATATGAATAAAAATTTCACAAACGTACATGAACCTGAAAATAACCCTTTACTTTTTTGGGGCGTTCATTTAAAAAATGAGAATCTAAATCTAAAAGTTTAATGGAACACGCAGGTTAAGCAATTTCGACCGTAGCCTGCACGTGGATGGACTTAGTCGTCGCGAGTGGGTTCGGAGGGAAATTTTTGTCTTCGGTTCCGGCTGGTTACGATAGATGGCAGTTGATAAAGTGACACAAGAGAGGTAGACGAATCAAATCAGTACTGATGAAGTACCTCCACCTCGCAAATCGCAGAAAACTGACAACGCCTTGGACGGTTGTGTTGTTCCTGTGTGGGAGTGAGATCACCAGTAAGCTCCTGAGGAGTTGCTGTATTAGCAGCAGGTGTGGGAACGCACGAGCTTTTGTATTGCAAGCGTACAAGATATTATAAGGATGGCCATACCATTACACTTGCATGTCACTCGAAGTTGAATTTTTTTTATACAACGTCAGGAGGCATACAAGCATACGGCCCACCTGATGTAAAGCGGTTACTGTAGCCTATGAACGCTTGCAACATATTAAGTATCAATCGAGCAATGCCACCTCCAGTGACCTCAATCACACGCAGACGGGCTGCTTTGATGCGCCCTACCTCTCTTAAAATACCCAGTCCAAGATAAACGTACATGTTCATGCACACAAATGTTTGTCCTGTGTGGGAATCGAATCTACGACAGACACCATTTCGCCACTGCGCCACCGAGTTCGCCTTTTTATCAGGTGGGCATTATCCTTGCATGGTTCTTGATGTTATATGAAATAACTCGACAATATATAAAGCTGTTTCCTCACTTCAATAACATGTCTGATGCAAAACTGTTTTCAGACGCGCGTTTAAAATTTCAGACAGAAATGCGACGTACATTTCCCGAATTGATAACTTATAAGAGTTGGCCCACTTCCTCGGTATATTGGTCCAATGTATTGATTCATACCTTCATAAATGTCAATTTGACTGAGGGGATTGAAAGGGGATTCTCGGGGAAGATATATGTATTAGTATAATTGTAATTCCTTTTATAAGGTTCTGTACATGGGGTGTAAAATGGATACTCTGAAAAGGAATTCACATAGAATTGGGTTGTGGTGCATCTATGCATCGGTCTGTATTTCAAGGAACCACAAATCTAAACCTATAGGCTGCCTACAGTTGTACTAGTTTTATAGCGTCAGTAGCAGATATATTCGCTGTTTCCATTGCACAATGTCGCGAGACATAAAGCAAGCGGACCACCTGATGTGGAAATGGTTACCTTAGTGTGGCTCATGCTTTATTTCCCCTGCTGCTAATACAGCAACTTCATAGACGCTCATTGGTAATCTCACTCATTCGCAGGAACACGACCTTCCAGAGAGTTATACTGCTGTTTTCTGTGAGGTGGAGGTACGTACTTTCCCAGTTAGGCTGCTGTGATGCGCTCTCTTAGAAACATCCAGGCCCAGATAAAGAAACATGTTCGTACACACCAATGTTTTATCTGGGAATCGAACCCGCACGCCTAGGCGTTTAAGTAACCATTGCTCGGCCAGTGGGCTCGTTAATTGCAATACAAATTAGTAATGCCACGTCATAATAATTAATGGCGGATTGTAAACTGTAAATTCTGCGGACAGAAGCAATCTTCCAAACCCATCGGGCAAAAATATATAAAACTTATAGATTTAAAATTACATTTTAATTAGAAAATAATGTAAGAAATTGATATTATGTTTAATTTATTTGTTCATTAATCCTGTGTAATTAGTAATTTAGATATTTTGAGAAACAATGGCAGGCGTTTTTTTTTTGAGGTAATAAATACATCATAAAGTTGGCTCCCAGTCATCCAAAAAATGAAACATAGAGTTTGGTGTTGTAGCCATATCTACCATTTATATTCAATAATTAATTACACCACTTGATAAGCTAAAGAATATATTTACGTTCAGTGAGAACTGTAACGCATCGCAATTGTTATTATAATATTATAAAATACACTCTTTCAAATAACAAATTAACTAGTGGATAGTATTGTGCTCAAAGATACAAAAAAAAAATCTAGAACCCGTTCGCAGCGCCATCTATCGAGTCCAATTATAAACCGCCGAAGGACCCATTCAAAGACACAAAAAATCATCAAAGTGGATGCCACCGTTTAGGAAGAGTTTAATGATACACATACAGAAGAAGAATTATGTCCCGCTTCTGGCAAATCGATGATTTGTGATGTGCAAGAACTTATACTCATCAGGTTTAAAGGTGTACTCACCAGGTTCATAAGTATCAGCGCGTGTGACGTTAGCAGACCTGGCGCAGAGCACCCGGCGGCTGCGGACTCCACCACCGCAGGTGACGCTGCACTGGGTCCACTCGCCCACGTACCATCTGTTCAAGAAACATTATAAAAAACTATTGAAGAACTATAGAAGTACAGTGGTTAGAAAGGAGGCATACAAGCATACGACCCATCTGATGTTAAGCATTTACCGTAGCCTATTAATGCTTATAATACATTAAGTGTCACTCGCATGACTCCTCCTCTGTTGCTTACACAGCAACTACTTAGGGGCTTACTGGTGACCTCTCTTACAAGCAGGAAGATAACAACCCTCTAGCCAAATAATGGCTGCGGTTGCTTTTTGCTTGAAACAGTTTCAGTGGGTTTGATGATCTCTTTTATTACCTTGTACCCTTATCTTCTACCTAGCGTTTCCCGTTTCCTAATCCATTAGGACTGGTTGATTCCGGTACATAAGACTAAGGATATGTCGAAATATTTTGAAAACCGCAACCAAATAACAACTCCCTAGAGGATTGTTGTGTTCCTGTGTGTGTTCCTAAGGATAAGTAAGCAGCAGGGCATCTGGCATACTTAATATATCGCAAGCGTTAACAGGCTACGGTATCCGTACATCAGGTGGGCCGTATGCTTTTATACCTCCTGACGTAGTATAAAAAAAAAGTCGAAGATACTGATTTTTAAATGGAGCAACTGCCATCAGATCTTCACAACACAGAGCGCAAACCAGCTCTTTCCTAGGTTAGATACTGATGATGATGATGTATGAATGTGTTTATTTATTTACTAGCGGCCCGCCCCGGCTTCGCACGGGTGGACATTTATTTTTTAAACATTTTGGGATAAACGAAGAGTAAATGTATCTTTAGAGAGTTTTTTTAAATAGTTTTTCTTAAGGAGCTTTTTTTTCAAACAAATTACTTTAAGTGGTACGTACTTAGTGGTATTTAATTTTTTATTATTTTTATCCATTACCCTTATTACAATCGGAAAGTTTATTTTTTATTTATTTATATTGTTTTTAGTTTTATTTTTACATTTCTTTTTTACATTTATTTTAATATATATAACATATATTTCGATACTTTATATTAATTTAATTTAATAGGTTTTACTTTTTTAGTTTCCAATATCCTTAAGGTTGTATACTATATTGGCTGTGGTATTCGTAGATGGCAACAAAATATATTGATTTTTAGGAATCCTACTCGAGAAAGTGCAACATATAATTGGCTATGAGAAAAGCATTCTTCTCTTAGGTCGATGCCAAAGATCGAGAAAGTTTGTCCCTGGGATTTATTATTTATAAGTGCAAACGATACCTTTAACGTTTTAAAAGACATGGGCAAATCTGTTGGTATCATCGGGATCCGCGGAATGTGAGCTAGCTGTCCGGCCGTGGGACCGGTGATGATTGTTGCTATAATCAGATTGTCTAGTAATCCCTTTATCAAAAGCCTTGTGCCATTACACATATTGGGAGGGCTTAAATTTCTCAACAGCATAATGGGAGTACCTACTTTTAATTTTAGTTCGTATAGTGGCAAGCCGGCGGGATAGAGAGAATTTAAAAATTCTTGTAGATAGTGCACTGTATCTTCGATGTTTCACACGTTATCAATAGATTTGTAATATTTAAAAACACCTGGTAATTTTTGCAATGATCATTTTGTTTATCTCATTTACTGAGCTGTTTTTCGCTGAGACGATCGCCCTCGAATAGAGCCAATCGAAATTTATTTCTGAAAGATGTTCGATGTCGGGATAGATTGTCTCTATAAGGATTTCTAGACTGTGAACAGTTTGAGCCAATTCATTATCCAATAATACTTGGAGGCTATGTGCAATTGGAGATGGTAATTTTCCGCTTCCAAGTTTAAGTAATTTTTGTGAGAAATTGTCGTTGCCGTCATTACTTAAACGTGCTCTCATATTCGTGCGCAAATTGAGAGTTTCAATTGATTGCCATAAAGGTGATGATTTGAGGCACGCTTTTCTGAAAAGAACTTTTTAACTGGAACAGAAAAAATGTGGTATGAAAAAGTCAAAACATTCAATGTCGGTAGCGCGCGAATGAGCCGCGCGGGTACCTATCTCATACTCATAGATGTGCGCCGCGCCGCCCGCTGTCACGCGCCGTGGCCGCCGGTGTCGCAAGCAAGGGATTGAAACACAGAACAAAATCCGTAATATCTTTGGAATGGAATGTCCGATTTCGTTAATTCAAAGAGTAACCTACAGGCATTGAAACAGTCTTGAATACGAAATGATTTATTTGGATAAGGATTAGGGTAAATGTGGGATAGACGCAGCAAGGGTATAGATGCCTTAGTAAACATGCAGTAAACTTGCAGGAGTAGTACACTCTCAGTGTTTCGTTTAAATGTTAGCTTACCCCCCCCCCCCCCCCCCCCCCACCTTCAGTCGACGCCGTGCATTTCGATTTAGTATGTGTGTCGTTAGTTCTGCAGTGACAAACGATTTACGCGGTGACGTAGTGGTGAATTTGGGATGCGCATCATTTTCGTGGGCCCAGAACTTTTGATATTTTAAGGTAAGTGGCTATATTTATGTATTTATAAACAAAGCGTGTATCAAATTTAAATATTTATGTGATATTTGAGTATTTTTAATCACGATTCTTTTATTAAATAGAAGGACGTCTTCCCTCCATAAAAAGGATAGATGCCCCAGATTTAGTGAGTATAGATGCCTCTAAGGGCATCTATATTCACTAAATCTGGTGATAGATGCCCTTAGAGGCATCTATCCCACATTGCATGAATTAACATAATTATTAATTTTCTTGTTTTCTAGGTATGCCACACAAGTACGTGCGTATACTTGGGTCACGGCCACGAGGCTTGTGGACCGAAGACGCTCTAAAAAGTGCATTTGAAGAGTTAAGTGAAAACAGACACTCAATAAATGGAATATCTCGTCGTTATGGAATTCCACCGATTAATAATAAAAAACCATATTTGTTACCAAAGGTAAATTAATAAACAAATAAAAATAGTTGATTAAAGAAAGTTAAGAAAAATCTTTCTTTCTTTCATTTTTTCCTCAGGGCATCTATACCACAAGTAAAAATATGAATGCGGCATCTAACCCACACCGTAGGCATCTATCCCCGTTCACAATGTTTATTTATTTTGTTTTTTATTAATTAATTAAATATATACTACATAAATTTTCTTCATTATTTTCTTCATTGATAAATACATTATTGATCACAAAAGTGTAAGGTTAATAAATACTCATATAATCTGCGCTAATCGCACATTTCAAAAAGTTAGGCAACTATCCCACATTTACCCTAATACCAAGGTACGAATAATGTGGCCTAGTTTGTACCGGCGTTAGTATAGCATATTTTAACATGAAAAAGTAGTTATTGTGACGTAACTGTAATAGTTAGACATATGGTATCGCGGACTTTTTTGTAGATATTGATGTCCTCTATAAAACTGTAGTACATTACTTTGCTCTATTGTCAATAGTTTCAGCAGCGTACGCGGTATAAGGATTTTTGGTATCTTTTTCACACATTATCGAAGTTTTCATACGGATCCCTAACTATTTTCAAAATATTTTATAGCCTATGTTAATCATTTATATTGTAGCATTCTAATGGTGAAAGAATTTTTGAAATCGGCCTAGTAGTTTTTGAGTTTATTCATAACATACATACAAATCTTTCCTCTTTATAATAATAGTATACTCGTAGATAGTATAGATATGTTAAATGTTTTATTTATTTTAAAAATCTGTATACAAATATTAATGGAATAAAATAGCCTTGCCCACGGCAGGGGTGCAAGTTTATAAAAAAAAACCCTTCATCGCCGATCAGGTGATAAATACATGTACATAAATCCGAAAATATGTTTGTAGAGGTACATACATAGCCAAATAACAACTCCCTAGAGGGTTGTTGTATTCCTGCGTGCGAGTGAGTCACCAGTAAGCTCCCAAGGACTTGCTGTGTAAGCGGCAGAGGAGGCATCGCGCGATTGATACTTAATATATCGCAAGCGTTAATAGGCTACGGTACCCGCTTTACATCAGGTGGGTCGTATGGTTGTATGCCTCCCGATGTAGTATTAAAAAAATATATACCCACACCATTATCCAGACGGAGGACCGGTGAGTTAATACACTGTTTCTTTATTCACTTAACCGTCACTACTCGAATTGTAACCATATCATCTCAAAGAAAATGATGTAATCACCTTCCCAGTCAATAAAATTGCCATTGCTACCTTTGCGGTCTATTCATCAGTTTTTTTCCGCTGCCTGGATTGTTGTTTGCACTCTGGAGTGTAATAGTGAACATAAGTTTCGTGAATTGACACACATCCACTAAAATGTTGCGGATCAGCCTCGAACAACTCCAAAGTGTTTCGAGAAATGTCGTAATCGTTTTTGCTCGTCTAAAAGCAATCTGGGGACGAACCTGACGGGAACCTTACAGAATCTAGGTTCTATCTATCTATATCTTCACGTCAAATCCATGACTCGGCCGCTGCACACCTCACTCGTATATTTAGCATTCATTGCTCTTAGGATTCATGTTTATAGACGATTGTTCAGTCAGGAATTATCTGAATTAGTTCTTTTGTAGTTTACGAAAAAAAAAAAATTCATTTTTGCTTGTATGTTTATGCCCTTTTTTATTTAAATTACGGATAAATGCTGCGTATATGATAAATTATTGCGTAGGTACAAAATATAAATACATGCGAAATTTCATTAAGTTTTGATCATCAGTGTCAATTGATAGACAAACAAGCAAAAGTTTCTATCAAATTTTATGGACTTTGGTAAGACTTTTGCACACATTTCCTTTGAAACCTTAATGTCACACAATGAAATGTTAATGGCTTCACCGACAAAAGTTTAAAGATTTATTTTACTTTACGTAATGTCAATTAAGACTTAAGTAAATTAAGACATAAATGCCGACATAAGAGACTCAGATATAATTCGTTTCAGTAAACCATTCACGAAATGGAATACGGAATCCCAATCTAGCTTTGCCAAATTATAAACTTGTGACTCATTACTTTTTCATCCGTGTGAAGTTTTCTTCTAATAACCCTAAAGTTGTGAAATAAACTCTCTGCCGAGGTTTGCCCGAGGGATCACAGCTTAAGGCCGTTAAAATGGCGTTACGAGGTTTTATAAGATCGTCAACGCACAAGTAGTTTCCCTAGCGTTGCAAATATACCTAGGGTACTGTAACTGCTTACCATTGGTAAGCCGTACACTTTTTTGTCAGCTTAGCGTTGTATACAAAAGTTAAACCGACTTCACTGAAATAGACCTCAGCACATGTAAACCAGTTATATAAAAAGGCTTTGACTTTAATAAACTTGGCTCCAATTTTTTATTTAAAAAGTAGTGTCATAACTTCTCTGTTTATCATTACATCTTCGGCGTGTCTACATAAAATCTTTACTGAAAAGAATCATGAAAATCGGTTCACAATTAACGAAAATAGTGAAAGCTGTTTGGGCATGTACTCGTATATATCTACATACTAACTATGCTGACGAAGTGGTAGAATAAAGATACTACGATATAACTTAGGTGTTTTTATTTAATATCTTCGCATAGTCGACAGTTGTGATTTGAGCAGCGTAGTGGAGCTTCTAAACCGCTTCATTTCAAGGGTTAATGTGAATGGATGTGTAGGAGCTATCATGTACCGTCAGAGAACTTGGCTGGCTCTCTACCAGAGCGCTTGTAACATTTAGTTATCACTACGCATCGGTTCGGATTGGTTGCCTTTATAAATCTGTATTCGTATTTTATTCGTACACCTCACTCACTCGCAGAAATACAACAACCCTCTAGGAAATTGTTATGTGGCTGCTTTGTAAGTGAGGTGGGGGTACTTCCCTAGACGGGCTGTTTTGATGTGCCCTGCCTCTGTGTTAAAAACAGTTAGACCTAGACAAACAGATATATTAAAAACATGTTCTTACTTGAAAGGGCAGGGGTGTGTGTTACACCTAACCACGGATGCCTGCGGTTTGCTGGAAGCGTCACAGAGCTGCTCGGGCGCGTCGGAGCCAGTGAGACGATCGCGGCACACCGCTAGCGACATCTTGTATCCTGAAATAGAAACAACAATTTAAATTCATTCTTTTTTAATTTCGTAATGATGACGTAAGAAAGAGAGTTGGTCTGAAAGAGAGTGTCGGTGTTAAGATAAGAAAAGGCATGCTCTATTGGTTCGGACATGTAGAAATAATGCAGGATGAAAGAATGACGAAACAGATATTCAATGCAAAAGTGGAAGGATGTAGGAGCCGAGGAAAATCGAGACTAATCTACCATGACCAAATTGGTCGTGTTTTATCAGTAGGTGATGTCAAGAGTCCTAGAAATCGGCGCGAGTGCATGAAAAGTGTTATGGATGTTAAAAAAGCGAGTGAAGTGTCTAAGGACCGCATCTTATGGCGCTCGATTCTATCTGCTTACCCCGCAAGGGATTTGGCGTGAAGTTATAGTTAGACATAGTTTTTTTTTAATTTGGGACGCAAGAGGTTTGTTGTCACCAGTAAGCTCCTAAGGGGTTGCTATGCAGCAGAGGTAGCAACGCGCGTTATATTTTATGTATTACAAGCATTCATAGGTTACGGGGACCGCTTTATATGGCCGTATGCTTGTATCCCTCCCGACAGTATATAAAAAAAGCAAACGATATGGCTAAAATGTCACCACTCTCAGTAGAATACCCCAGCAGGGAGAAAAGCATCATTAATGCACTGTGGATAAAGAATAAACAATTTTTAGAAAGCGCAGTATTGCCAACGACACGATAATAAAACCTCAGGGCAACAAATGCCGTGCCCACAATCCTGCTCATATGACCATACGCCAAAATTCAACGACAAATATGTTAAAACAATCGAATTTTCTTTCTAGATGGCATGGACGAAGTATGTTTCACTATGTCGGATGGTATAAAAGTATACGGCATTGCGAATGCTTACAACAAAAGGAGTACCTATCGCGTACACGTGGTAATAAAATGTGCAAGCTTATCAGCTTTCGAAGCAACTCAACTCACTCGGTTCTTTAACATTCATAGCTCTTCTAATACCAGTTTCTAGGGGTTCTGATAATGCATACTGATAAAATGACCAATATAGCAATCTACTCATCTAGAACATTTGAGAACTGTTTTAATAATAGTATATAACGCTAAGTGTAAGCTAAATACAGAAAAATACTTCACCTAAATATAATTCCCTAGAACAACTAAAAAGCAAAAAGTTTAAAAGATAATTACCCCTAAAAGCGAAAGAATAAAACTTGCAGTGTTTAAATAGCCATTAAGGGCACTTTCAAACCAAATTACGGTACATAGACCTAGTAAAAGTTAGAATTGGCATTGCATTTATTATAAAATGAATAGAAAAATTCCCACACAGGACAAACATTTGTGTACATGATCATGCCCGTTTATCTTGGTCTATGTGTTTTTAAAAGCAAGTACTTTCATCTCACAGAATACCACAGCCCTAATTACATCTCTTAGAGGGTTGTTATTCGGCTGCGGTTGCGGATTACCGGGCGTTATTTAATATCAACTATCTGGCAAATATCAGGCTTTTTGCCACTTAGAATTAAGTACTATTATGTAAACTGTAAAAGTATTTGACAATCTAGGTTGCGCAGTGGCGAAACGAGCTGTTACGTTACTTTGACACCAACGCTCGTGGGTTCGATTCCCACACAGGACAAACATTTATGTGCATGAACATATCTGTTTGTCTTGGTCTGGGTGCTTTTAAGACAGTTAGGGGAGATCAGAGCAGCTCGTCTCGGGAAGTACCTCGTCCTCACAGAAAAATCGCAGCCAAATAGCAACTCTCTAGAGGGTTACTGTGTTCCTGCGTCTGAATGAGGTCACCAGTAAGTTCTTATGGAGTTGCTGTGTTAGCAGCAGAGGTGGCATCGCGCTAGTGATACTTAATGTATTGTAAGTATTTATAGACTACGGTAACGGCTTTACATCAGGAGTGCCGTATAGTTGTATGCCTCCCGACGTTGTATAAAAAATATAACTTTATAACAAGCCAAATAGATACAAAGACAAATTACAAACCGCGCTCTAAATTAAGCGAAGAATATGTTATGTGTACTACACAAACATACATCGAAAATATATATATATTTACATATTACTTTTTGTAACCTAATGGATATACTAAGTGCATTAAAAACACTCAGACCTCATAAATGATAGATGCACATAAATATTTCTCTTGTGGGATATGTGGGCATCGAACCCAAGAGGCTTGGTGTAGCCATTCTCACTTGACCTCGGGCTCGTCAAACATTTCTCAAATGTCATGCTTCCTGGTTACTTTTCTTTTTGCTGTCGCTATTGTCACTTCCCCATCAGATTCCTGCTCAATCTTGCTGCGGTGTTGAAATTACGTATAACTTGTTTCATTACCTTTGTAATAACATAATTTTAACCGGTTCATTTTATAATGTTTTCGTTCTTAAGAAATGCTCGAAAAAGTTATTTTTTTTACCACCGAGCTCGTTGGAAGAAATGTATATTTGAGTACATTTCAATTTATTAAAGCAATAGCCCAGTGAATACATAACCAGGCTTATTAACCTACGGTGCGAGGTTTGAATCTCGGTGCAGGCATGTACCACTAAATTATTGTTAATTGATTTATGTACATACGTTTAATCATCACTTGCTCGACGGTGAAGGAAAACAACGCGAGAAAATCCGCACGTCCAAGAAATTATATTTCAAGGCGTGTGACCTAGCCTAAGATACGAGTAGGTCTGTTTTTTCATCTGAGTTGTGGAGATATAACGGCAGTCGCTCCATGTAAAAATCAGTATCTTTGCCAAATCCTTGGCCTCCTGGACTCCGCCATTTCTAATGGATTAGGAATCGGGATATCGCTAGGAAGAAGATTAGAGTACACGTCAACGTTTCCTTTATGCCGTCTGTGGTATTTGAATGGGTCTATGGCACCATTATTGCAATTTATGAGCGATTAACGAGCAGTGAACCGAGCGTGCTATTTTATAATTATAAACCTTTAAACCACTAATGTTACGACCTGCCTGATGGTAAGCAGATATGTTAGGCTATGGACGCTTGCACAATCAAGGTGAAATTGCTGATCCTGTGGAACGCTTTTTGTAAGACAGCCGATGCTGTAGCCTCTTGAGCCTATCACCTAGTCGTTAATATGCCATATAAATTGCCCTTCCCCCCGGATCTCTGTGCAGTTCAGACGTGTTACTAGTAAATTTATTATTATTTACCATTTACTTTTATTAATATTTTAATTAAATCACGAATGCGAAATTCAATCAAATTATTAAGACAGCATAAGTTGTGGACGTTCAATGTTCGTGTGACGTCGTGGTTCTGGGACATTCATTCATCTCACCTCGAAGCGATCAAGACCAATTGAAATACAACTACGATACTTCGATTTGAAAAGGTACGAGTTATATTATTGCAAACCAAGATAAAAAAGGACATCGCATTACATTATCTACTGGCCATTCATAACCAATAGAGGTCTAAGTATACTGGACGGAAAGGCTAATTCTCGATCGTCCACCAGCTTTGTAGACCCCTGCGCCCAAACCCGTGTGTGACTTTTACTGTTGTTGAAACATCACTTCGCTCTTACTGTTTGCCTAGTAGAAAATACTATTGTGTACTTGTATTAATCATGCCTCTAAAGCGCACTCCCCCCGCAACACCGGCATGCTCCCCCTTTGACATCGCAGCCGGTATACTAACGTCATCGCATTGTGATTCGGCGCCCGAGAATGATGCGCCTAATGTTGCTACGCGTGCCAAACGTAAACTCACCGGAAAAGATTCTGGTGAATGGCAAAATATGATGGGAACAATAAGGGGTATGTTTGCATCATTTTCTATGGAGCAAGAAAAGCGATTTGCCTCTCTTCAGGAGACTATGGGGCACGTTAAGACACAAAATGAGGAAATAACCAAAACAATAGAATTTCTGTCCTCGAAGTATGACGATTTCATAAATAGGATCTCTGCACTCGAGTCTCAAAGAGTGGATGATCAAAAACGTATCCGCTTCTTAGAAGAAAAAATATCGTTGCTTGAGCGCAAACAAACCGCCTCCAGTATAGAAATACGCAACCTACCATTTGTCGGTCAAATTGAAGATCGACCGGAGACTAAAGAGGACCTGCTAAAGGTGGTACTGAATATTGCTAATCCACTGAAATTTGATTTCACCAAAGCTGATATTAGGGATGTAAACAGAGTCCGTTCGTCTAAGGGAAGCTCGCCTGGTACAATTGTGGTGGAATTTAACAGCTGTTTAATGAAAGAATCTTTACTACTATCTACAAAACAGTTTAATAGGGGTAAAACAAATGACAATAAGTTAAACACCACACATTTCAATATCGGCTCCCCTAAGAAAGGCGTATACATATCTGAAGCCCTTCCCTACAGTGCGCAAAGGCTGTTTTACATGGCTAGACAGTTCGCCAAAGAATCGGACTTCAAGTTTTGTTGGACCTCTAGAGGTCTTATCTATTTGCGTAAATCACCAGGCGTCCCGGCAGTACGTGTAAATAGTGAAGAAGATCTCCAGAAACTAAAATCTATAAACTGACTATACAGTAAAGTGTTCAATCATTTATGTTGCAGTCATTGTTTTGTGTTGAATGTTAGTCTAAGTTTTCTAACACACAATTTGCGTTTTCGCAATGTATCCATGATCGTGTTTTTGTTGATGGCTACTCATGGACTGTATTTGTATTTTGCTATCTATCTATCTGTATCTTCACGTCAGGTCCCTCGTGGGATAGGCAGAGAGAATAGGAGAAGAAAAGGAAAAGAGAAGAGTTGTTACGTAAATTTTAATTTGTATATTATACTACACATATTTTATTGTTACTGTAATCAGAACCAAAATCTTGCAAATCACACAATTATTTCAGTTAGTTATCGGTGTCACCACGATCATTTATTTTACTTATCACATACAGCTTTCATCGGTCTATACATCACATACACAATAAAAACTCTAGTAATTGTTATCCACAAAGCCCCCCAACCTATATCAGGCGTATCTCAAATAAAAACTTTGGTGTTGATTGTTTGGACTTCTCAAGAATACCTAGTTTTTTATCTACGAATATATCATAGAGCCACCGCCATATGTTTCAACTGTTATTTTATGTATATCTATCTCGTACAACCTACCAAAATTAAAATTTAATTCTAATAATATTAATTCATCTAATATAGATGATATTTCTGTTTCAAGCAGTTCATTTTGTGAACTTGAGGACTGTCAGAATAACAATTTAAATAACAGTTCGACCCTTAAAATAATAACCCAGAACATAAGAAGTATTTCTAAAAACTTTGCAGGATTTCTTACTTTGTTAGCTCGCACTGGTACGCCTTGGGATGTGGTTATTCTCACTGAGTGCTGGCTCCGTCAGACTGGTGAAATTCCTACGCTAGACGAATTTAAATGTTACCATACCGCAAATAATTTTACCCAAAACGAAGGAATCGTTATATACGTAAATAAGGAGTTGGGCCATGTTGTTGAGGAACCTCTAATATTAGACGCAAACTGTTTACTCTTAAAATTAAATAATTCTACAGCGATTCTTGCTATCTACCGTTCACCAGCCAAACGTGACATAAGTATGTTTCTTACATCTCTAAATGCAACACTAACCAATTTGAAAGGTTTTACTAACATAATTATCGCTGGGGACTTAAATATTAACATTACTGAAGATAGTTCTGATCCTTCTAAAGACAGCTATTTGGATCTAGCAGCATCACATGGTCTTTTGCCTGCCCACTATTTACCTACTCGCCAAGGTAACTGTTTGGATCATTTGTTACTCAAATCAAAATTACCTGCGACAACCTTTGTCGGTCACTCCTCGCTCACAGACCATGAAACGGTATTATTTTATCTTACTATCAAGCAGCGTAGAGTCAAAGCGAATCGCCACTATACCAAAATTGATTACGCTGCAATCAAAGATAAACTAATGAACACTAAATTCACAGATATTTATGAATCCAATGATGTTAATCACTCAGCAGAACTATTAGTATTTTTATTAAAAAACGTGATAGACCAACACTCCTCTAAAATGAAATCTGCAAATCGAAAGCAAATCATTAAACCGTGGATTACTGCTGGATTGCTACGATGTATGCGCCACCGGGATCAACTCCATAAAAAAGTTAAACAAAAGCCTAACGATTCAGTTTTAAATTTGAGTTACCGTAGATACCGCAATTACTGCAATGATTTGCTTAGAAAGACGAAAATCGAATATGAAAGAAATGAACTAAACAGTGCAAAATCAAACAATAAATGTCTTTGGAACGTTATCAACAACATTACCAATAGAAATAAGAGTAAGGAAACATGTGACATTTTAACTAACACTCATTCTGTAGATAATATTAATAAATACTTCTGCAACATTGGCAAATCATTAGCTGAAGTTAATATAAATGATAATCAGTCTGGTTTCAAAATTCTTAGAGGCAAAGTAATATCACGGGGTAATTCTTTAGTGATGCTGGCTACGGATGCTACTGAGATTCTTTCATTGATAGCCTCTCTCAAGCCCAACTGTGCTGTGGGATGGGACGGTATACCCAGCAATTTTTTGATCACTTTCAAAGACATTTTAGCTCCACCACTGACTCATATATGTAATTTGGCTCTTTCTTCAGGTACTTTCCCTAGGATCTTCAAGAAGTCTATAGTGCGACCGATTTACAAGGCTGGAGATAGAGATAGTATTGCTAACTACCGCCCTATCTCTATACTTTCTTCACTGTCAAAGGTTCTTGAGCGTCTTATTAATGACAGGTTAGTTAGATATTTGGAATCGAATAATATCTTATCTCCACATCAATATGGTTTTCGTGCCGGAAAATCAACCTCAGACGCTGTTCATGAGTTGACAGATTTTGTAGTCAAAAATATGGATGATCATAAGGCAGTGGTTGGCGTATTCTTGGATTTGGCGAAGGCCTTTGATACTGTCTCTGCTCCAATATTAATTAGAAAGCTAGAAGATATAGGAATACGTGGTATTCAGTTAAAGCTTTTTGAAGACTACCTTACAGATCGTACTCAGTGTGTTGCTATAGGATCACATATAAGCTCAGATGTAAATATTTATTACGGTGTTCCACAAGGGAGTATACTCGGCCCTACACTATTTCTTGTTTATATTAATGAACTCTGTGATCTAAGCATTAATGGTGGTAGGGTTGTCTCGTATGCTGATGACACTGCGTTACTCTTCAGTGGAGGTTCCTGGAATGAAGTAAATTCCATGGCTCAAAGAGGTTTTAATCTTGTCAATAAATGGTTAAAATCCAATTTACTATCTTTGAACATTGAAAAAACTAAGTACATAACTTTTTCATTCAAAACCCCCAATATCACATCACCATTTTCAATCAAGGCTCATTCGTGTGCATCAGTTCCATCTACAGGCTGTAATTGTTCCCAAATAGATAAAGTCGATAACACTAAATATCTCGGAATAACGATAGATTCAAAATTAAATTTTCAACAACACATAAATTTACTTACAAATAGACTTCGGAAATTGATATATGTATTTAAAAATCTTCGACATGTTGCCAATAACAAAATCTTAATATCAATTTACTATGCATTATGTCAATCGTTGCTGCTCTACGGTATAACATCTTGGGGTGGTACATATAAATCATTACTTCTCAAAGTAGAAAGATCACAACGTGCCATCATAAAAGTTATGTTTTGTTTACCTTTTAGATATGCCACAAGTGAGTTGTACAGTAGAGCAAAGGTATTAACGGTCCGACAATTATTTATTCTCAGCACCGTAATGAAGCAACACTCTGAATATCCATACCAGCCCCATATTCTAGCATATAAAAGACGTAAAGACCTGGTTTGCACCAACCGCAAAAAATATTCGTCCACTCTGGTCAAACACTTCTTCTGCTTTCTAGGATCTTTCCTATACAACAGAGTAAGCAGGCATCTGTCGATCTATAGTCTGAATAAAGTAAAATGCAAAATAGTGGTCAAAAATTGGTTACTTAACTTTAACTATGATGACACCGAAAAGTTGATAAGTGTGGTTTCCTAGTTCTCAAAGTTTGTTTTCATTGGTCTCCTCGAATTCAATCTTGGCTTTGAATATAGTTATAAATAACGCAATGTACAACTTAAACATATGCAACGTAACAACAACACAAACCTTCACAATTTACACATTTATTCTCATCAAACACATACTGAAATCTAGTTAGTGGCACAAATACTCTTTTACTTTTTTTTTCTGTGTTCATTTAATTAATTAATGTTACTGAAATTAGAATATTGTTTCACTAAGCCAATAACCTGGGGTGGAGGGCTGGTGTCCTGAAATACAGGCTTGCCTAGCTTAGGCACCAGTCTCCCATAACTATGAAGAAAGCAATTTGTAATATTCTGTTTCTTGTACAATTTATGGGAGAAATAAATATTTATTATTATTATTATTATTATTATATTTTATTTATACACTTTAGATACATTTTTAAATATAAAGATTTTATATAAAAATACATACATTTAAAAATATAAAAAAAGGGGGTACCCGCCGGTAGCGAAGCGAAGACCCAAGCTACCGGTGGTCAGGGCTCCAGAGTGAGGAACCTTCTCACAATACGGGCCGTGTCCAAAAGAACCGCCTTCTGAATCTGGTTCTTGACCCAACTGCCAAGCGAGAGCCTCTTAAGATATCGGTCGAGGCTCTTCGCTATAAGCCCGTTTACTGTCACGACTATTGGAACAATTATCGTCGAGTCCACACGCCACATGGCGGTAACCTCATGAGCCAAGTCCAAGTACTTAGAAAGTTTCTCTTTCTCAGCTTTCACGAGGTTTTCGTCATGAGGAATGGTAACGTCAACGAGAACTGCACGGCGTGTCTCCCGATCTATTATCACAATATCGGGCCTATTGGCGACAATAGTCCTGTCTGTGATAATTGACCGGTCCCAGTAGAGCGTGATACTACCGTTCTCGAGAACTGGCGCTGGTGCATATTTATAAAATGGAAGCTCGGTACTCACAAGGCCGTATTTAAGAGCAATTATTATTATTATTATTATAATATAATAATAGTATAGGCCCAAGGACCTGGTATAGAAGACGGTTATTCTGCACACGGCCTAGTGAGGATGGTTCTCACGCTATAGTCCGACCACCAGTAGCTTGGAAGATTTGCGTGTCTCTTTTTTATATTCATAAATTTTCTTTTTTATTGTATTCATTTATTTTATTTATTTATTTGTTTCCATAGTCACACGCATGTACGTTGGATTCAATGAATCGTTGACCAATAAATTGTTACAAAAGTTGTGTATTTGAAACGTTTAGTACTGGTATGTGTGTGCTGCAGCAATACAAAAAGGCCATCGCTCAGTATAAAAATTTCGCAAGATGATTTGCAAAAACACAGATTTTCAGCCATAGCCGGGTGCGAGCGCGAGTGCAGCAGGTAGGTTTGACATAAGATAACGTTAGTGTCAAAAAAAGGTACTGAAATAGTGATAAGATCGATTAGCATGAATGTACGAGTATATTGTAAATATATTTTTTGGTTTAAGCGTAGAGGTTAAGTGGCAGTCAATTTTTATCGAAAGCTGATTGGGAATGAATTATAAACAGAATGGAATTGAAAAATATTATATCACGAGAGTAAAATAAAATGAATAATAATAAATAAAATGGAATAACATAGAATTACTGTAAATCGTTTCTGACAGCGGCAACTATAGGCACCTGTATGGAATGCATATTTTTTGTTCTTCTAGTAGGAACGCTGATAATTGCTTTTTGAACGAATAGCCAGAGATACAGTTTCTAATAGGTGGTGGTATGTCATTTCAGCATTTAGTTGCCTGATGGCGGAAGCTGCCAGTGAACCCTACAGTCTTGTGAGAATAAACTCTTAGTTGAGACCGCATAGAGCGAGTACCATACTTGTCGCCAAATCATGAAAAATTTAGCTTCAAGTATACATATGTATGTATGTATGTATATCTTCACGCCAAGTCCCTTGCGGGGTAGGCAGAGAGAACCGAGCGCCATAAGACGCGGTCCTTGCATACTTCACTCGCTTCTGTGACATTCATAGCTCTTTTCATGCACGCTCGCCGGTTCCTGGGGCTTCTGACATCACCTTCTGATAAAACACGACCAATTTGGTCATGGTAGGTTAGTCTCGGCCTTCCTCGGCTCCTACATCCTTCCACTTTTGCATTGTATATCTGTTTCGTAATTCTTTCGTCCCGCATTCTTTCTACATGTCCGAACCAACGGAGCATGCCCTTTCTTATCTTAACACCGACACTCTCTTTTCGACCAACTCTTTCTCTCACGTCTTCATTACGAACGCGGTCAGCAAGCGTTATGCCACAAATTTTGCGCAATGCTCGCATCTCGACCGCATTTATTCTACTTTCATGCTCTCTCTGCCATACCCAGCTCTCACTTCCATAAGTTAGCGTTGGAATAAATATACATATGTATCTATATATAACGTATGTTTAAAAATGTGAAAGAGAGTCAATAAAGGTATAGGTAGTAAAATATTTTGCTCGACTTGGCGGGAGCGCTACCGTGCCTCCAAATACGCCACTTTCGTTATCGATGTTCCAGTAACTTCATTAAACAAATTGCGGTTTATTCTATTTGCAAATATTTAAGCAGTTTTAAGCCCTTTGACCAATTAAAAGGGCTCTCTGAAAGTTATGACGTGGAAAATTGGTAAAACATAAAAAAATATATTTATAGATATTTCTCTAAAAATAGACAAGCTGTGGAAGGAGGAGGCTGTATCAAAGCATCCCGGCTGGGGTATCAAAGGAGTGCCTTCACCTCGCAGAAAAGCACAGTCAAGTAGCAACTCCGTGTCGCTCCTCCCTTGCTGCGAGTGATACCAGTACCAGCTCTTGATGAGTTACTGTATAGTAACGGACTGCATTTCTTGTATTATAATCATAACGACAAGATGCAGGAGTATACAAATTAGACTGCGAATGTGGTTTATCATACATAGGGCAAACAAAGAGAAGCGTAGGTACTCGTGTGAAAGAACACATTGCTGACATGAAGAATAGGCGCGATAAAAACTCTGCAGTATGTGAACATACACTGGACCAGCCAAACCATTACATCCGGTTCGATAAACCACAGATCCTCGCCAAGGAGAATCGCTACATGCCGAGAATGTTGCGCGAGGCTATTGAAATAAGAAAACACCCCAATTTCAATAGAGAAGATGGTTGGCAAGTACCACCTGCTTGGGATCCAGTCCTAAAAATAATCAAATCACAAATCCAAAGACCTACTAAAAAATGTTCGGACACTGTGAGCGATTTTTGTGTGAATCGGAACATATATAATTAATCCATCCATGTCGGTAGATGTAATAATTGAATAACTAATGTAAGACAAATACCACCTTAGTCTTCCTGCGACCACGGACGCTGCAAAGCGTTCGAAACGTCAGGTTCAACAAAATAAATAAAATACGCGATACTTCCGTTAAAAATTGTTTAATTCAATGTGTACACAAATGTTTGTGTTGTATAGAAATCGAACCAGCGTATGTATCAAAGAAGCATTGCTAACTACTCCGTCATCGAGCTCATCAAAAGTACCGTTCAGTTTACAGTAATTCATGAACGCTTGTATTACAAGAAGTATCGCCCCCATGTTGCAGCAGGTCCTTATGACCAGGTAACTTCAAAAACTTGCAGGAACATAACAACCACTTATTACTGTGCGGTTTTTTGTAAAGCAGACGAATTTCTCTGCTTAGATACATCCTACCTTTCATATGATATATGTGTACGAATGTATGCATGTGCGAGTACATTTTTTTGATATAATTCATCTACCTAAGAGAGGTAGGGCGCATCAAAGTAGCCCGTCTGGGGGAGGAACCTACTCCTCACAGACAATCGCAGTCAAATACCAACTTTCTGGAGGGTTGTTGTGTTCCTGCGTGTGTGTGAGTTCAGCAGTAAGCTCCTAAGGAGTTGTTGTGTTAGCAGCAGAGGAGGCATCGCGCAAGTCATACTTAATGTTTTACAAGCGTTCGCAGGCTAAGGTAACAATTTTACATCAATCAGGTGGGCCGTTCCTTGTGTGCCTCCTATGGCGACGTTGTTTAAAAAAAAATCTACCCCATATTCTTTTACAGCCATTTGGTTGTAACGAAATCTATTTCTGAGCAATGTTAAATAATGTACAAGCTCATTTATCAGCGTTGGCAAACACAAGTGTCAAATGAAAAAAATCCTTATTCCGTCAAGCGTAAAGTAATTATTCCGCTGCCATTCACACCGTGCCCTTAGTCTTGACGTTAACCCTTCAACGTCGGTATAGGTTACACGGGTCATTAGAGCCGCAACACTTTATTAGGTTAGGTTGAAAATAAACAGGCTCTACTTTTGCACTCCTTGAGTTCAGACGAGGGTTAAAAAGATTCAATGATGTAATGTGGAAGAATTTTCAAAATACCGTACAGATTGCTTTTTCTTTCTTCTTTTTCGCGTTATCCCGTTTCCTAATCCTAAGGATTTGGCGAAAACACTGATTTTTACATGATGCGACTGGCCACCCAGAGGGAAAACCAGGTCCATCTTAGGTTAAGTCATACGTCTTTCGAAATATAATTTCTTGGACGTGTGGTTTCCTCACGATGTTTTCTTTCATCGCCGATGTGATAAATCTATATATATATATATATATAAATGAATGTGTGTCTGTATGTCCTCTATGGACTTGAAAACGGCTGGACCGATGTTGATGAAATTTTCAGGAAATCTTCAGATTAGCCCGGCGGACGATCCTGTGAAGTTTGGTAGCGATTGAGTCACCCGTGCGAAGCCGGGGTGGGTCACTAGTATGTACATAAATCCAAAGTCAGTACATGCCCATGCCAGGATTCAAACCGGCGACTAGTTGTTCAACAGACCGGTTCCTTATCCCCTGGGCTCTCACTGTTCAAGTACGCATTGCTTTTTATGTATATATAGATTGATTGAATAGTGACTGATCGCAGACAATACGTAGGTTGGTTGCTAGTGTTGTATACATTAAATGTTGTATTGCGATGAAGTGCGATTGTTATAAAATAAATAGGTCACCTAAAAAACAAAATGCTGTAAATAATTCCAAGGCTAAATTTTTACACAAATTTTTGTACACTATCGTCCCGCCCCGACATCGCACGGGTTGATAAATAGAAAGACGAATTGAAATTAAATGTATGTATTGAACATTAATTTTACCACTTGAAATCAATATACATACACCGGCATAAATTTATTATATGAATCGATTAATTAGAAATAGTATAGTATAAGTATTAGGATGCTTGTCGTCGAGATCTCCAGCGAAGTGCAGTATCCAAATCACCTGGAGGAGAAGGTCAAGCTGCCGTTTTTTTTTATACTACGTCGGGAGGCATGCAAGCATATGGCCCACCTGATGTAAAGCGCGCACTCGCGCGATGCGATTTGGTGATGATAAGAGGTGTGTTCTGGAAATTTAGAATCACAGCAAGTGGAGTTTTCTTAGCGGTGAACACGCAAACTTGTGTCTTCTTGGGTTTGAATTCGACCAAGTTAAGCCGCCCCAGTCAGATACTTAGGCAAAGTACCATCCATTGATTGCCATCTTAGTGGTATAAAAAAAATACCTGTATAGGGCCCAGTGGCAAATAAAGAATTTTTGTCTTCAACTCTTGTCACCAAACCATTGGACTTGAGGATTTATTATTTAGTAAATATGACGAGCTCGATGGCTCAGTCATGAATGACGCGACTTTGACACCAACGCTCGTGGGTTTGATTCCCACACAAAGCAAACATTTGTGTGCAACATGTCTGTTTGTCTTGGTCTGGATGATTTAAGAGAGGTAGGGCGCGTCAAAGCAGCCCATCTGGGGAAGAACCTCCACCTCACAGAAAACCGCAGCCAAATAACAACTCCCTAGAAGATTGTTGTGTTCCTGCGTGTGAGTGAGGTCACCAGTACGCTCCCAAGGAGTTGCTGTGTAAGCAGCAGAGGAGGCATCGCGCGAGTGGTAATTAATATATCGCAAGCGTTAACAGGTGGGCCGTATGCTTGTATGCCTCCCGACGTAGTATAAAAAAAAAACCTACCTCCACTCTCTCCACCTCTCAGCCTACCACCACATTCATTGAAAACCGCAACCAAATAAAAACTCTCAAGAGATGTATAGTGTTTCAGTATTAGTAACGTTACCACTTTACATCAGGTCGGCCGTATGCTTGTATGGCTCCCGACGCTGCACAAAAAAACTTGCTACTGCAGTAAAAAAGGAGATCAAAAAAAGAGTGTTACTACTGAAGTTAGTGCGAGTAATAAGTTACGAAGCAACTTTAGAGTATCATTATTTTTTTTTAAGTCTTAAAAGGATCAAGTATTTAACAGTCGGTCCCGCTCCCGCCAAGCCCAGCAACAAGTTCCAACCCTCGACGTTTAACCCTTTAACAGCGGCTCATTAGACCCGCTCACTATATTAGGTTAGGCCCGCAGCAAACAACCTCGCTTTTTGTGGGTAAATTTGTTTTACGCAACATGTGGCCTTATGTAGCGGGTTATATTATACAAGTTTGCGAAGGTGTATGGACCGGACGCAGCGTAGGACCCCCCTCCCCCCATACTTACCCCTCACGGTGGACCAACGTCCTGATAAAGGTGATGATCTGATAGAACCGATTATTACGGAACTATAAGAAAGTAATCACATTCAGTAGTGACATATTATCCTAATGTCTTTGCGGGTGCGGGTTTTCCCGCAATTAAAGCCAACCTCACCAGGACGTGGAGCATCCTGCTTATCAACAAACAAGGCACTGGGAAAAGGGAAGTAGGGCACGACGTTAGCCCACTGGGGAAGTACCTCCACCACACAGAAGGCGGCAGCCAAATAACAACTCTCTGGACTCTCTGCTGCTAACACAGCAACTCCTTAAGAGCTTACTGGTGACCTCATTCACACGCAGGAATACAACTACCCTTCAGGGAGTTATCATTTGGTGGAGCGATTTTCTGTGAGGTGGAGGTACTTTCCCAGAATTTGCTTTGTACGCCCTACTTCTTAAAAACACCCAGACCAAGACAAACAGACATGTTCATGCACACAAATGTTTGTCTTGTGTACGAATCGAACCTATCTGCGTTGGTGTCAATGCAGCGATACTAACCCCTGCACCACCAAGCTCGTCAAAACATAACTTTTTATCCACTTATTCTACCGGCTGTATAATGGGTTGTGTTCTGAAGAGTTGTTCGACATTATACCAACAGCCTCGTTTTTCAATCGCAACACACACTGGAACCGCAATGGTGGAGAAGTTTTCTACCGAGAACTATTATGTTGTGGAATAAGCTCCCTGCCGAGGTTTTTCGAAAGGACTACAGTATGGGGTTCTTCAAGAAAGGCGTGAAGAGGTTCTTACAGGGTCGGCAACGCAAGAGTGACACCCCTGGTGTTGCAAATGCCCATAGGCTACGGTAACTGCTTACCATTACCACCTTAGTGGTATAAAAAAAAAAAAAAAAAAAAAACATGTCTGCCGGTTTACAGCTTCTGACATCGTCTGATAAAACACGACCAATTTGGTGGCGGTAAGTAAGCCTAGATAGCAATTTGATCTAAACTACTTAGTGTGCTTCCGCTTCTGATTAGTTCATGCGAACTAGAATCGCATGCACCCGCCACCGTTGCTGCCCTGGCTGCTTCGGTCGTCTCTGCGACACGTGTTTCGCTTCTCCACGAGACATCCTCAGGCGCTGAAGACGTTAGCCGATAGAATAACATGTTACGAATCGTAGCTACAATTAGAATGCCTCGTGGAGAGGCAAAATACTTGTCGCAGAGAGGACCGAAGCAGCCAGGGCAGCAACGGTGGCGGGTGCATGCGGTTCACAATTCAGATGGCAAACACTCGCAGAGACGACCGCAGCAGCCGAAGCAGAGACGACCGGAGCAGCCATGGCAGCGGCGGCATGCATCTGCTAATGGCAGTGGGTGGCAGTAGTTTGTATGAACTAAAATAACGCCTGAATCTATTGACTATGAGCCTTGATGCTCCTCGGCTTCACCTTACAACTTTTGCATTATATATCTGATTCTCCTATATTAAATATCATTCACTTAAATTAGATCTTAACAAAACTGCCATAAGACAGACACCCTCGACCCTCAGTGCCCCCGCCCCAACCCCCCTCCTTCACTCAGCTTTCAATTGTTAATTAGGAGCCGGTGGCGCAGTGATAAATGGATGCTTCACGGCCGCGGTAAAAGGGTTCAGGGTCGCCTTGTACTCCAATCATTGTTTCACGAATTGTATTTTTTCTAGACAGTTATTAATGGTTTTGACCCGGTGGTGAAGTGGCAGTGGCTATTTTAATACCAAGGTTTGAGTTCGATTCCCACGTATGTATGAACATGTTTGTTTGTTTGATCTGGGTACTTTTGGCCTGGGAAAATATCTTCATCTTGCAGAACATTTCAGTCAAATAACAACTGCCGGGAGGGTTGTTATGTTCTTGCGAGTGCGTATGCTGTTAAAGAGTTGCTGCGTTAACAGCAGGGGTGCAACTCGAGCGGCATTTCCTCTATTGCAACACACAAACAGTAACCCAATGACTTTTACATCGTCTGGTGTCATCAGGTGTAAAGCGGTTACGGTAGGTACCTATGAACAACCCCCTATGTACTCTTCTTCTTAGCATTAACCCGTTTCCTAATCCATTAGGATTGGCGGTGTCCGCTACCTAACTAAAGCTTTGACGAAAGTATTTTTCGAAGATACTGTTGTTCATATGGAACGAGTGCTGTCAGACCTCCGCACCCAGAGGGAAAACCAGATCTTAGGATTCCTTGGTCGTGCGAATTTCCTCACGATGTTTTCCTTCACCGCCCAACAAGTGATAATTACAAATATGTACATAAATCGATAACCAGAATTTAGTGGTACATGCCAGGATTCGAACCGAGGACCTGTTATGCACTAGGCTGGTTCTTTATTCACTATCACTGCTCAGGCGGTATACGTTTGACGAGATGTATGTCCTGGAAACGCTTTAAGCAGGCATGGAAGGTATAATAATAAGAAGGTATAATAAAAGGTAAATAAATAAAATAAATATTGTCGGACAAATTACACAGCGCCCCCCAGTAAGCGAAACTTGTGTTATGGGTACTAGACAACTGATAAACATACGTAAATACATTTTTTTTTTGTAAATACATACTTATTATACATAGAAAATACCCGGACCAAGACAAACAGACATGTTCATGAACAAAAATGTTTGTCCAGCCTGGGAATCGAACCCACGAGCGTTGGTGTCAAAGTAGCGTAACAGCGCGTTTCACCACTGCGCCACCGAGCTCATTTATTTCTGGTACGTACGTACGTGGGTACGTATGTTTTGGCAGAATATAGGAGACGTTTCACGGCAAAAAGATATCAAAATGGTTGCAGACCCCGCTCTAATCAATCAGGAACATAAACAAGTAAATTATCTTCGATGGGACGCGACTGCCACAAATACATTATAGCAACATTGTTAATTGCGGCCGCCGGCTTGTAATTTATATCTGGAAATCCACCATTAGTCGAAGCCTACCGATAAATCAGAGGAAATTCCTTTTGTCTCCGCTCCCGCGCTGGCAACAGTTCCGTCGGAGAGTAATGCGTAGATCCACGACTAAATAGATCTAGCGACAGGTCACACTGCGACTAAAGGGATCTAGCGGCAGGACCTACTGCGACTAAAGGGATCTAGCGACAGGACACACTGTGACTATAGGGATATAGGGACAGGTCACACTGCGACTAAATCTAGCGGCAGGACCTACTGCGACTAAAGGGATCTAGCGACAGGACACACTGTGACTATAGGGATATAGGGACAGGTCACACTGCGACTAAAGGGATCTAGCGGCAGGACCTACTGCGACTAAAGGGATCTAGCGACAGGACACACTGTGACTATAGGGATATAGGGACAGGTCACACTGCGACTAAAGGGATCTAGCGGCAGGATACACTGCGACTAAAGGGATCTAGCGACAGGACACACTGTGACTATAGGGATATAGGGACAGGTCACACTGCGACTAAAGGGATCTAGCGGCAGGACCTACTGCGACTAAAGGAATCTAGCGGCAGGACCTACTGCGACTAAAGTGATATAGCGACAGGTCACACGGCGACTAAAGGGATCTAGCGGCAGGACACACTGCGACTAAAGGGATCTAGCGACAGGACACACTGTGACTATAGGGATATAGGGACAGGTCACACTGCGACTAAAGGGATCTAGCGGCAGGACACACTGCGACTAAAGGAATCTAGCGGCAGGACTTACTGCGACTAAAGTGATATAGCGACAGGTCACACGGCGACTAAAGGGATCTAGCGACAGGACACACTGCGACTAAAGGAATCTAGCGGCAGGACTTACTGCGACTAAAGTGATATAGCGACAGGTCACACGGCGACTAAAGGAATCTAGCGGCAGGACACACTGCGACTAAAGGAATCTAGCGGCAGGACTTACTGCGACTAAAGTGATATAGCGACAGGTCACACGGCGACTAAAGGGATCTAGCGACAGGACATACTGTGACTATAGGGATATAGCGACAGAACACACTGCGACTAAAGGGATATAGCGACGAACACACTGCGATTAAAGGAATCTAGCGACAGGACACCCTGCGACTAAACTATATCTACTATATCCCTTCATATATAGCGACATGCGGGTTGTTGTGTTCCTGTGTGTGAGAGAGGTCACCAGTAAACTCCTAAGGAGTTGTTGTGTAAGCAGCAGAGGAGGCATCGTGCGGGTGATACTTAATATATTACAAGCATTAATAGGCGACGACGTTACATAAAAAAGGAAAAGAAAAGTCGAGCATTGCGACTAATCGCAATTGCTTAAAAAAGTCGCTCGTCCACGTCGAAATTACTCGGGAGAAATTTGCGAGGCCCAATTCTAATTAAGCACCCTTGAAAGATGAATACCCTGATAAGAATTAGCACTTGCGAGTGCGGTGTTATAGCAATTTGTTAGCCCGTCACAATAGCAGCGGATGATGGAGTCTCCTCGCCGACGGAGGCCTGACTGTGACTGGGGGTCATTTATAGGGCAACCCTTGATGTACTTACATGTTTTTTTATACAGCTTCGAGAGTCATACAAGCATACGGCCAGCCTGATGTAAAGCGGTTACCGTAGCCTATAATGCATGAAGTTAACCAGAGGGAGACTTTGTACAAAAGTCATCTGCGTGGGTACCTCTGTCTATATTTATATAGCTGTGTGCCGATCTGAAGGGTGAGATATAGCAGAGAAATTACTGGGTACTGTGTCGAAACAGCCTTAGGTCACAAGAATGGCAGCGCGCGATTAACATCCGCGTGGTGTTGCGAGCGTCAATAGGCTGTGCTGACCGCTTACCATCTGATGCGGGCCGCATGCTTGTTTGCCACTCTAGTTGTATAAACAAAAGTATCACCCGCGCGATGCTTTGCCCTATGCCCTACGTCTCTTAAAACATTAATATCAAGATGAACAGACATGTTCATGAACCGAACTGTTTATCCTGTGTCGGAATCGAACCCACGAGTTCGCCTGATATCACCATAATATTTTGTACTTGTGTCACATCTGAGCAATACTAATATTACTAATTAATGGGTACAACAGTTTATTTCACGCACTTGTGATCGTTTTTAGGGTTCCGTACCCAAAGGGTAAAAACGGAACCCTATTACTGAGGCTCCGCTGTCCGTCCGTCCGTCCGTCCGTCCGTCCGTCCGTCTGTCACCAGGCTGTATCTCATGAACCGTGATAGTTAGACAGTTGAAATTTTCACAGATGATGTATTTCTATTGCCGCTATAACAAAAAATACTAAAAAATAGAATAAAATAAATATTTAAGGGGGCTCCCATACAACAAACGTGATTTTTTTGCTCATTTTTATCGATAATGGTACGGAACCCTTTTTTTTTTTTTTTTTTTTTGTGACGCGGGGAAAAATGCGTTACGCACACCACCGGCGCCTGGGTGGCCTCCGGTGGTAGTGTGGGACTCCCCGTCGGCTGCCCGACGGTATACCCACTAAACGACCCCGCGAAATGCCATCGGCCGCGTTGGTGTGGTGCCCCGGATCTGTCAGCAACAGGGCACCACTGCGACTGGCCAGCCCCTCAAAAGGGGCCGGACTTCTTCACTCTAGAGGCCATCCCGGCAAATTGGGACAGCCCCTCCGGCGGCGGGACCATTATGGGGCCAGGTTCCCAGCCTGACCCCTAGTCCCACAGGATAGGGAGGCGGCAGTAGGTGCGCGTAGCGCCTACGCCGCACTCCCGTCCGCGTCCGGTACGGAACCCTTCATGTGCGAGTCCGACTCGCACTTAACCGATTTTTTTTGCTTGATATTGATAACGGCAACAGGTAGACGCTTGAAATATTAACAAAATATTTAGTTATATATTCACTTTAAAAATAAATAATTAAATTAAAAAAAAACAAATATTTAAGGGGAGCTCCCATACAACAAACGTGATTTTTTGCCGTTTTTATAGATGATGGTACGAAACCCTTCGTGCGCGAGTCCGACTCGCACTTGTCGATTTTTAGTCTCTAACAAACCGTCACGCGAGATCTTTGCATTTACGTTTCGGTTTGCCAATTATGGTTTTATTAGATTGTGTTGTTATTAATTCGATTATTACTGTCCCGTGACTACGTTCGTTATTATTTATTTATTTGACTTGAATACATCTTTAAATTAGCTTTAGATGGGAGGTATGCATGTATATCTTCAAGCCGATACTCTTTGCCTACCCCGCAGTGGCCCTCCCATGCGGGGTAGGCGGGGTACTTCACTCGCTTCTCTAACATTCATAGCTCTCTTCATGTACGCTCGCCGGTTCCTGGGGCGATTCCTTTTCTAGACGTGGGGTAATTCGGAAAATTAATTATGACGAAATCGGGGGATACAGTTTGGTGTTGTTGCTACATATCTATCGTTTACATTCAAAATTTAATTACACCACTTGATAGCTAAAGAATTAATGAATTAGAGAAGAATTAGTTACGTTGAGTGGGGACTGCGACGCATCGCGCACGCCGGGGCGAAACCATCGCCATTTTGTGATCATTTTTCTGCGTCATATAATTTCCTGTTAGTATAACTTTCTTCCTTTTACCGTTCTTCGTACCGGTATTCGTTATTCGAAGACGTATTTACGTAAAAAGGCCGTGTCGGCGACACAGACACAACCCGTTATTTCATGTTCATTATTTTTAATTTTCATTAAACGACTAGTACGGCGGGTGAGTGATTAGAAACGGCTATTTTATCAGCACGGCCTCGACCCCCGCGCAACACAACATTAATGTTTCCAAAAAAGAACATGTCTATTTAACTGTGCGTTTTTTTTATCTACATGTATATACTAGCTTTTACCCGCGGCTTATCTCGCATTGATAAAAAATATATATTTTTTATTAACAAAAAGTATCCTATTTTACTTCTGATACCTCCAAGAATATGTGTACAAAGTTTCATGATGATCGGTTCAGTAGTTTTCGCGTGAAAGCGTAACAAACAAACGGACATTCACATTCATAATATTAGTAGGATAATTCTTCTGTACGTGTTATGTACACATATTTAGTTTATTTTTATTGACTTATTGGTAGGTACTACTATAATGTTATTGCCCACATATATGTATACAATAGCAAATACCTGGTGTGTTTATGTGTTTACTTGCGAGTGAGTATGTGTGCGTGTGTGTGTTGTACATGACGTGAACATATGTGTGTACATTATATATGAAAAAATATAAGGAATTAGAATAAAGAAAGGCGTGTTGACGTACACAATAAACTTACTTAAATAGAGAAATTCCTCCATTTTAAGTCAGTGAGTAATAAAATAAATGTCATAAAAAATTAGGTTATTCCGTGTGAAAGGCTCCCGTAAGTCTAAAGTAAACCTTACGCAGTCTGAAATATTCTGAATCATATTTTCATTCATTCCCTTTGAAGTGTAACTACGGCTCACAAATTGAACGAGACATTTACGAGAAGGCACCCTTTCTACATTTAGTGCTCGTTCGTTCTTAAATCAAATTACATTCTTCATAACTGAATTACGAAGGTTTTAAAACCTTCGCGGTTTTCGAAATAACACAAAGGGCATATCTAATCAGACGCTAGGAGAACCGAATGAATCTACAAATAAAGGTACATAAATAAAATAATTTTCGTTTTTAGGGTTTCGTACCTCAAAAGGAAAACCTCATAGGATACCCGCAGCTAAATAACAACTCCCTAGAGGGCTGTTGTGTTCCTGCGTATGAGTGAGATCACCAGTAAGCTCCTATGGAGTTACTGTGTTAGCAGCAGAGAAGACATCGCGCGAGTGATACTTAATGTATTACATCGCTTTATATCGGTTGGGCTGTACGCTTGTATCCCTTCCAACGTTGGATAAAAAAGGATTACTTTATTGTCCGTCCGTCTGTCAAGACCTTGTTTCTCAGGGACTGGTAGAGCTGTTAAGCTGAAATTAATACGAAATACTCAGGTTTGCAATGCCTTCGAGTAGTAAAAAACAAACGCACATTTAACAGATATGTCTGTATATGCCACGTTTAACCGCATATTTTGAGACTCGCAAGGGAATCAAAACCTACAGGATACAGCCCGTTGCCCTAGAATCATGAAATTCTGTAAGAAACTATGTCACGTAGCACTTTTTTAAGAGAGGTAGTTAAAACCGTAGCCAAATAACATCTCCCTAGAGGGTTGTTGTATTCCTGCGTGCGAGTGAGGTCACCAGTAAACTCCTATGGAGTAGCTGTATTCGCAGCAGAGGAGGCATCGCGCTAGTGATACTTAATGTGTTGCAAGCGTTTATACGCCATGGTAATCACTTAACATCAGGTGGACCGTAAGCTTGTATGCCTCCCAATGTTGTTTACACAGAGTATTTTTGATGTACCTTTTGAACATATTGTTAGGCAAGGACAGAATTGTTTCAGGTAATTTATTTAGAATCGAATACAATTTACAATAAAAGATCTACTAGTTTTAGCAAGCCGATGTACCGGCATACGCAATCTATCCCTACTTTTAAAATCTTAAAACTCACTAAAATTTGAAAATGAATCTATATTTTTACGAGCATAGGTACTTTATGTTCTCATAAATATACTGAGAGGTAATCGTGAGGATATTTATTTCTTTAAATAGTTCTCAAAGTGATTCCCTGGAGCCCATGTTATTAATAGAGCGGATGGCTTTCTTTTGTGTAATAAAAATAGTTTCAATGTCAGCCGCCTTTCGCCACAACAGTATACCATACGACATAATGCTATGAAAGTAGCTGGAATAGAACTAAGCGCGCGTTAAGCTAAGTCAGTGGCCATCGGGCGGCTTGAAAACACTGGCCTCCGCCAATCCGCATTTCAGCAGCGTGGTGGAGTATGCTCTAAACCCTTTCAGTTGAAGAGAGACCCTGCAGTGAGATGAGTAACGGTTGATGTGGATTCATTACTGTCTAATTGTAAATAGCAAAGTAATAATAAACAAACAGAGAATAACCTCTTGTCCATAACACACTGTCACATAGAACATGAAGACGCGTGGGTGTTGTGTGAGAGATACCTACGCTAAAATGTGTTGTGTGAAGAGAATGTATAGTATAGGTTATATACGGGGTTGTATAGAACTAGTAAATAACAGCAAGCTGTGTAGGCAGAGCTGATATTTTTTAAATTTAAAAAATATTTAAATATTTTATATTAAATTTTTTAATTTTTTTAAAATATATGGAACCCTGTACGACATCTAGCGACGAGTGCTGTTACTTTTTCTGTTGATGGGAGTGCAGTGCAGACTCTGCACTGCAGAGTGGCCGGCTATACGTTTTCCCATATGTTTTTTTTCTAATTGGAACGATTTTGGACCGTTCTTCCTCACCGACGAACATTTAAATTTCAAATTAAAGGATACAAAACTACAATATGTTAGCTATTAGTGTGTCGATTTTGGAGTTTCTCACTATTACCGTCTAAACGCTAGCTGGATGACATCAGTCTACCCCAAACGACAATTTTGAGGGTAATGTGGCTCCGCTGGCTATCGCAGCTCTGCCAATGAGTAGTGTGAGATGTATTGACGTAGTTGTGTGGTTGTACAATTTGGTGACTTAATTGAGAGGAGAGAGGAGAGAGGAGGTGAAATAATTTGAGAATGTATATTTTTACGGAACGGCAAAGGCCTTCGAAAAGGTACAACGAAGTAACAATTCCCTGGTGGAACACAGTTAGTGTGATTTCTTTGTAACAGAGTACTCACCCCCTCCACAGGTAGCGGAGCACAGCGAGCCCGGGGTGGCCAGCCAGTGGTACCGCGGCCGGGAGCAGGAGGACCCGTCGCCGCCGCACACGCCGCACTCATCCACCCTCCTCGTTGAACCCACTCGGAGGTCGCAGCCGACGCGCTGAAAACGGGCACTTCAATGAGAATTCGGAAAACTGACATATTGTATCTACGAAGCATCCATTTTGGTAAAACAGAGCATTACACGGTGTAATGTGTAATAGACTTAATAATGCCTTATAAATTTTGTGAATTCATTTCGAGCAAAAAATAATAATCACCATTTTTTTTATACAACTAGATTCGCAAACAAGCAAGCAAGCAATGGTAAGCGCTCAGCGCAGCCTATTGACGCTCGCAACACCACGGGGATGTTACTACACGGGGATGCTGTCAATCTTGTGACCTAAGGCTGTTTCGTCACAGTACCCAGTAATTTCTCTGCCATATCTCACCCTTCAAACCGGAACACGGCTATATAAATATAACTGACTGACTTTTGTACAAAGTCTCCCTCTGGCAAAACATTTGATGTCATACATTTATATATTACAGTATCTTATTACGATACTGCAATAGATTAATACAAATAATAAAATGTATGTGTGTATGTATGTATATCTTCACGCCAAGTTCCTTGCGGGGTAGTCCTTACACATTTCACTCGCTTCTCTAACATTCATAGCTCTTTTCATACCCGCTGGCCGGTTCTGATAGAACGGAAATAATTTGGTCATTATAAGTGAATCTTGACTTTCATTGGTTTCTAAATCCTTCCACTTTCGCTGCACTGCTCAACGCCAAATACGATACAAGAAGTAGATAAATCAAACGCAGTACATGGTGCAAACTTAACATAAGACGAAGTCCTTACATACTTCATGTATTATTCAGAACAATATACAGAACAATATAATTACATTGGTTTCTTAAATTATTCCATAGAGGAAGAAGGTAGTTTCATATGATGATTTTCTATATAAACTACCCACTTGTTTATTTGATGACTTTGATGTCATGGACAATGACGTCACATCAAGTGGGCCAAAATGGCGGGCGTTTAAACTCCCCGTGCGGGCTGGCCACTTTTAACTTTAAAAAAATATTACTTTACTTTTTGGTGTTGAATATTTTTTTGCTGTTACATAGCGAGCACGCCGCGGCGTGCTTTGGGAAAATGTCAAAAGTTTCAGCGTCATCTTGGGGTATCAGGTATCCTGCCCTGAGGACACTCTACCAGAACGTATGTGGCAACGCTGACGTACGCCGCTGCAATTTGGTGCCACAGAGTGTGTACGTATATTTGTCGCAGGGCCGTACTGAGAAGTCAGAAACAGGCACTAGTCTTGCTGACTAAAGCGTATAGGTCCACCGGCACTGCTCCCTGCCTCTGTTGCCTGGAGTTTTTCCGGCGGACCTGAGGTCATCCGTGCTGGTCACATGGAAGAGGCACGTAGAACCGCGCCCAATGGGGAGTTGAGCAGGCGCAAACGCAAAAGCAGGGAACTCTATCGGTTTTTCCCGGATGTGTCGGTGAGACTCGGGTCACACTGGGTGGAACCGGACCATCCAACCTCACAGCTCCTCGGGGGTCATGGCTGTTTTAGAAAGCGATTGAATGAGATGAAATGTTGTGAGAGCAGCATGTGTGTGTGGAGAGAGTGAGGAGGATAGAGATCACGTACTGTGGTCCTGTCCTAATTATGCTGATCTGCGTGAAAGAATGATGGATAGGATTCAGCTCGGCGAGGATGAAAAGGGACCGGTGAACTTTTCGAATCTGGTGTCATCGGCGGAGAACTTTGCGGCCTTCCGTGGGTTCGCCCACCCGTTGTTTGCCAGAAGGAACGCGGAGGAAATTGAGGAGAGGACTCGGCAGCGGGAGGTGTGAGCGCATACACGAAAGTTGCAAATTGGTATACCCAGGCGCGCCTTAGACTGCAGCGAAGGCGTTTTCGTAGTGTTACCGCCCCAGAATGGGGAGAGGAGCAAAATAGAGACATGTGGAGACAGAAGAAACAATTTGTAGGGAGTCAAGAAATGCCCACGGTACAGCAGAGAGCAGCAAGTGCCGTACTGCATCTCCCGCGATGCGGCTCAAATGACCGCAAGGTCGGTGGAGCCATGGGATGGTGGTGGGACATGTTACATAGCGATAAAGTATTCAATAAAAATATAAAAAATAGATGCATTTTCGCTATTGTGCAGCATGGTGGAGTAGGTATGCTATAAAAGCGTGGATAGTATCCACGCCACTTGCGTGGATACTATCCACGATGAGATTAATAATGTAGCATTCTATAAGTAACTTATGTCCTTCGCTGTACTTATGGAAGCGAGAACTGCGTGTGACAGAGAGAGTATGAAACGCAATTGAAATGTATAGTAACGTTGTAGACCGCGTTCGCAAGGAACAAAGTTGTTTACCTCGGCTATTCAGAAAGAGAGTGTCGGTGAAATAAGAAGAGGCATGCTGCTTTGATTCGGACGTAGTAGTAGTAGATGTAGTAGTGACACCCAGGGGTCGATATCGGTTTCTCACAGATCGATTAACGAAAACTGATTTTGGGGGTCGACGAGGTCTAAAAATGGGCCCCTATTAATTAACACAAGTTCTTACTTAAAACTTTCAAGATACTGTATAAGTTGTGATACGTCTACCAATTTGTTATAAGGATGACTAATATTTTAGTAGGTTCAAGTAGCATTGTTGTACATAAAAAATACTAGTGATTGGATTTTTAAACTAACTTGGCTATGGGGTCTGAGGTTAGTTCAATCAGTTCATTTTGGAAAAGGGGTCTCTTACTCAAAACATATATTTGCCATTTGTCTACGAATTTCTGTGTGGTGGAGGTATTTCCTCAGACGAGCTGCTTTAATGTGCCGTACCTCTCTTAATCTAGAGTATAACATTTTTGAAATTTTAATTTCATATTTCTCAATGAGTAAGAGATAATGTATTCCAGTGTCTAGAAGCTAAATTTCGCTCGTATTCAACATCTCTGTTGTATTATAGTCCCCTAAATATATATATAAAAATATATATTTTTATTTAATTGGAACTATATTTAAATTAGCGGTTTCAACTGGTGGTTTAAATAGGAAAAGGAAGTATCCATAAATCCACCCGTGGGTTGAAGAGAAGGTAAAAGTTTAGAAATATTGTACTGAAAAATGGAAATATTTCAGTGGAATATTTCTAAATAACAAGCAAATATGTCTCTACATTTCACGAGACTAAAGTTTAAAATCGTACATATTGAATCTCTCGAATGTAAAATAACAATGTCCTTCAAACAACGGACCCCTAAAACAATCTCATCTACTACCTTTATCAAGCGTCATAATCCATGAATATCCTATGAGAGGCTGAGCGTATCTTAACCTATCCGACGGCGCGCCACACAAGTTTCTCACAGTGATATATGACGACGGGTTATTTAGATCGGGAGACTTTATTCGCTAGGTGTACATTGTGTATCTCGCGGGGGTCAGTGTATTCCCGACGTTATGTTAACGGAATAAGGTGCATTTTCATTAGTTTGTGCTCCTGAAAATTTGAACAAATTTCATTTTGCACTGAAAGTTATATTGGCCGGTATCTACTACTTCTGATATTGGTAGGGATCTAGAAGTATTACCCAATGTTCTTCGATTCTGAGTAAAGAACTTCGGAGTTTGCAGCTAGTCCTTTGAAACTGAATTATTTTGACGAGCTCGATGAATAACGTGACTTTGACACCAACGCTCCTGGGTTCGATTCCCACCCAGGAAAACCATTTGTGTGCATGAACATGCCTATCTGTTTGTCTTCGTCTGGATGTTTTAGAGAGGTAGGGCGCGTCGAAGCATCTAGTCTGGGGAAGTACCTCCACCTCATGGACAAACCGCAGACAAATAACTGTTCAATAGAGAGTTGTTGTGTTCCTGCGTGTGAGTGAGGTCACAAGTAAGCTCATAAGGAGTTGCTGTGTTAGCAGCAGAGGTAGCATCACGCAAGTGATACTTAATGTATTGCCAGCGTTAATAGGCTACGGTAACTGCTTTACATTAGTTGGGCCGTATGGTTGTATGGCTTCCGACGTAGTATAAAAATCGGCCAAGTGCGAGTCGGACTCGCGCACGAAGGGTTCCGTACCATTATCTATAAAAACGGCGAAAAAATCACGTTTGTTGTATGGGAGCCCCCTTTAATATTTATTTTATTCTATTTTTTAGTATTTGTTGTTATAGCGGCAATAGAAATACATCATCTGTGAAAATTTCAACTGTCTAACTATCACGGTTCATGAGATACAGCCTGGTGACAGACGGACGGACGGACGGACGGACGGACGGACAGCGGAGCCTCAGTAATAGGGTTCCGTTTTACCCTTTGGGTACGGAACCCTAAAAAAGGCGTCCTCAATGTTGTACACATTCCTTTCCAATAATAAACTTTTTAATTTACTTTTGTATGAAGAAAGGCCGGTATTTTCTCTAAATTCCAATGGCAGCGACCTGATGAATTTTACTGCCTCATATTGAGGGCAGTACTTGACGGCATTGCTGAGTAGCAGATTGGATTTGAAACATTTCCTTCAGTTTTTCTCATCCTCAATCAGGTTTTCAGTGTAAAGATCTGCTTTTAAAAGTCAGTTAAAAGCACTAACAAATGAAGACTTGGCACCGTAAGGATTCCCAACTTACCAAAATATGGTTTACTTGTGGAGATATTCGTACTGTCTTACTTCGTACTTTTGGGAGACAAAAAGTTCTATTTATATTACAGTCATAGCTTTGTCCCCAGTATTTTATGATATAACGAAGCTTGGATTCTACGAGACCAAAGGTCTACTTGGCAGTTGTAGAATAAGCTTCGATTTTAAGCCTCTCCAAATTAATTTCGTCACGATGATTACGTAATGCGTAAGAAGCCGATGTGATAGTACTTTCCATTGACGATAGTTCTTTTCTCCACTTTAAATACTCATCAATATAAGAACTTAACATTATCGACTATGACAGTTTATTTGTCATTGTAGTTAACCTCTAAGTTTGCTTGTTTAGATTTAAAAAGTATGATACATGCATTAGATTTTAAGTTATTATTTGTAAAGTATGCATGAAAAGCCTTTTTAATGCCTCATTTGTATTATGGTTTAAGGATTAAATATCATTTAGCGTTAGTTTAATTCATTTGTGAATATTATAAAAAATATGGGCCCCAAAATGGATCCCTGTGGGACACCTCTTATAATGATTTCAATGTTCTTTGGTTAAGTTATACGCTTTCGAAATACATAGGGCCGGCAACGCAGGAGTGATACCCCTGTTGTTGTAAATGTCTATTGGGAGCGGTACCTGCTTACTAGCAGGCAGGACGTACGGTTACCTGCCATCTTAATGGTATAAAAAAATATACAATTTAAATTATACACACAAAATTTTTCTCAAGTGATAATACAAATATGTACATAATGTTATCTATCTATAACTTCACGCCAAATCCCTTGCGCGGTAGGCAGAGAGCCGAGCGCCACGTGACTCGATCCTTTCATAACTCACACGCTTCTCTATCATTCATTGCTCTTTTCATACATGCTCGCCGGTTTCTAGGGCTCCTGACATCACCTTCTGATAGAACACGACCTATTTGATCATGATAGGTAAGTCTTGGCCTTCCTCGGCTCCTACATCCTTTCACTTTTGCATTGTATATACATTAGTTCTTTATCATTTAGGCTATCACATTTCAACATTGACAGAGAATTCATCACCATTCACTTGTTCACCATCAAATTCACCGCAACCGCAGTGGTCGCGTACTGTACGTTCTTGAGAACTGTTAGACATCCATTCTACAGTGTAACGGTTCTCGGAAACGCACTCCAAGGTTTTCTCAAGACTGTGCAGCATGTTGACGAAGCAAGAGTGATTCACCTGGTACCACAAGCGTCCAAAAACTAAGCTAATTGCTCACTATTAGGCAGCATGCTTAAGGTTAGCAATGCAGTTACTAATATAGTGTATGTACTATACTATACACTTTCAATCGGTATTCTTTTTTTTTATACAACGTTGGAATGCAAGTATACGCCCCACCTGATTTAAAGCGGTTGCCAGAGCCTACGGATGATTGCAATACATTAAGTATCACTCGGGTGATGCCTCCTCTGCTACTAACACAGCATTTCCTTAGGAGCTACTGGTGACCGCACTCACACGAAGGAACACAACTCTATAGTGACTTGTTATTTAGCTGCGATTTTTCTGTAAGGTGGAGATGCTTTGATGCACCCTACCTCTCTTCAAACATCCAGAATACAAACAGACATGTTCATGCACACAAATGTTAGTCTTGTGTGGGAATCGAACCCACGAGCGTTGATGTCAAAGCCGCGTCATTCACGACTGCGCCACCGAGCTTGAACATTTTAAAGGAATGAGTAAGAAAAAGAGTAAGAAGTAGGCTCTGTTGGTTCGGACAGGTATATAGAATGCATGAATGAGGAAGATGTGATATGAGACCCGAGGAAGGCCAATACAAACTCTTTTTCTTCTTCTTCTTAGCATCATCCAGTTTCCTAATCCATTAGGATTGGCGGGGTCCGCTATCCAAGCCTAAGGATCTGGCGTAGATATTGATTTTTACATGGAGCGACGGCCGCCATACCTCCGCAACCCAGAGGGAAAACTAGCTCATTCTTTGGTAACATCGGGTTTCCTCACGATGTTTTCCTTCACCGTCGAGCGAGTGATAAATATGTACATAAATCTGAAAACACGAATTTAGTTGGTACATGCCAGGATTTGAACCGGGGTCTCTAGAACAGTTTTTTGTAATTTTTATTAAAACAGCAAATGAACTATGAATATTAAAAGAGTGAGTTGGTTGGTTCTTTTTATCCCCGAGGGGAAAGGCAAAGGGATCTAGCCCATACAGCCAAGTCATCAGTTTAGAACCATTTGAAAATCTTAATTCTATGTTCCAGCTTCAGGAACTGTACTGAAAAAATACTTGGGAAGGCTACCTAGACCCAATCAACCCAATTTAAATACCACCCGTAAAACGATAGTGATTTTTACAAGGTCTTCTTGATGAACTTATTCACGTCCTCCAAAAAGTGCATAAACGTGTTATATTTGAGTTTTTTCATTACTGTATAATTTCACTAGCACTTATGTTACAAAATACTATCGAAATTGTCACACAAAACTAATTTTATACTGAATTGTAAAAATTTCAAGTAAAACAACAATGTCACTCGTCAAAAGCGCGGGAAGAAGTCCACGAGTGAGGTATTTAACGTGTTTATGTAGTGCTCGGCACTGTCTGCCTACCACGCAAGGGATTTAGCCAGAACATATGGACAGATATATTGTACCTATATATATATATATATATATATATATATATATACAGCAGAATAATAAAAGTCGATCAAACCAAAAAATGCCATTGAAAACTAATATTACCCGTAAAGTGCCAATAAAATACATTTTTGTAGATAAAACTCGCCGAAAATCAGTTCCCCGCTGTTATAAATTACCCCGATATGTAGCAATGACATTGCTCATCACTTATTCAGCGGCGGCGGATCGAGTCGGGCGGTGCTTTTCACACAAATGTGGCGAATTTTCCGATTATCATAATAAAGTAGGGTGTTGCATCCCTCTTTGGCCTACGTGGAAACGGCAGGTGCGAAAAGGATGGAGCGTTTATTTTAAAGATTTACGGAATGATCTTGGGCTACTGAGATTATCAAACGATATGGTTTATATGAAGGAAATGGAAAGATTGACTAAGAAGCACATATACAAAGCAAAAGTGGAAGGATGTGGGAGCCAAGGAAGACCAAGACTTTTTTTATTCTACATCGGGGGTCATACAAGCATACGGCGCACCTGATATAAAGCAGTTACCGTAGCCTATTAACGTTTGCGATATATTAAGTATCACTCGCGCGATGCCTCCTCTGCTGCTAACACAGCAACTCCTTGGGGGCTTACTGGTGACCTCACTCACACGTAGGAACATAGTAACCCTCTAGGGAGTTGTTGTTTGGCTGCGGTTTTCTGTGAGGTGGAGGTACTTCCCTAGACGGGCTGCTTTGATGCGTCCTACCTCTCTTAAAAAGACTAACCTACCATGACTAAATTGGTCGTGTTTTATCAGAAGGTGATGTCAGAAGTACTAGGGACCGGCGAGCGTGCAATAAATAAGTTAAAAATATTATAGTGTGTAAGGACCGCATCTTATGGCACTCGGTTGTCTCTGCCTACCCCGCAAGGGGCTTGGCGTGAACATATACGTACATATATGGTTTATATGGAAAGAAAGAGAAACTATGCTAAAACATTGGTGTTAATAACATGCAAGCTTGGTTCGGACCTATAGAAGCAATACAAGAGGAAAGAATGACGGAACAGATGTACAACGCGAAAGAAGAAGGATGCTGCATCTAGTCTGAGGAAGTACCTCCATGTCACAGAAAACAGCGGTCAAATAACAACTCCCAGGAGGATTTTTGTGTTCCTGCGTGTGAGTATGGTCACCAGTAAGCTCTTAAGGAGTCGCTGTGTTAGCAGCAGAGGTGGCATCGTGCGAGTATTATATATTATCAGAGTTCATAAGCTAAGGTAACCACTTCACATTAGGTGGGCCGTATGCTTGAATGTCTCCCGACGTTGTATAATAAAAAAAAAAACAATAACCAGATCTGTTAATTAGGTATTTATTTTTCGTAAATTACTTTTATAATGGAGAAAACTATATTTAGTAAACTTTACTCAATTGGTTTTGGCTGAATTTAACAAAATACTCGAAATATTTATTCAATCTTTACAATATATTTTGTTTTAAGAGAGGTAGGGCGCATCAAAGCAGCCTATCTGGGGAAGTACCTCCACCTCACAGAAAACTACAGCCGCAAATAACAACTCCCTAGAGGGTTGCTGTGTTCCTGCGTGTGAGTGAGGTCACCGGTAAGCTCCCAAGAAGTTGCTGTGTTGCTGCAGCAGAGGAGGCATCGCGCGAGTTATACTTAAAATATCGCAAGCGTTAATAGGCTACGGTACCCGCTTTTCATCGGTTGGGTCATATGCTTGTATACCTGCCGACGTAGTATCTATATATATAAAAATGAATGTTTGTCTGTATGTCCTCTATGTACTCAAAAACGGCTGGGCAAATTTTGATGAAATTTTCAGTGAATCTTCAGGTTAGCCCAGCAGGTGATCCTGTGAAGGTTGGTAGCGATCATATTACCCGTGCGAAGCCGGGGCGGATAGTATGATTATTAGTCACTTTGAAGTACACTGATATACATAATTTCTTTATTGCATAACATAACACAATGAAGCATGTCACTAAGAACATAGTGTGTACAGAGGAGTATGTCTCTTTTAGAGATTTCTTCCAGCTATACACTAACGTGTGTATATTCCAGCTAACACTGAATTATATGCAAAGATACGCACTATACTTATACACAATCTACATCAATAAATACATATAGGTACATGTGCACAAATTAATACAGACAGATTGTATGCAACAAATTGTCACTAAACACTGTGTTGACAAATTTAAAATAGTAGGCGCAGCTCATTGCTAAAATGTTCACACTGAAGAGCTACATTAAATATTAGCGAGATATTCGCAAATAGTGCTACGAGTATGTCTATTTTCTGCATTAGGTAGAGCAGATTGTTTGCATACAATAAAAATAAAAGTGGACCTAAAATGGAACCTTGTGGCACTCCGGTAAAGCCTGAAGCCTTTAATTTAATTATTTGTATGTGAATAATTTGCATTTCTTATTAAAATAAGATACAATCGAATTTCGTGCTTTGCCCTCTAATTCCGTACGAGCAAAGCTGAGCAATAATGTCCGATGGTCGGCACAATCGAGAGCTTTAAAGACATTACAGAAAACCCCAAGGCATCCTCTGATGTCTCCCATACATTAAAAATATGCAATGCAATGATCTTGAAATAATATGGAATTTATTGAATGTAATATGTCTCTGGAATGTCCCCATAACCTCATAGGAAAAAAATTAACTATTATAATTCACGAAATTTCGTTTAGTCTGAGGCACCCACATTTTGTGTATACTTTGACTAAATACAAGTGTGTGGATGATCCGAGTATGGATGAATCGCTCAATTTTTAAATGTTCGATTGTTAAAAAGTTTTAATTTGTTCCTTTAGTAGAGTATGTGTAAATTGAAAAACTTAAAACAAATGGATTGAACATTTTCTTGCAATAATTAAGCACGTAGAAATGAATTAACCTCTTTGTGTTACTGCGACACAGTTCTACAATTCCTATTATAGTTTTTGTTTGCACGGTGACTGTTTGACTATCGATATCTATGGAGTTATTGGTAAATCAGATTTCAAATAAACTTACTATTTAGTCAATAGGATAATAATTTGTTCTCTAGATTTATTTCAGCCACACTTACTTTCTCGCCTGCTCTATATCTCTACCGCATTGATGCGCGTGCGTGATAAAACGTCGTAATAATAATCGGCTTCGTCCACTTTGGTAACTAAACTTACGTAACCAGTTACAAGAGAAGATTTCTCTTTCGCTGTTTGATAACTAGTTGTGACAGAAGAATTATTTTTCCATTTTTGTATCTTTTTGATGGTTATGAACGTGGATGTTCAGAACGTGAACAGACAATGTTCGGTTCTGGCGCTTCGCCGGCCGCTGCCGCGGCACGCTCGCTTCGCTCGCTCGGCTCGCGCACTGTAGGGTCGCAGTTCTACCTAACACTCCTCCTCGCTTCGCTCGTCGTCGTACCTATTATTAAATGGCATGAGAAATATTTTCGGACTTCCGATAATAGTACCTACTTAAAAGTTACGTAAAAAACACTTTATTATTTCGATGTTATTTTCTTTTTATAAAAACTAATATCTCGTGTTACAAAAATGGAAATAATTTGATCTACGACAGTGGAAAAATAATTCTTCTCTCACAACTAGTTACCAAACAGCGAAAGAAACATCTTGTCTTGTAACTGGTTACGTAAATTTAGTTATCAAAGTGGACGAAACGTAATAATCACAAGATAATTTGATTGTCACATAAAGGAAATAAAACAATTTGTGGAATTAAAAAAGAACATTAAAAAAGGCTCTAAGTTCTATGTAACTGGAGTAGGGTACATCGATATTTATTATTGGAACAGCCTGTTTGAGGAATTTCTTCCAATTGATAATAGCAAAAAACAATTTACGAATTTGAACTAATTGGTATAACTAAAAGATGGAAGAAAGAAAGCCATAAAACATATTTCAAAGCTTGGAAGCAACTTCTCGCGCATTAGACTTTTCAGATAATTCCGGACTTGTTACGTTTCAGTATAAAATGAATTTATATGACAATTTTGTTAGTAAGATGTGACAGGGTAATGACAAATCTCAAATAAAACACCTTTATACACTTTTTGCAAGACATGAAAAAGTCTATAAAGATAAGCTTGTAAAATTCGCTACGGTTAGACGGACAATATTTAAAGTTCATGATTGGGACTGTTCACCCTTTCGATGTAATTTTTCAGTAGCATGCCTAAAGCTGGGACATGTAGAATTGAGAAGAACTTTGAAACAATTCCAAACTGTATGGGGCTAAATAAACGTAAACTGAGCAGCGCCTGGTTCGCTGTGGTTGCCAGACTGACTTCTTAGATGTCCAAATTCGATGAGGCCCGTATTCCTGTTACTTTTATCTTTTCATGCAATATTTTAGGATTTCTAATGGCGTACCCGTATTGGTATACGCAGTTTATATTATATATACTTACTTTATTATTATATACTCTAACAGACAAGCATTGTAGGTATGTGAAAGCATGTTAATTATGTTATTTATATTTCTTTGACTATTAAACACTCTAACGCTCTTGAAATTACATAAATCAATATTTTCTCTCGAAGATAAAAATAATAAAAAAACATATTGAAACCATTAGACATTTCATTTGCATATTAAAATATTGAGGACCTCTCATTCATTTACGAGACCTCACGTAAAAAAATGGAGGTCCCCAAACATCGAGGGCACAAAAGTCGATTCCGTATAAATCCAATGACCGAAACTTTCCGAATTAGTATTCGTTCGCCACACTCGCCCGGGGATTATGCAAACGACGGAGTTCCCACTTAAATAATATATGAAATTATGCAAAATACCCGGTGAAAGTAGCTAGTGGTGATTTTGAGTTGCTCCGCTTTTTTGAGTGGTCGTGGAGTTCGAAGTTTCCGAGATATCTCGCGAACGTGAGCCGTCACGGCTGGTTAGCTTTACGCCGTAAACGTTATATTTTTTTAGAGTCATGCTCTTTTTATAAAAGTAAAGTTAAGTTTGAAACAAAAATAATTTAACTTTATAGAAGAACAGGAAATAACTTGATGTCTCGCTAGGACAAGTTAAACGTGCCAGATTACTATTGGCCGTTGAAGATTATGTAAACCTTCGAACGAACCGTAACGATGTTGTAAGTGGCTCACTACCATCAGATTATATTTCAAAAAACAAATGAAGCTAAAAGTTACATCTCGCAATCAGTATCTTTGCCATATGCTTAGGCGTAGGTAGCGGATTCCGCTAATCCTAATGGTCTTGGAAAAAGGGTAACGGTAGGAAGGAGAATGATGTGAAGAGACAATAGAATGCAGAAAACAGTGTGACTGGAGCGTTTGGTTAACTTGTAGGCAGCCCAAATCCGAGAAAGAAGGAATATTTCGCTGTACAGAACGCGGTTCTAATCCCAATGATAACTTATGACAGTGAAATTCGGGTAAGGTAGGGAAAGCATAAAAGCTGAATGAAGAGAATGAGATGTGAGCATTGCGAAAAATATGTGGCGTAACGCTCGCTGATCGCGTCACAATTATGATGTAAAAAAGAGAGTTGGTCTGAAAGAGTGTTGATGTCTGTTATATAATAAAATGCATGCCACATAATGAAATCCGTTGGTTCGGACATGTACAAAGTGTGCAGGATAAAATAATGATTAAACAGATATGCAATGCAAAAGTGGAAGCATGTAGGTATCGTGGAAGGATAAAATAATGATAAACCGATATACAATGCAAAAGTGGAAGCATGTAGGTATCGTGGAAGGATAAAATAATGATGAAACAGATATACACTGCAAAAGTGGAAGCATGTAGGTATCGTGGAAGGATAAAATAATGATGAAACAGATATACATTGCAAAAGTGGAAGCATGTAGGTATCGTGGAAGGATAAAATAATGATGAAACAGATATACAATGCAAAAGTGGAAGCATGTAGGAATCGTGGAAGGCCAAAATTCATCGTCTTGGTCTTCCACGACCACATTGTTTTATCATAATGTGATGTCAGGAGCCCTAAGAATCGACGAGCGTGCATGAAAAGTTTATATAAATTTTAAAGAACGAAATGTGTTATGACAACGTCCCTTAGCACTCAGTTCTTCAGTTTCATGCTTTGCCTACCCCGCAAACGACCTATCGTGAAGATATACATACATAGTGTCTAACAGGATTGACATATAGGTACATTCGAATTTTAGTTATTTTTTTATGATGAAGGTTTATCAATTACCTTACGAAGCGAATCACCAAGGCCTAACATGTCTACTAGAAGATGATTTCTAAAAGTCAGTCCACCAGAAGCCTTTCTCTGTTGAACAAAAAAAAAATGAGTATTGAAACCTCGTGACACAATGGCGGATGCGACCTGACATCATCAGGGAATGGGGACGCGAAATAATAAGGCTCGGAGGCGGTCCAAGTGAGTAGTTTGAGCGGATACCTTGAACGAGTGGACAGGGAGCGATTCTGCTCTTTTCATGCACATTCACCATTTCCTAGGGCTCCTGACATCACCTTCAAACAAAACACGACCAATTTGGTCATGGTAGGCCTTCCTCGGCTATACTGTTTCGTCAATCTTTCCACATTTCTGATGTTTTGTTTCTGTTTTTCCGTTTTACCATCCAGGTATTGTGCAAAAGCCACTGCCTAGATACTGATAAAGTTTTATTTAGAAATAGTTTATTTCCCATGGCAAGGTAAACATTATGTACTGAAAATATTTAGGCTAAAGAACCTTGAAAAACCGCTCCATGTTATTTGAGCCGCCAGTGTAAGATGTTTTAGTAAAATAGCAGTCTGTCCAGACTACATTTTGGTATTGTTATATGATTTAATGACCTCGATGGCGCAGTGGCTATTAACGCTAATTTAACACAGACGCTCGTGGGTTTGATTCCTATTTAGGACAAACACTTGTGTACATGAACGTGCCTGTTTATCTTGGACTGGGTATTTTTGTAAGAGAATAACTCCCTGAAGGGTTGTTGTATTCTTATGTGTGAGTGAAGTCACAAGTAAGCTCCCAAGGAGTTGCTGTGTAAGCAGCAGAGGAGGCATCACGTGAGTGATACTTAATATATCGCAAGCGTTAATAGGCAACTGTACCCGCTTTACATCAGGTGGGCCGTATGCTTGTATGCCTACCGACGTAGTATAAAACAAAAGCGGGGTAGGCAGAGACAACCGAGCGGTGACATGGTCACATCCACATGACTTGGTCCTTATATATTTGAGATCAATATTGGTCTCATAAAAGCAATGACTACCCGCTACCTCCTATGACCTGTACCTTTTAAGGCAGCATTCGTACTCGTTCCTTTGTCTAGGTACCGACGATGTTTGCTCTCGTTTTTAAAATTAAAACTATGTGGCCCGGAATTTTAAACGTAATATTCCTAGCGCTGCTGTAACGACAACTTTTCATTTTGACCCCAAATATATTGTTTATATTTTCGCGAGTTTTTTACTACATGGTGCAGGAACAAAGGTACATTTTGTTATTTAAATCCACCATGTTACCTTCTTATTCTTAGCATTATCCCGTTTACAAATCTATTAGGATTGGCGGGGTCCGCTGCCTAAGCCTAAAGATTTGGCTAAGATAATGATTTTGACAAAAAACTGCCGTCAAACTTCCACAACCCAGAGGGGACACCAGACATTTGGTAGGCTTAGGTCACACGTCTATCGGAATATAATTTCTTGGATGTGCGGGTTTCCTCACGATGGTTTCTATCACCACCGTGCAAGTGATAATTATATACGAAAACACGAATTTAGTACGCGCCGAGATTCGAACTGGGGAGCTGTTGCTCAATAGCCCGGTTCCCTATCCACTAGGCTATCACTACCCTAAATTTGCCTTAATACCATCTAGCTAGGTCAATTGACATCTGCAGCAGAAGAAGTACCCTCATTTTAGTGTTACACGCCTATAGCCAATAATCTATTTATAAGTTTTCGGATGCTCTAACTGACTCGTAAAGCAGAATATAAAGTCAGTGATACGTTGTTTGGCTGCGGTATTACGTGGGTGATATCACAGACATCGATAATAGCACTTCCGACCATGCTACCCTAATCTATTAAATAAATGCTGGAAATAGAAGAAATAATGCTTCACTATCGACTTTCGTCACAACTTTTGCTACGGCCATAGGTAATATGGTGGAAGCACATCTCTAGTTGAACGCTATGATCGCCCCTCTTTATTACCAAGACTTCGTTTGATTACGTATATGTATCGTATTGATCTACTCTTTGTTGCCAAGACCTCGTTTGATTACTGATATTCATCGCTATCATTGACCTGTTTATTTTCAAGACCTCGTCTGATTACTTATATTCATCACTATGATCTACCTGTTTATTTTCAAGACCTCGTCTGATTACTTATATTCATCGCTATGATCTACCTGTTTATTTCCAAGACCTCGTTCAATTACTGATATTCATTGCTATGATCTACTTGTTTGTTTCCAAGACCTCGTTCGATTACTTATATTCATCGCTATCATCGACCTGTTTATTTTCAAGACCTCGTCTGATTACTTATATTCATCGCTATGATCTACCTGTTTATTTCCAAGACCTCGTTCGATTACTGATATTCATCGCTATGATCTACTTGTTTGTTTCCAAGACCTCGTTCGATTACTTATATTCATCGCTATCATCGACCTGTTTATTTTCAAGACCTCGTCTGATTACTTATATTCATCGCTATGATCTACCTGTTTATTTCCAAGACCTCGTTCGATTACTGATATTCATCGCTATGATCTACCTGTTTATTTCCAAGACCTCGTTCGATTACTGATATTCATCGCTATGATCTACCTGTTTATTTCCAAGACCTCGTTCGATTACTGATATTCATCGCTACCATCCATCTCTTTATTGCCAAGACCTCGTTTCATTACGTATATTCATCGCGATCAATCTTTTTATTGTAAAGACCTCTTTCGTTTACTTTACTAGGATATACCTATTCATACAGCCTGATAAGATTGTTAACTATTTTATTCTACATTGAACTACAAAGAGGACTTTATAAAATACCTCACGAGATATTGAATTTCTCCTCTAGGGAACCTTGGCGCAAAAAAGTATACAACATCGCTACATAGGTAGATACTGTACGCGGCCGTAAGCATTCTTGAATGAGAAAATTCAGATTTTTCTTATAAAAATGCGGCTAGTAATTTAATACGCTATACCTGTTATGGAAAATAATAAATAAGCTAAGCAATTTTATTCACCGTAAAATAATACAAGAGCTTTTTAGCGCTTTGCACAGAAGAGAACACTTATGCCATTTTCAGAGTCAGAGTCAATTTAGTTAATAGATACAGTTGTTTGCGAATTTTGCGAAAGTCAAATTTGCAATTCGATCTAAACCACTTCATATGCTGCCATTACCGATTAGTACATGCGAACTAACGCCGGCACCCACTCTCTGAGTATAGGAAGAATTTCGAAACAGATACAACGTATGTAAAAGGATGCAGGAGCGGAGGAATGCCAAGACTTAACTACCATGACTTCATGTTTTATCAGAAGCCCTAGAAACCGGTGAGTGTGCACGAGAAGAGCTATGAATGTTAGAGAAGCGAGTGAAGTGTGTAAGCACCGAGTCATGTAACGCTCGGTTTTCTCTGCCTACCTCGCAAGGGACTGGCGTGAAGTTATAGATAGATAGTAAACATACTTACTTTTATTGCTAGCGAACATATACTACATAGGACGTATGCTTATTTAAAACTCGCCGCAGCCTAAAAAAATCATTAAGTATTTGCAGTACCTACACAAATGAGTTTGAAAAACACACTGAATTAACGAAATCTTTCGCAGTCAAACTTTTAACAATGTACCCATTTCTTGATTCCCGCTGGAAAAAATCTGGCATCAATAATATTCGTCTAACAAAAAGTTTTGTGTATTTTTGTGTTCTCACAAAGTTTCATAAACGCGAACAATTTGTTTAAGTGGCAACGGGAGTACTTGTAATTTTTCAGAGTTTATCCAATTTCACCTGAAAAAAGGCCGTTGATTTTCATAAAAATGTGAGTAATTCATGCCGTTTAGAAAATACATGAGATAAATAAGTGGTGTTTTATCAGAAGGTGATATCAGGAGCCCAGGAACCGGCGAGCGTGCATGAGAGTTATGAATGTTAGAGATGCGAGTGAAGTATGTAAAGACCGCGTCTTATGGCGCTCGGTTCTTTCTGCATACCCCGCAAGGAATCTGGCGTGAAGATATACATACATACAAATAAGTGGTTGTACAGCACACATCGTGTACCGGTGAGCGTATACGGAAAGACATGAATATTAAAGAGATGTGTGTAGGTAGGTATTTTTTTATACAACGTTGGAAGGCATACTAGCATACGGCCCACCTGATGTAAAGCGGTTACCGTAGCCTATGAACGATTGGAATACTTTAAGTATCACTCGCGCGATGCTTCCTCTGCTGCTGAGACAGCAACTTCTTAGGAGCTTACTGGTGACCTGTACTAAAGTACGCGGGAGTCCCCGCGTTATTAAATAATCCTATGTATGTATTCGTTTAGACGTTTTTACAAATATTGTATAATTTGTTTTATAATTTCTAAATAAATTGACAGGTTTTATGATGGGTTTATGCTAACCAGATTTTCAGCATGATCAGACCAGCATTTTTATCAATATAATAAATGTTTCGACACTTTAAAATGAGGAGTCTCTGCAACTTGCGAGTAAAATAGTAAATTGTCTAGTTTTATTTATTTGTTGATGTGAAAACAGTAGAATAGGGATAAACAAAGAATAAACCACATTCGCTGCAGGCGCGCGTCCGTCGGCCAAGTTCCGAGAAGTTTCAACAACCTCTAATTATCTCCGTGAACAGAACTCAATCGCACACAGAATCACAAAACAATTCTGTTTAATTCCTTAACGCGAAATATACAAACGACGGTTACTTACTTCTGAAGAGCCGTCTCTTCTAGGGTTGTCAAAAGCGGCCTGTCAAAGGAAATCATTTCTCACTTATTCGATAACTTATCGTGAACTAAGTTACAATGATGTCTCATGAATTACTTTATATTCTGACACCTAGATTTATAGCAAGTACCATTGATAAGTATTCAACTAATCACAAGTTTTTAAAGGCAAATAAACAATGACAGAAGTAACCAACTTCTGACAAATCTTCTTGTTTATAGCGCTATCCCGTTTCCTAATCTGTTAGGATTAGCAGGGTCCGGTACCTAAGCCTAAAAAAATACAGTACAAAATACAAATGATTTATTGGTATTTACAAGTTCTTTAACAAATAAATGTGGGCTTTATCCAATTAAGTTTATAAAAACCTGTAATAGGATAAAGCCTAAGGATTTGGAGAAGACGCTTTTATATGGGGCGACTGTCGTCAGATCTCTACAACCCAGAGGAAAAACCAGACCTTTCTTACGATACGTCACACCTTTTCGAAATATAATTCATTGGACGTGCGGGTTTCACGATGCTTTCCTTCACCGCCGAACAAGTGATAATTGAAAATATATATAAACTATGAAAAACTAATTTACTAGACATAATGTAAGAAGAATAATATTTCTTGGAGTATTCTACAACGCGTATTTGACGAAACTATTAATGTAAGTATACTATCCGGTGCCGTATAATAAGTTTAAATTAAATATAAGTTTTTTACAGTTTGAACGTGAACAAAGATAGTTTTGTCAGGTAAATTCAGAAGACCCGAAACCTGGAAAGTGTGTATAAAAAACTGTGAATCAGAAACGAGTGAGGTATGTAAGGGCCGAGTTTAAGAGAGGTAAGGCGCATCATAGCAGCCGGTCTGGGGAAGCACCCTCCACCTCATAGAAAATCGCAGCCAAATTACAACTCCCTAGAGGGTTGTTGTGTTCCTGCGTGTGAGTGATATCACCAGTAAGCTCCCAAGGAGTTGCTGTGTAAGCAGCAGAGGAGACATCGCGCGAGTGATACTTAATATATCGCAAGCGTTAATAGGCTACGGAAACCGCTTTACATCAGGTGGGCCGTATGCTTGTATGCCTCCCGACATAGTATAAAAAAAAGAGTATTTGATGCTCGGTACTCACTTACTATCCCGCTTTTGGTATGAATATATAGAAATATAGACTGATCATATGAGAATTATCATTAAAAAAAATGTTACTTCCCAACCCTAACACACAACAAGGCAGAAAGCTTAAACAATTAGCATATCTGAAGTTTGAAGAGACCGGGCGACAGTGGCAAAATTTCATTATAATTACGAACTTGGCTCCGAAACAACCGAGCACTGTTTACGGTATTAAAAACTTTCCTCCCACGTATATAAGCCTACGTTATTAATTAAATAGAACATGCCGGCAGTGTGTGCTTACTTTATATTCACATACAATTTTATATACTACTTAAATACAATATATTTAATAATTAAATACAAGTAAAACAAAAAATTAAATACAAGTAAACTATACCTGAAAATGAAAACATGATAATTCTTTGCCATTGAGCGCTCGCAAAAAACGAAGGTTGCCTTTCATCGTTGAAATAAATTTTTAATGCATTGTATACAATGAATATGTATTATAAATTCATATTATATTTGTAGTTTAATGTTTACTTTATGAATAATTGTTTTATTTGGATGAAATAAACTATACTGTATTGCTTATCTTCTTTTTTTGGATTTCTCTAATCTTTAATTGGATTTTGCAATAGCTTTATATCATGATAGCGATAAGTACATAAATATAGGGAAGAAACCAGAACTAATATAAAAATTACGTTTGACGATAAAGTGTTGGAACAAGTGGATGCGATTGAATATCTTGAATAAAATTTCACCAGGGATGAAAGGTACACCAGAGATGTGGAAAGGCGTGTGAGTGCTGGGAATAGTGTGAGCGGAGCTTGAACGAAAAACAGAAACTGAGTTGGTCTGAAAGAGAGTGTCGGTGATAAAAAGAGAAAGGGTATGCTTCGTTGATTTGGACATATAGAGAGAATGTAGGAAGAAATAGTTATGCAACAGATATACGACACGACAGTAGAACGATGCAGGAGCTGAGGAAGGTCAAGACTTACCTACCACGACCAAAATGAAGCTGTTTTATCAAAAAGGTTGATGTCTGGAGCCTAGAAACCGGCGAGCGGGTATGAGAGGAGCTATTAATGTTAAATTAGCGAGTGAGGCGTGCAAGAACCGAATCACTCTCCGAGGCGCTCGGTACTCTCTGCCTGGCCCGAGAGGATTTGGCGTAGTTATAGATAGGTAGATATGATACTTTATCGGAGTATGAATCAACAAGGTTTTATTCCTCTATTATGAGGCCGTAAATGCTAAAAAAGTCAAATAGAAATTAGGTTAGTTAAATATTGTACCGTAAATATATGTTCTTCAAAACTTTCGTACGGTCGAAATTTATGAAGGAGATAAACAATGGAGAATGTATAGAACGCTTTTTCTTTGAAATTCAACTTACGCTACATGTCGGCGGGTGTGAAGTAGAAGCGCTGCTCTAATTGGCTAGTTCACGGATTAACATTGTGTTACTTATCGGCTTATTGGCTAAAATATTAGAGGTTAAAGTAGGAAATTGCCGTTTTATAGTAATAGATACCTTGAATTGACATTAAACCTTCGTGGTGCGAGATTTTCGAGTGAAACTTTTTCACATGATACCTGTGAGGTATTTCTTTTAAAAAATGTGCAATAATGTGCGCCCCATGTAAATTTTTTGACTTGATTTTCGAATATCAATTATTTTTTTATTCAGCTTAGACAGAAAGATGGGTACTTCGAAAAGACGAGTAATTTTTGAATACGAGTTCCGACGCGGTACTAACGCGGCAGAAGCAGGTCGCAATATTAATGCTGCGTTTCGAGAGGAGACTGCTAATAAACGCACCGTGCGTTTTTTAAACGCTTTCGTAATGGAAACTTCGATTTGAAAAACGAACCACGTGGAAGACCGCCCACACAGGTGAACACGTTTGACGAGGTCGGTGGCTCAGTCGTAAATGAGGCAAACATTTGTGTGCATGAACATGTCTGTTTGTCTTGGTCTGGATGTTTTAAGAGAGGTAGAGCGCATCAAAGCAGTAGTCTGGTGAAGTACCTCCACCTCATAGAAAACCGCAACCAAATAACAACTCCCTAGAGGGTTGTTGTGTTCCTGCGTGTGAGTGAGGTCACCGGTAAGCTCCCAAGGAGTTGCTGTGCAAGTAGCAGAGGAGGCATCGCGCAAGTGATAGTAAGTATATCGCAAGCGTTAATAGGCTATGGTACCCGCTTTACATCAGGTGGGCGTATGCTTGTACGCCTCCCGCCGTACCATTAAAAAAAAAAGGTGAATAACCCTGAATTGAAGATGGTGGAAGCCGATCCGAGTCAAACTACCCAGGAATTAGCGGCATGGTTTAACGTTAGGTACCTTACCTACAATCTATTAACTAAATAAATATGTTATAACTTAGAAAAAAGTAGTTTTATTTTTTTTAGTACAAATCAGCAATTTCATTCTTTAACCCCTAATAATATATATCCTTGCATTGATTAGGCTCAAATTAATGAGATATTTGGACTCTAAATAAAATATTACATTTTAGAGCCTTTAAGCTCAAGAGATTTATTGATTTGATTTGTTATAATACGTTCTAACCGAACGTGCAGGTTAAACAACGTCGACTGCGGCCTATCTATAGATACTTAATGATAGTTAATGTATTACCGGCGTTTGTAGGCTGCGATAACCACTTCACATCAGGTAAATGTGGACCGTACGATTGTATGCCTCCCGATGATTAATAATAATTATCCCATTAATATCCCTTGAAGCAGATCACGGCGGGTATAATACACTAGTAAATAAATTTAAATAAATATTGTCGGACAAATAACACAGCGCCATCTAGCCCCAAAGTAAGCATAGCTTGTGTTATGGGTACTAGACAACTGATAAACATACGTAAATAGATTTTTTTTTTGTAAATACATACTTATTATACATAGAAAATACCCAGACCAAGACAAACAGACATGTTCATGCACACAAATGTTTGCCATGTGTGGGAATCGAACCCACGAGCGCTGGTGTCAAAGTCGCGTCATTCGCGACTGAGCCACCGAGCTCGTCAACACTAGTAAATAACAGCAAGCTGTGTAGGCAGAGCGGATATTTTTTAAATTTAAAAAATATTTAAATATTTTATTTTTAATTTTTTAAAAATATATGGAACCCTGTACGACATCTAACGACGAGTGCTGTTACTTTTTCTGTTGATGGGAGTGCAGTGCAGACTCTGCACTGCAGAGTGGCCGGCCATACGTTTTCCCATATGTTTTTTTTTCTAATTGGAACGATTTTGGACCGTTCTTCCTCACCAACGAACATTTAAATTTCAAATTAAAGGATACAAAACTACAATATGTTAGCTATTAGTGTGTCGATTTTGGAGTTTCTCACTATTACCGTCTAAACGCTAGCTGGATGACATCAGTCTACCCCAAACGGCAATTTTGAGGGTAATGTGGCTCCGCTGGCTATCGCAGCTCTGCCAATTATATCTTTTCGAAGGGGCTCTACGCGTTGGATTCATATCCCCGCGCACGCCTATCAAATGACTGGGATTAAAACTCGTGAAATAAAAGAACATAAAAACAGGCAGTTCAGCGGCGTAGAAAAGTATGCTCTAAACCCCTTCGGTTGAAGAGAAGCAGTGTGATATGTTAGGGTTGGTTTAGTATAAATCTGCTTAATTAACACATGAACATTGTAAAAGCAATTATTTCCAACTATATACAAAGCTCGGTTTTGGATCTATACAATTAAGATTTATATAAGAGGATCAATTAATATTATATACAGCGCGATAATAAATTAACGCCAACAGCATTTCAATTACGAACTTCATTTGTTTACAAACAAAGGGTGAATTCGTTACAGCACTCAATACAGACTCAAAACTGTGGTGAGGCCATTTATAAATTCATTCAGAGAGAAATGAACGGAAACATTGACACTGGGATTAAGTGCGAAGCGAGCTGGTATTTGAAGTGTTGCGTACCTTGGTTGTAGTTCCAGAGATCTATTTGAAAACTTTAAATAATCGAAATTTTAAATTAGAATTGACAAATTGGTTACTAAAAAAATGTTTTTATTGTATTAATGAATTTCTAAATGACAAGGACATTTAAAATATAAATAATTGATAATTAATATAATACATATCGTGCGGACATCAATATTTTTACTTTTAGCTTGATTTTTTTTTTATTTGTGACATTTTGAACGTTTTTAATTTTTTTATTACTTTTATATAATATTTGCACACCTGTATCTAAAACAGGTAGAGTACATGTACAAGAGTCTTATTTTATTAGCTTAAGAACTTAATGAACTTGTATTCTGGCAAATAAAGAATTTGGTTTGATTTGATTTGAGGGGTTCTCTTAGGAGACCAATAATAATATAATAAATAAATATTGTCGCACAAATTACACAGCGCCACCTAGCCCCAAAGTAAGCGAAGCTTGTGTTATGGGTACTAGACAACTGATAAACATACGTGAATACATTTTTTTTTGTAAATACATACTTATTACACATGGGAAACACCCAGACCCAGACAAACAGACATGTCCATGCACACAAATGTTTGTACTGTGTGGGAATCGAACCCACGAGCGTGGTGTCAAAGTAGCGTGCTAACGCGTTGCACCACTGCGCCACCGAGCTCGTCATGAGCGTGCAGTTGTGGAATGAATGTCATGTTTTATCAGAAGGTAAAGGTAAGTTCTAGAGATCGGTGTGCGCGCATGAGATGAGCTACGAACACTGTAACTGAGTGAGATGTATAATGACTGAGTCATATGACACTCGGTTCTTTCTGCCTACAGTGATAGTGTATAAATTAATACAATTTTGACGAGCTCGGTGGCTCAGTCGTGAATGACGCGACTTTGACACCAACGCTCGTGGGTTCGGTTCCTAGACAAGGGAAGCATTTGTGTGCATGAACATGTCTGTTTGTCTTCGTCTGGGTGTTTTTAAGAGAGGTAGGGCGCATCAAAGCAGCCCGTCTGGGGAAGGACCTCCACCTCACAGAAGACCGCAGCCAAAATAAGAACTCCCTAGAGGGTTGTTGTGCTCCTGCGTGTGAGCGAGGTCACCAGTAAGCTCCCAAGGAGTTGTTATTTGGCTGCGGTTTTGCGTGTGAGTGAGGTCACCAGTAAGCTCCCAAGGAGTTGTTATTTGGCTGCGGTTTTGCGTGTGAGTGAGGTCACCAGTAAGCTCCCGAGGAGTTGTTATTTGGCTGCGGTTTTCAGTGAGGTGGTGTTACTTCCCCAGGCGGGTTGCTTTGATGCGCCCTATCTCTCTTAACGAGGTATTCCTTTCTTGAATCTCATGCCGTATTTAATCGAGAATCCCGCTTATCAGCACAGCTCATCAGAAAATCTCTATGGTGTGCAGTGAAATATTGATGCCATTGTCACATGTTTCTGTATATCTTTGACGAGCTCTGCGGCGCTGTGGTTAGTAACGCTACTTAGCACTAACCCTCTTGGTTTCGATTCCCACACATGACAGACGTTTGTGTGAGTGTTTGTCAGGATTGGCTCAGTCTGGGTGTTTTCTATGTATCATAAGAATATATTTACAAAAAATGCATTTACGTATGTTTGCGCGTTATATAATAACCATAACACAAGCTTCGCTTGCTTTAGTGCTATATGGCGCTGTGTAATTTGTCCGACAATATATGTTAACAATTTTCCTATTTCCTCATTTTACGTTCTGCAAAATATTTTATCCCATTTATGGTCCGTCGAAGTTCCCGATAACACAATAAAAATTGAAAAGAAAATGCGTCAAGTCGTGAAAGTTCCAAACTTGTACGTTACACCCTTTCAGCATAAGATTCAATTTCAAACTTTTTCGCTAGGTTTTAAGGTGCAAAATTGAGTATGGAATCATTCGTACCCACACCTACAGGAATAACTGTTTTATGGGGGTAGCTGACCGTCACACCGGACAGTATATTGTTTGATTTGTGAAGTGCAGTCGAGATTAAAGTAATATTAGATAATATTTTTACAGAACTGCCCCGAAAATGGAGTGCTATGATTTCAGGGTTCATGTATGTATGTTTATAACTTTTTTATTCCATCATAACTACTAAACCCCTCAAATTAACGGATACACATGTATAAGGTAAGGTTCGTAAGAATCTTTACGTTAACCCGGGCTATGTGAAATAAATACAATATGGCGGATAACGTATTTATTATTAAGTACACTGAAAAAAAATATTTTCCACACCTTTCAAGTGAGGTAGATGCGACAACCGCTGGGGTAAACTCTTTATATTTATCCAACAAAAGGGTCCCCAGCGGTTGACGGTTCTACGGCAATGTGACTGGCCCACTGCTACTTCAGCTTGCTTATCCTTAGGGTTGTATCAGTTACTTTTACAAAAAAAAATATCTATATACCAGCTAGGTCAGAAACAAGCGCACGGCCTATCAGGTGGCAAGCAGTTACCGGACATTTGTAGCACTGTGGTTGTCACTCTTGCGTTGCCGACCCTGTAAAACTACTCGTAAATATTTAAAGCGAACCGAAATAATAGAAGGCGTATTTATTTTTTAATTTCTTAATAATTAATATAGAGTCAAAGTTTAAACAATAAATTTTGGGAATATTAATAACGCTTGCAAGTGGTGCTTATTTACAATCAACGAACTAGGGTTTGGGGAAAGAAACATATGGCCGAGTGAAAATTGTTAAGGAGAACACTGCTAAATAGACGCTGGAAAGTTGTGTTCCTGCCTGTAACTAAATTGCCAGAAATCTCTTAACAAGTTTCCATCTTAACATGCAGGATTGGTAATGCGCGAGTGATACTGCTGGTACGGTACAGCATCCATAGGCTACAGTAAATGTTTCAAAACAAACACGAATATTTGTTTTCCGCCAAGGCAAAATATTTTAATGCTAATTTGCGGTGGTTATTTAGTCTAGTATATTACGCTAGTAATACGCAATAGTTACAATATACCGGACGTTGCAAATGTTCCCTCATTAGTCAAGCTGTATGTCTGTTTATCACTTTATTGGTATAAAAAAAATTCAATAACGTTCTATATTTTTTATTAAAATATTTTTTCATATATTTGCTAATCGCATTTGACTTTTTTATACAACTTTGGAAGGCATACAAGCATACAGCTCACCTGATGTAAAGCGGTTGCTATATCCTACGAATGTTTGCATTACTTAACCGCCAAAACGCCAATGGTATCGAACTATATTTTTTTCCTCGTTGAGTGCCAAAGGTCGATAAGCCCCATAACCCTGCTTTGTTGTATAATCTTATATTTCTCTCTAATTATTGGTTATATCCTACTTGCGTCTCGTTTCTACAGTTTGCCATTAAGTTGGCAATATTATAGTCCAATCAAAGTCATTCGAGAATCAGAAGAGCTCGGTGGCGCAGTGGTGAAACGCGTTGTTACACTACTTTGACACCAACGCTCGTGGGTTCGATTCCCACACAGTACAAACATTTGTGTGCATGAACATGTCTGTTTGTCTTGGTCTGGGTATTTTCTATGTATGATATGTATGTATTTACAAAAAAAAAAAATGTATTTACGTATGTTTATCAGTTGTCTAGTACCCATAACACAAGCTTCGCTTACTTTGGGGCTAGGTGGCGCTGTGTAATTTGTCCGACAATATTTATTTATTTTATTTATTTATTGAAAAACTCATTCGAATTTAAAAAAAAATTAAACGATTCCGGTGACGCCAATACGCAGTTACGTAGAGTGCCGTCGTTTTGAAACCAATAAGAGAAAAAGAAAAGGTAAGAAAATATAACAAGAAAAAAAGCCTTTCATATTATTTTTACATATATAGAATGAACATACAGACAGTATAAAGTAATAAAAATCATTAGTTATCAATTTCATTTTCGAAATAGAAAATTTCAAATAAAACGCTCGGCATTATCTGTCGCCAAGATAAAGAGAAAAGAAAAGTAACAGTTTGTTATTTTTTTATCCGTACATGCAAACCATAGATCTGCACAAAAAGTAAACTCAAAGCAGGATACTTCATTTAAAATTCGAATAAACATCAGTTGGCAAGGGTACAGTTCGAATGTAAAAAAAATGGATGGCACGTAGTGCCGCTTCGCCCCGCATAATGCGCGGCACATCTACGGGTATGTATCAGTCAAGTGATGTCACACCGCTATTCCTTAGGGGTGGTGACCTCACTGTGCTCACCATACGCAGGAGGAACACAATAACCGTCCAGATAATTATTATTTGTCTGCAGTATTTTGTGAGGTGGAGGTATTTCCCCAAACGGGCTGCTTTGATGCGGCCTACCTGTATTAAAAACACCCAACGTACAAAAACGAACAGTCACGCACACAAATGTTTGTTCTGTGTGGAAATCGAACCAACAAATATTAGAGACTAAATAGCATTAGCCACTGCGTCACCAGGAAGATTTCATTTGGTTGAAGTATTTTGCGGGTAGTGGTATTACCTAGTGCTGCTGTACAAATGGTGGGACGTATACCTTTGTTTGCCATTTATACCCCAAACCTGATAACGCGCATTCTACACATATATACCAACTTTAACGTTCGCTTCGGTGTGATGGCTGCCGATCTCCGCCAGAAGGGACGAAAGAGACCCGTGTCAATACTTAAATAAATACGGCAGCCATGATTCGATTTGTCTATATTCAAATCCTGTCCCTTCGCATCTTGTTTAAATAAACTTTATGGATTTTTCCCTTCGATTTCTCGACTTCTGACCCAAATACTGAATAAGTATATTTGTTTACTCTTATGAGTGTTTACGATGCTGTGAGACCATGCTTCATAATATTTTATGGTTTAACATATGTTGTCTTAGCGTTTCCTAATCAATTAGGATTGGCAGGTTCATGTTTCAGTTTTCAATTGTTGTGTGGCATCTGGTGTATTTCCTGACTTGATGAAACATAGTAAAATCATTCCATTATTTAAATCTGGTGATAGTTCGGACCCTTCGAATTTTCGACCTGTTTCCATACTGCCCATTCTCAGTAAAATTTTTGAAAAACTAATGCTTAGCCAGTTGCTCAGACATTTCAATACACATAATTTGCTTCATAGGAGACAGTTCGGATTTACGAGAGGTTGTTCAACTATAGACGCAGGGATTCATTTGCTTAAAAGTATATTCGCGGCATGGGAAGGTTCGCAAGATGCCTTGGGAATTTTCTGTGATCTGTCTAAAGCGTTTGACTGCGTGCACCATGACACTCTTGTCAGAAAATTACACCACTACGGTATCAGGAACAAGGCTCTCGAACTTCTGTCTTCTTATCTGGGCAATAGGATACAGAAGGTCGATGTTAATGGCAAAAGATCTTCGGGGTCCCCTGTAGTTATGGGAGTCTCACAGGGGTCAATTCTAGGTCCATTCTTATTTTTAGTATATATAAATGACTTACCTTATTATGTAAAGGATAAACATGAGATTGTATTGTTTGCGGATGATACCTCTTTGACATTCAAAATTAATAGACAGTTAGATAATTATGACGAAGTTAACGATGCTCTCTCTAAAGTTATGCATTGGTTTAATGTTAATAATCTGCTTTTAAATGATAAAAAGACAAAAGTAATTAAGTTCTCAACACCTAATGTAAGACAGGTGACTACCAATGTCAATGTTAATGGAACTAATTTAGCCCCTGTGGAGACAACTGTGTTCTTGGGTATAACAATTGACTCCAAACTACAATGGGGCCCACAAATTGAAAAATTATCAGGAAAACTAAGTTCTGCAGCCTATGCAGTGAAAACTATTAGACGGCTCACTGATGTTGATACGGCTAGAATCGTTTATTTCAGCTACTTTCATAGTATTATGTCATATGGAATTCTTCTTTGGGGTAACTCCGCGGACATTAACACCATCTTTTTATTGCAAAAGAGAGCCATAAGAGCTATCTACAAACTTGGTCCCCGGGAGAGCCTTAAAGAAAAATTCAAAGAAATAAATATTTTAACAGTCGCATCGCAATATATATATGAAAATCTTTTGTATGTCCATAAAAACATAGACTCATTTTGTAAAAAGAGTGATACTCATAATATAAATACTAGATATAAGCATAATCTTGTGTTACATGCAAGCCGTCTCCACAAAATAAGTAATTCTTTTATGGGGCAATGTATACGGTTCTATAACAAACTTCCCAGCAATATAAGAGAATTGTCAATAAACAAATTTAAAACTACTATTAAAGCCAAATTGTGTAGCAGGGCATATTATAAAGTATCTGACTATATTAATGATAAAAATGCCTGGGATTGAGTCGATCCAATTGTAATGTAATTAATAAATTATGTAAATTTGTTTGGATACCAAAAGAGGGATGCCTGAGTTTTTTGGCAGTATTTTTATCAGTGCTCACCTAGTCATGAACTGCACGGTAGGGAAAAAAATTGTGACGATTCCAAACAAATGTAGCCATTTTTACGGAATAAAAAGATTTTGACTTTGACTTTGACTTTGGATTGTGCAGATCTGATCGGTAGTTGCTCCAAGTGAAAATCAGTATCTTCGACAAACCCTTAGGCTTATGTAGGGGACCCCGCCCATCCTTGTGCATTAGAAAATCAGATAACGCTTGTAAAAACAAGTTTTATTCTATCTAGTCAACTAAATTAAGCTGAAATAGTTTTTCAACTCCAACAATTGGAAGCTACCGCAGCAAGCAGCGAGATAGGGTTCACAGTAAGATAGACAATAATTTATCCATTAACTGCAGTAACATTAAGAGAACTTCTTACGGACAATTTACATGAACTGAAGCTGCAGCGAGACAGCAGAGGAATTTTCTACGTCGTTATCATCCTATATTATTACATTAAATGAGTTATTCTTGTATATGAATAAATAATTGGTCCCAACGCTAACTTATGGAAGCGAGAGTTGAGTATGGCAGAAAGAGCATGAAAGTAGAATAAACGCGGTTGAAATGCGAGCGCTGCGCAAAATTTGTGGCGTAAGACTTGTAGACCGTATTCGCAATGATGATGTTAGAAATAGTGTTGGTCTGAAAGAGAGCGTCGGTGTTAAAATAAGAAGAGGCATGCTCCGATGGTTCGGGCATGTAGAAAGAATGCAAGATGAAAGAATGACGAAGCAGATATACAATGCAAAAGTGGAAGGATGTAGGAGCCGGGGAAGGCCAAGACTTACCTACCATGACCAAATTGGTCATGTTCTATCAGAAGGTGATGTCAGGAGCCCTAGAAACCGGCGTGCGTGCATGAGAAGAGCAATGAATGTTAAAGAAGCGAGTAAGATATGTAAGGATCGAGTCACGTGGCGCTCGGTTCTCTCTGCCTACCCCGCAAGGGATTTGGCGTGAAGTTATAGATAGATAGATAGATGAATAAATATAGCAACACTCTTTCTAATAGCAGTGTTTGATGGCCCAATGGTTAAAGAATCGGCCTATTGATCAACTGCTCCCCGGTTGGAAGTCTGGCGGGGGCTCATACCACTAAATTCGTATTTTTTGGTTTAAGAACAAATTTGTAATTATCACTTGTGCGGTGGTGAAGGAAAACATAGTGAGGAAACCGTGCGCCCAAGAAATATTATATTTGAAACATTTGTGACAGATAACGTCTGGTTTTCCCTCTGAGTTGTAGAGGTCTGACTGTGGTTGCTTCTTGTAAAAATCTGTAGGCTACGGTTTACTTCAAAGAAGTACCTCATCTTACCGAAAGCCATACTCAATTGATGGGTCCTCATTATATTTTATCATCACCGCTTTTATCCATTAGCTTCTTACGATCTTTACGAGATCGTGAGTCCATCGTGTGGGGTCCGTCCTATGGGTCCTATGCAGTCTTTTCAGATTCGTGGTCGCCATTCGAGAACCTTTCTGCCCCAACGTCCATCGCTTCTCCGAGCTATGTGGCCTGCCCACTACCACTTCAGCTTGGTGATTGTTAGAGCCAAGTCAGGAACTCGATTTCTGCTACGTATGTACTTATTATATAGTTAATAGATTCAGGCGTTACTTTGCGAAAGTCAAATTTACAGGCAATTTGATCTAAACTACTTTGTGTCTTTCCGCTTCCAATTAGTTCGTGCAAACGACTGCCGGCCGGCACCCACCCACAACCAAAAGGTTATACTGCATGCGAACGCAGTACCCTATTTGGGCGCGCTGAGTACCTAATAGTGTACTTGTGCTGTAGTCCATTCCGAGCTGTTTATATAAAAATGAACTCGTTATCGCTACAGCTATGTGTCTACCTTACAGTGTGAACTAGTTCGCTCGTGCTGTGAATATTTAATGGTCGGCCATGGTACAGGTGATGAGCTGAAGCGATTGGTACGAAGGTGTAAGTAAAAAGAACATAAAGTCTATTTACATACAACGTCGGGAGGCATACAAACATATGGTCCATCTGATGGAAAGCGGTTACCGTAGCCTATGAATGCTCACAATACATTTAATGTAACTCTAGTAGACTCCATAGTTTACTGGTAACCTCACTCATATGCAGGGACATAACAACCCTCCAGGGAGTTGTTTAGCTGCTGTTTTCTGTGAGGTGGAGTTACTACCCCAGACATAGCTGTGTTAACAGCAGAGGTAGCATTGTCCGAGTGATACTTAATGTGTTGCAAGCGTTCATAGGCTACGGTAACCGCTTTACACCAGGTGGGCCGTATGCTTGTATGCGTCCCGAGGTTAAATAAAAAAAAAAAGTTTAAATGCATTGGAAACAGAAAGTATCCCGGATGGAAATGCCAAATAGTTTGATCATCTCAGCTACAACTCTGTCAATTCCTGCTGATTTTCTATTTTTCAGGCTTCGTATCGAAAGAAGGAAAGTTTAGTAGTTAGTAATTAATGAATCTATTATTATATGTGTGAAATATAATAATCTATATAATAATCTGACATTATAATGTGTGAACTTTTTTTCATCTAGGTGTTTCTGTATCGATTGGCTGCCTTTTTCAACAACTACAAGCAAAATGGTATGTGGAATCGAATTACCTTGTTTTAGTACGGTACCAGGCATAAGGTACAAAAACAAACAATTTGTTTTGTACCTAACTGTACTATTAGCAACAGAATTGATTATAACACATATTCATCATGATTGATCTATTAAACGGTCCTGTAACTCTCCGTATCCCGGCAGGACAATGATTGACATTTAAATTTCGGAACTTATAAACTCACAAATTCATCAATCCGACTTTATTTGAGTTAAGTTATATAAGCTTTTTCCAATCACCTGTGAAAAAATGTCACCGCGGATCCTTGTGACTTGCACCACACAGCGAGTGTAGCATCACAGTGCAGTAATTCAGTTAGTTATGCTTTGCGGACGAGGGGCTGAATAAACAAGGCCTTTTTGCATGCAATAATATGATATTAACGTATAAGAGCTTAATTGAGTTTACCAAATATAACTTTCAACAAATAAAATTAAATAAACAATGAATTTGAAAGTAATGACAACCGAGCCCCATGTCACGTTAGGCTTCAGCGTTGATGTCTTCACTTGCACACAACATCAATGGGGGACAAGCTTGAGATACCTGATGTGAAGCAATTACCGTTGCCGGAACGGAATGTACGGACGGAAATGAACGCTTGTAAGTATCACTCTCAAGCAACTCCTTAGAAGTTTATTAGTGACCTCACTCACACGCCGGAAAAAAAAAATCCCCAGGAAGCGTTTTCCTGTGAGGTGGAGCTACTTCCCCAGAGGCCCGTCTATACGGCGATGTAGGGCACATCAAAGCAGCCCTGCTTTGATGTGACCTACAACTCTTAAAAACACCCAATCTAAGACAAACAGACATGTTCATGCATGCTAATGTCCTGTGTGTCTGTGTGAATCAAACACACGAGCTGTGGTATCAAAGCAGCGTTGCAAACCACTGCGCCATCGAGCCCGTCAAAACCGTTCACAACGACAGGAACACAACATCACTCCAGGGGGTTGTTATATGGCCGCGGCCTTCTGTGTTGTGGAGATAGAGCCATTTAAGTCCCTTATGGTTGTCTGGTCTTGAATTATTTAATTGTCATTAGAGGATTCATGACTGGCTTCAGACTGGATTAACTAACGTTACGTACGAAAAGCACAAGGTCATTCATATATCTTTTGTACGAGTACATGGATGACTTAGACTGATTACCGATAAGTGTTTCGGCAGAATGGATCACGGAATGTCACAATTGTTGAGTGTCAATGTACGTGGCAACCTACTCAATACATCTTACAATTACAATCATGATCAAGCTGTAAGCATCAATAATTATGTTTCTAAGCTGTTACTAATACCTAGTGGCATTCCGCGGGACTCCTTGCAAGGTCCTTTGTAATTTATCACATTTGTAAATTATATCGGTTAGTATGTTTTGTGGCTGACATGACGATTTTAAGGCGTACACTTTCTGAAAGTAATGCGCATCGTCTCCAATCTGTACTTTAGAGGTTGAATCCCATTGTGATGATACACACCTGAACTCTAATCGAGGGAAATGTGCAGTTGTTTTGCTATTATACTCGCATTAGCAAGGAACTAGTTGATGTTGGTATTATCCATGAAAAATTGATTTTCAACTTTCACGTAGATAATATTGTCTCAAAGTTCTCTAGAGCTCTGAGTTTTCTGATGCGTAGTTCCAAAGATTACAAGGACCTAAATTTTCTATCTATCTATCTATAACTTCACGCCAAATCACGCCAAGAGATAAGACGCGGTCCTTACACGCTTCACTCGTTCTTTAACATTGACATCACCTTCGGATAAAACACGACCAATTTCGTCATGACAGGTTAGCCTTCCTCGGCTCCGAAATCCTTCCACTTTTGCGTTATATATCTGTTTCGTCATTATTTCATCTTGCATTATTTGTACATGTCCGAATCAAAGAACGGAGTATGCTTTTTCTTATCTTAACATCGACACTCTCTTTCAGCCCAATTCTCTTTCTTATGTTATCATTATGAACGCGGTCAGCAAGCGATATGCCAAAAATTTTGCATCTCGACCGCATTTATTCTACTTTCATGCTCTCTCTACCATACGCAGCTTTCACTTACATAAATTAGCGTTAGGATTAGTACCGTATTATGTACAGTGAGCCGTGCCTTCTGGCTTAGATTTCGGCTGCCTAGAAATTTACCCAATGCTCCATTCGCGCTTTTCCCTGCACTTACTCGTCTCTCCACATCACCGATGTACCTTTTATCGCTGCTAAAAGCGCTTTCAAGATATAAAATCTCATCCACTTGCTCCAACACTACATCTTCAACCGTAATCCTCGTGTTTATTCTAATCGTCTCTCTTTCAAATACCATTATCTTGATTTTCTTCGTATTAAATTAAAAGTCTTTCTTCATACAATTATCTTTCATTGTTGTAACTAGTGTTTGCAGTTGAGCTACCCATTCGCATTCCCACATTCATATTTCTTATTATCTGAAGACAACCGTCCAGATATAAGATGAATAGCCGAGCTGACAGCACGCATCCCTGTCTGATACCAATGTTGGTATCAAAACCAGGGCGACAAGCTGCCGTCCACCCGCACACATACTGTACTGTGGATTGGGGGAGGTGGCCTTCTTGCTAATATTCAGGAAGTGTTAAAACGATGGAGTGAATACTTTAGAGAAATGTATGATTATGTCCAGGACGACGACCTAAAATATTAAAATTCTATACTGTACTTTCGTACGCTGTAACCTAGAATACACATCTCAAATATGGACTCCCAGATATATGATCTGCGTTGGCTGTATATACTGTATACTGTATATAAACCTCCAAAGTTAGTTTATTCGGGTTTCGTGTAATTGTACTAGACGGCCATACTGCAGCGTTCACTACAACCGCGTCTGTATTAATCATCGCATTTACTGTTAGAGAAACGAATTTCTCTCTAGACTAACTAATAATATCTTAGATTTTCCAGATCTGCTATCTTAAATATATTTCAGAGATCCTATATATCTTCTGTTCATCTTCACGCCAGGTCCCTTGCAGTACAGGCAGAGAGAACGTTTAACATTTATAGCTATTTTAGTGCACGCTTCCTAGGGCTCCTTATATCACCTTCTGATAAAACACATCCTATTAAAACAAGAAAGTGCTTATGAATAAAAGAAAAATTTATAACGGAACCAATTCACAGAAAAACCATCAAGAAATCTGTGAGATTGTGTGTTGCATTGATCAATTTCATTACGCTTTCAAAGAGAGTAGCTGCGTAAAAATATGCAAGAAGCAACAAAGATTATTACTACATCCAACCTTACATTTTACAACGCTGTAACGTCTCCATCAAAATTCCTTCGCCCCTCCGCAAAATGGGCGAGAGTATGCAAAATTGTCCGTTCATATATTTAGAAGGCTTCACATGATTTATGCAGGCGGCTGGCGTGTTTATCGTACCAGACAAGCGAGAATCTTAGGACTATAGCTCAGGATAGTAAATCTATATTTAAGTTATATTTGAAGGGTAAGTAAGTCGTCATCTTCAGGGCCGAATATAATCTCACTTGCACGTGGAGTATCCTGTTGTTTTAGCATACAGGATGCTAACCGAAGAGGTGCACGACACCACTGAATATTTATCTATATCTAAATATGCAAAGACAACTCAGTTCAGTATCTTTTCCTCTTTGTTTGTCAATTGATTTCCTTTTTCTAGTGGTGTATGGCTTTGGTGTCGTAAATAAAAAAATGGAAGTAATCGAAACAAGCGGGGTGTATCTGTGTCGAGGTCACGGCTGTGAGTTTTATGTGAATACGTCGTCGTAACGAGGAAATTAAATTAAGTTATACTAAAAGGAAATTATATCTCAAAATGGCGACGTCTCCCCGCTCGCCGCGCGCTATTGGTCACATAATTAACTATTTGATTATTTAGCTATAAATTGGTGTAATTAAATTTTAGATGTAAATGATAGACATGTAGCTACAGCAACACAACACCAAACTGTATCCCACACACAAGGAAGGTCAAAATAGGGTCATGGTCATTATTGAAAACTTGAAAAGAACACATACTAATTTGAACGTCCTCAGCTATTTGGCATGAGCGCGCATTTAAATTTCCTCCCTATTTGTATTGTATTCTCCGATTTTATTCTCATTAGTTTTCTGAATTGCCTCCCAATGTGTCAATGTGCCCCAATACGCGTTCACGCTAAAAAGTTTGAAACCTTCAAAGTAGTATGTGTTCTTCTCAAATTTCAACAAGGATCATGGCCCAATTTCGACCCTCTTTGGTCACTATATAGCACTAGTCTGGCGATCGAGAGGTCGTGGGTTCAAACTCCAATCAGACGGTGAAGTCCATTTTAAAAAATGTTTAGAACCTGATATAAAAATTCATCCGTACTAAGAATAAAATCAAGGAATACTTCAACACAACATCCACTATTAGGTATTGAATATATAATTGTCTTCGTACCTGACACCTGCCATCGATGCACATGTCCAAACTGCCTGTTCTGCACCTGGTGCCGTCGGAGACCCTCGCAGCCAGCACAGCCACCACCACTCGGTCATCGTCATCCAAGGAGACGGTCTGCAAAATAAGGGTTCATAAGTAAGGTCGGTCAACTCTCCCGGGAGTTGTTATTTGGCTGCGGTTTTTTGTGAGGTGGAGATTCCTCAGACGGGGTGCTTTGGAGCATCCTCCCTTAAAACACACGGACCAAGATAAACAGACACATTCATGCTCAGAATGTTTGTCATCAGTGGGAGTCGAACTCACGAGCCTCTTATTAAAGTAGCATTGCTAACTACTCCGCTATCGGTCTCATCAAAATATTATAAAATATAATATTATTCAACTAAGATAGCAGACATGATGTTTTAAGTATTGTCTTAGGTTTTCGCAATTGTTACACATTGAAATTAAACTATTTTTAACGGAAGTATCATCAATCATTAGTAACGGAGGTATGGCACCGGCTGTGCCGAAGATGTACAAACGGTACGTAGATGATACTTTTGTTATCATACCCAAAGATAAAGTGTCTATATTCCTACACCACCTTAATTCCATCAACAATAAAATCAAATTCACCATGGAATTAGAGGCAAATAATTCACTAGCATTCCTTGATATATTAATCACCAGGAAACTTGACAACTCACTTACTCACACAGTGTATAGGAAACCCACCCATACAGACAAATATCTTAATGGTAACTCACACCACCATCCATGTCAGTTAGCTACCGTAGGCAAATCTTTGTTTCAGAGAGCACACGGCATCTGCGACGCTGAGCATCTAGAGGAGGAACTCCAACATGTCAAACAAGTACTGCGGAGCAATAGTCACACACTCCCTCGCATGCGTCACAGAAGCCGCCCGAAGCCACCTACAGTTGAACGTCAACCTGCCATCTTACCATACTTAAAGGGAGTCACAGACAAAATTGGCAACATCTTACGGCGAGCTTGAATTAAAACTTATTTCAAGCCCCATAAGAAGATCAGTCAATTTCTAAGACCTATCAAGTCTAATATCCCCCTACAAGATGCAGGAGTATACAAATTAGACTGCGAATGTGGTTCATCATACATAGGGCAAACAAAGAGAAGCGTAGGTACTCGTTTGAAAGAACACATTGCTGACATGAAGAATAGGCGCGATAAAAACTCTGCAGTATGCGAACATACACTGGACCAACCAAACCATTACATACGGTTCGATAAACCACAAATCCTCGCCAAGGAGAATCGCTACATGCCGAGAATGTTGCGCGAGGCTATTGAAATAAGAAAACACCCCAATTTCAATAGAGAAGATGGTTGGCAAGTACCACCTGCTTGGGATCCAGTCCTAAAAATAATCAAGTCACAAATCCAAAGATCTACTAAAAAAATGTTCGGACACTATGAGCGATTTTTGTGTGAATCGGAACATATATAATTAATCCATCCATGTCGGTAGATGTAATAATTGAATAACTAATGTAAGACAAATACCACCTCAGTCTTTCCTGCGACCACGGACGCTGCAAAGCGTTCGAAACGTCAGGTTTTCAACAAAATAAATAAAACACGCGATACTTCCGTTAAAAATAGTTTAATTTCAATGATGTTTTAAATTGTAAGTAATCTAATAGCATACATGTCCGAACCAACGGATCATGCATCTTCGCAACTGAATACTGATACTCTCTATCAAATCAACTCTTTTACTTATATCATTAATGCGAATGTGATCTGCAAACGTTACGCCACAGATTTTGCGCAAAGCTCGACTTTCGACCGCGTTTTGTTCAAAATTTACCGCCAAGCAAATTCAAATTAATTTATTATATTTCTATGTTACAGGACCTCGATGTTGTCCTTATGCGAATCAACCTAATTGAACACGCAAGTTAAACAACGTCGACCTCAGATTATCCATGGATGGGATTATTTATCACCAGCTTCTTCGTGAATCGAAGGGTAGGTAGAGCCGTCGGACCTGGCTGTCATCCATGGATAACAGTTGTTAGGCCAAGTAGCCTTCAGATGACTTGGAAACACTGGTCTGCCCCGACACACAGTTATGCAGCATGGTGGAGTAAGCTTATACGGTTGAAGGAAGATATCCTACGAGTGAGATGAGTATGGGTTGACGTGGCTTGGTATCGTCTTTAGAGTTGGAGATAAAATAAGCAGCACATAATGCAACCTTTTAATTATCATTTTTTTTTCACAACGTCAGGAGGCATTCTAGCATATGGCCCTCCTGATGTGAAGCGTAGCCTGTAAATGCTTGCAATACCGTAAGTATAACTCGCGCTATACTACCTCTGCTCCTAATACAGCAATTCCTTAGGAGGTTACTGGAGACCTCACTCACACGCAGGAACACAACAACCCTCTGTAGGATAGGACCAAGGAAGTTGTTATTTTGTCTGTGAGTTTCTGTGAGATACTTCCCTAGATGGCCTGCTTTGATGCGCCCTACCTCTCTTAAAACACCCAGACATAATACAAACAGACAAGTTCATGCACACAAATGTTTGTCCTATGTGGGAATCGAACCCACGAGCGTTGGTGTCAAAGTAGCGTAACAGCGCGTTTCACCGCTGCGCCACCGTAATAACATAATGTATGTGTAAAGTAACATTTACACACACACACACACGCCTTATCTTCATAAAACAGAGATAAGCGAAAAAGATTACGGCGACACAGTGCGACCGGAGAAGTATATTCCCCGCATAAAAGACCGCAGGCAAATAACAACTCCCTGTGCTTTTAAATATTCGACGAGGTCGGTGGCTCAGTCGTGAAAGACGCGACTTTGACACCAACGCTCGTGGGTTCGATTCCCACACAAGGCAAAACATTTGTGTGCATGAACATGTCTGTTTGTCTTGGTCTGGGTATTTTCTATGTATAATAAGTATGTATTTACAAAAAAAAAAATGTATTTACGTATGTTTATCAGTTGTCTAGTACCCATAACACAAGCTTCGCTTACTTTGGGGCTAGATGGCGCTGTGTAATTTGTCCGACAATATTTATTTATTTATTTATTTTGTACTGCCACGATTGAGTGAGGTTATCTGTAGTAGTAACCTGCTATATTATAAGTAATATTCATGTCAGGAGCCCCAGGAGACAGCGAGGGTGCATGAAAAGAGCTATGAATGTTAAGGGAACGAGTGAGGTATGTAAGAACCGCGTCTTGTGACGGTTTTTTTAAATAAAATACATTTTTTTTTTGACGAGCTCGTTGGCTCAGTCGCTAATGACGCGATTTTGAGACAAACGCTCGTGGATTCGATTCACACACAAGACAAACATTTGCATGCATGAACATGTCCGTTTGTCTTGGTCTGGAAGTTTCAAGAGAGGTAGGACGCATCAAACAGCCCGTCTGGGGAAGTACCTCCACCTCACAGAAAAACCACAACCAACTAACAATTCCCCTGAGGGTTGTTGTGTTCCTGCGTGTGAGTGAGGTCACCAGTAAGCGCCTAAGGAGTTGCTGTGTAAGCAGCAGAGAAGGCATCGCGCGAGTGATATATGTTACAAGCGTTAATAGGCTACGGTGACTGCTTTACATCAGGTGGACCGTAAGCTTGTATGCCTCCCGACGTTGTATAAAAAAAAATACACTTCATGAAATTCGCCAAACTGCTAAGGAAATCACGTTGATTCTCTCTGCCTACCTCGTAAGGGACTTGACGTGAAGCACATATACAAAGATACGTGTATACGAGCAGTTATGGCCTAGTGAATAAAGACCCGGCTTATTGACCAGCTGGTCACCGGTTCAATAATGACACTAAATTCGTGTTTTAATATAAATATAGATATTTAATTATCACTTGCTCGATGGTGAAGGAAAATATCGCAAGGAAACCTGCGGGTTTCCGCATGTCCGAAAATATATATTTTGTAAGACATGTGACCTAAAAATAATAAAATATTAATTCAAAATTGTTACCATAATTCTTATGAATTTATACCCAATTATCGTAAGTTGATTACTTATGTACCAACAGCTCCTAGTCCTACTTATAATAATAGCCATAGCTTTGGATTTATGGATATATTTTTACTTATCACTTCCTAGGAATTATATTTCGAAAGACAGGTGACCTAAGCTAAGAAAGCTTAGGTTTTCCCTCCGCGTTGTGGAATTCTGACGGCAGTCACTCCGTGCAAAAATCGGTATCTTTGCCACATCCTTTGACTTAGGTAGCCGAACCTGCCAACCCTAATGGATTAGGAAAGGGGATAACCTTAAGAAAAAAATAAAATCTTAAGAAGTATTTACATACATCATTCAATACATCTCGGAACAATCAGATGTAATGTATTCCATATTCGACGCAAATACGTAATCTGTTCAAGAAATGAGCTTAGCAACAAAACCATTCGCGATATGAAACAAAATGGATACCGGGATATATCCATTTAAAAAATGTATAACATTTATTAAACAGTCGGGAAAGTTGTTGAATAAAAGATTACGAGATTCTTAAGCTCAAAGAACTAGAGTTTAAGACAGTATACGTGAATGTCATCTCATTACGGTACCTTACATTGGAACCTTTTACTGAGACACTGTTTCCATTGTCTTTGATTTATTTAATTATCGCGATTAGGAATTGATTGTTCCGCCCGGTGTCTAAGGCTTTCGCTTTTTGTCTAGTTATCAGACGTATTTCAGTCAATGTATGTTCAAGATAGACGTATACAAATTAAATATTAAATAAATATTGTCGGACAAAGTACACAGCGCCATCTAGCTCCAAAGTAAGCGAAGCTTGTATTATGGGTACTAGACAACTGATAAACATACGTAAATACATTTTTTTTTTTTTGTAAATACATACTTATTATACATAGAAAATACCCAGACCAAGACAAACAGACATGTTCATGCACACAAATGTTTATATTGTGTGGGAATCGAACCCACGAGCGTTGGTGTCAAAGTAGCGTAACAGCGCGTTTCACCACTGCGCCACCGAGCTCGTCAATACAAATGTTGTTGTACAGGAGATTTCTCGTCGTCGGCAGGCCTGTTCTAGGGACTGTTTCCTCTACTGTGAAAGTGGGGTGTACCGCGATGGTATAGCAGTGGACAAGGACCTTACGTCACTATTCTTGGCGAACGAGAACTGGCGAAAATTAGCGGTGGTCACTACCTAGTGCCGCCGGGCACAGACTGTCTCGCGAGCATCACCTTGATTTTCATTAGTAGTTTTGCTTTGGCTTATCGATAAAATTATACACATATAGAAAACGTGTAGAGAACTTTATAAATCATCAAATTGGAACACATTAAATAATGAAATTTAATTAAATTAGAATGTTACTATTTAATATAAGTATAAGAAGAGCAATGAATGTTAAAAAAGCGAGTGAAGTTCATAAGGATCGAGTCACGTGGCGCTCGGTTCTCTCTGCCTACACCGCGAGGGATTTGGCATGAAGTTATAGATAGAAGAGTAAACTCATGACAGTAAAACCGTGAGCCTGAATACACAGCTAGCTATAACCAACGCAGTGCTCATGTTAATGATAACGAGAGACGGATATGGCACAGAGAGCTTGAAAGTAGAATAAACGCGGTGGAAATGCGAGCGTTGTGTAAAATTTGTGGCGTAACGCTTGTAGACCGCGTTCGCAATGATGATATTAGAAACAGGGTTAGTTTGGAATAGAGTGTCGGCGAAAAATACGTTGGCATATTCCGTTGGTTCGGTCATGTAGAAGAATGCAGGAAGAAAGAATTACGAAACAGTTGTATAGTTATAACATGAAAGCAAAAGAGTGTCGGAGTCGAGAAAAATCAAGATTTACCTACCATGACCAAATTCATGGCGTTTTATCAGAAGGTGATGCCTAGAAACCGAGCGTGCGTGAGAAGAGCTATGAATGTTAAAAGTAACGAGTGAGGTATGTAAAGACCGAGTCACGTGGCGCTCGAATCTCTCTGCCAGGGGTAGCAAGGAATTTTGCGTGAAGTTATAGATAAATAGATACAAATATGACTATTTGGGCTATCACCTTCTGGAATTGCGGTTTATTACGCTCGTTTCCCTCTGCCTACGCCGCATGGGACTTGGCGTGAAGATATACATACATACATTTTCGAGAAACGCTTTGAAAAAGAAGGTATTAAATAAGATCATTATCATATATTGTTTACACTTTAGCTTCATCATTTGTTTATTGTAAACATTTTTTTTACAGAAACAAAAATATTACAGTATTATCAAACACAATTATATCCTAGAACTCGTTTCGATAAAACCGTAAGATGCAATGGAAGCACACCCTGACGGATTACTTTGTGAGCTCATCGCAATATTCATCGATCAATACATTCTTGACTTTTAGATACTGGGCAACAAAGACGTCGAAATGAACGGATTGCAACATATAGTTTCAATATACCTTCACACCAGGTTTATTGAGGGGTAGGCAAAGAGGAACGAGCGCCACAAGACGCGGCTACTTTAACTCTTTTCATACACGCTCGCCGGTTCGTACGGCTTAAGGCTTCTGATAAAACCCGATCAATTCGATCGTGATATCGAGTCGAGCCTCTTCCACTTTCGCATTGTATATCTGCTTCGCCATTCTTTCGCCCTGCATTATTCGTTCGACGTAATATGAGATGTCGTTTTGAGATAATACTGCCATTGTAGTATTGCTCAGAGTTCTATTCTGACAGACGTTGCTAGCATTTGAACAACATCATTGAATGCAGCTTCTGATCATGTTCCCAGTACAGAAACAGCATTTTTCCTTTTTTATTTTCTTAGTTTCTACACTTACAGGCTCACTGAAAAACAGGTATTTAGCTAATCTATATGATAGCTACATACTAAATATATGTAGAATATATTATGTAGAATAGTCAAATGTAAACTAGCGTAAATGTATGATATGATGATGATGGATGAAGAATCGGCCATTTTAATCCCGGTGTGGGCATGTACCACTAAATTCGTTTGCCATTTGCAATACAAGGGATGTCACTCATGAGTTACCGACCCTGTAAAAACCTCTTCACGTACTTCTTGAAACTTAAGGGCTCAATACTGTAAGCTTGGTATCGTCGACAAATCTCGCTCGTTTCTGAACTGAGGAGTTTAGATCATAGCCTGTAACGCTGTACCACTGAAGATAGGCGGAGACCAAGGTTCTTTATGTATGTATATTATATTAAGTATCACTCGCGTAATGCTTCCTCTGCTGCTTACACAGTAACTTCTTAGAAGCTTGCTGGCTGATGGCTTAAGATACTCTCCAAACTACGAAGGAGCACGAGATAGATATACTATTCATAGGAGGTAGGAACCCTAAGTTAGCCTAACTCTACTTCTATTCTAAAGAACAGACAGTGAGTCGATGTTGTTTACTTGCTTGTCTGATTAACGTTACTTCTTGCATTAGGATAGGTCACTTACTGGTTCTGGTCTTTGTCCAGAATGCTGCGGCGTCCCGCGGCACGTCAGAGCGCAGGGTTCAGCATCGTCGCGGTGTGCTCGCCAGTGGAACAGCTCGCCGCCGTACGGCGTGCCGTCGTGGGCGCTGCATTGCTGTTCACGCCATATGTCTTCTTCTAGAAGAGACACGTTGGCGCGGCATGGCTGTAAAGAGGAAACATACTTTAGTACGAGTAGTATACCGGGATTCTGAGGAATTTTAAATTTACATAGCAGAAGAGATAAAAAAGTTATTAGATTCAGCTTTCGTTTTGTGGAAGTCAAATTGCTGCTGAAAAAGCTGCTTTGAGTACTTCTTCCTCCAGTTTACTCCTATGGACTAACTTACGAGAGATAACCAGAGCATCCACCGATGGTATTTATTCACTAACAGTAATTTGTAGGTAGCGGTCGGCGTAAATTCTCATGAACTAAAATAAATACATAACACCACGCCTATCTCCCGTTGGGGTGAGCAGAGACCAGGAAACGCCAGGTGCGTACTCCTCAACCTATTAATGTTTCAGGTGCTTTTCATTTGGCACTTTTTCAGCACATCTGCTATTTGATCTATATGTGTGCGTTTAGGGCGGTGCCTGCCGATATTTCAATTCACTCTGCTCGATATACAACCTCGGAAGGCATACAAGCATACGGCACATCTGGTGTAATGAACTTGCGTAGCTAATGGATGCTCACAATACAGTGAGATGCTAACGGAGCGACTCCACAGGTGCTTACTCTCTTGCTCGAAGAAACGCAACCTTCTAAGGAGTTTTTATTTGGCTGCATATTTCTGTGAGGTGGAGTTACGTACTCAGTCAGGCTGCTTTGATGCACGCTGCCTTTCTTAGGTTAACATTAATTACCATCTATCGAAAACAACTAAGTTACTTTAAGGTACTTACCCGAAGTACCTAAAAGTAACTTGTTAATAGATTCAGGCGTTATTTTGCGAAAGCCAAATTTACATGCAATTTGATCTAACCTGCTTTGTGTGCTTCCGCCATCAATTAGTACAAGTCTTATACCATGTTATTCTAATGATTAACGTCTACAGCGCCTGATGATGCCTCGTGGAGAGGCGAAACACGTGTCGCAGCGATGACCAGGCCAGTCGTGGCAGCGACGGTGGTGGGGGCATGCGATTCCTGTTCCAGATAGCGGACGATCGCAGCAGCCGAGGCAGACCTACCGGATCAGCCATGGCGGCGTCGGAATGTGGCATCTACTAATGGTAGTGAGTGCGCGCCGGCCGGCGCTAGGCCTCATGAACTAATTGGTGGCGAAAGCACATAAAGCAGGTTAGATCAAATTGCATAAAAGTAACTTCTCCAGAAGTTTCATTTCGGAGTAAGGTCTAGTAATACCGAGATTTCGTTGTTTGGTCTAGCACCAAAAAAAGAGCCTAAATCTCTACCTCACCATTTTAATTTACGCGGAAAAATAAACTTATTTGAAAAGAATATTCAAAAATCTCATCAATACCTCACTCACAGTATTGTTATGGCCAGTGTTTGCAATTTTAGATTCAAAGGGAGAGAGAAATGCAGAAAAAAACGTTATCACAATTTAAAGAATCGTGTTTGTATTAAAGTTCCTTTGTGTGCGAGGAGTCTTTGAAATCGTTATATGAAAATAACTCGCCCACCGGCCAAATTTTTCCTTTAATATTTTTAATATCTTCGAAGGCCGTGTTCTCTTTCAGGGTTCCAAAAATTAAAAGTTCAAACGGTACCCTTTTGTATTTAAATACAACTTATACACCCAAACGTTTATTATGTTTCTAGCAAAATCGGTAATTTTGTTTTACTACAAACATGGTATGGTGCAGCAAATTAGCGTGTAAAATGTGAAAAATTGTGTAACAATATTCATTGAAGATCTATATTCAATTAGTAAATATAAAACAAATGTTGTTGTTGTTGTTGTTGTATAAATCTTTATTGTACAATAAAACATTACAATGATTAATTACATGGTTTGGTAGAAATTAATATTGTACAATGGCGGACTTATCCCATTAGGGATCCCTTCCAGTCAACCATAGAGAAACCGAAAGGAGATACAAGCTTGGCGAGAGTTTTAGGAACATTGTGAGTAGATAGAAAGTCTGACAAAATACGTACGAGGATTCGTATATACAATAATATTTTAAGATTTTATAATACACACATAAGAGAAGTAGTAAACAATATACACGATTAACTGCAAATACAATACAAACATTACTAGTCCAAAATATCCGAATTACGGACAAAGTGTTTCATCACGCTCGATTTGAATGAATTTATCGTTTGTGCCATTTTTACCTCAATTGGAAGCGAGTTCCAAAGACGTGCTGCATAAACACTAAAAGATTTGGTATAGTTGTAGGTGTTGGGGACAGGAACATACAGGAGAGGATTGTTGCAAGACCGCAGACGATCATCTAGAGATCGGAATGTGAATCTTTCCCGTAAGTAAATTGGAGCTGTAGGGTGAAAAAGGACATGATAAAGCAAAGTAAGCACGTGGTGAGTTCTGCGAAGACGCACCGGTAACAAATTAAGACGATTACGATATTCAGTAATATGGTTGAACTTCCGCAAACCAAAAACATATCTGATACACATGTTTTGCAGTCGCTCCAACTTATTAAGTAATTCCTCAGATACGTCCAGATAAGCGGCATCTCCGTAATCTAATAGAGGCAGCAGAAGAGTACGCATGAGTAACGTTTTGGTATTGGTGGGAAGAAAATGTTGAAGCCTTTTCAAGGAATGCAGAGAAGCAAAGATCTTGCGACTGACTTCACCAATCTGAGATGCCCAGGACAAAGTTTGGTCAAAGATGATACCTAAATTTTTGACTGTAGTAACATCATCCCTTATACCTATAAGGGATGATGTTACCATCAAATATAACATCAGGGCAAACCATATTCTGGAGACGTGATATAAAGCAAGGGTTGCCAATGACAATAGACTGTGATTTGGATGGATTAACTCTTAAACCAAAATCTTTAGACCATTTCGCAATACAAGAGAGATCCTTATTGATTATATCGATGGCATCATTCAAATTATCAAGTGAAGCAGCCGCATAAATCTGAAGATCGTCAGCATAGAGATGATGTGAGGAGGAGAGCTTGGAAGTTAAATTGTTAATGAAAATTGAGAAGAGAATAGGAGACAGTACTCCCCCTTGAGGAACACCAGAGTTAAGCTGGCACCAGTCAGATCTAGTTTCATTAATCCTCACCAATTGGCGACGATTAAGAAGATAAGATTTAAACCATGATAAGGACAACGGAGATGGGTTTACTGCACACAGCATGCCAAGCAAAATGTCAAAGTCGACCGTGTTAAATGCGCTTGTAAAGTCGAGTAAAACTAACAAAGTTAATTTTTTCTCATCAATATTTTTCCTAATGTCATCGGTAACCTTGACAAGTGCAGAAACAGTGCTATGCCCAGCACGAAATCCAGACTGGTACTGACTCAAGAGGTTATGCTGGCGTAAATGATTGGATAAGCGTTGGTGCACATAGTGCTCCAACAGCTTGGAAAGAACAGGTAAAATAGAGATTGGTCGGTAATCCGAGAAAGAAGAGGGGTTAGTTTTTTTCGGCAAAGGGATTACATGAGCATCTTTCCATAACGAAGGAAAGATCCCAGAAGTAAGAGAGCAATTGAGAATATTGGCAAGAATAGGAGCAATATCTACCTTTATGGGATCCAACATACTAATACCGATTTCATCATTCCCAATAGCCTTAGTCTTAATAGTGCCTAACAGTTTGATCACCTCATCTGATGAAATCTGTCCAAGTTCTAGCGGCGCTATCTTCGGAGTATGTGATTTCAATTGTGCCAATGAAGATTGTTTACGTAGAGGGTCAATACTGACGGGGGAAGAACAAAAATGATTATTTAAGGCGTTGAGATCTAAATTGCAGGGAGTATTAGAGTGATTCCTGCCAATACCATTTGAACTAAGGAATTTCCATAGCTTATTGGAGCAGCTCTCAATAGAGGAATGCATATACGCACGCCTGGCCTCCCTACAAGCCTTGTTACATGCATTTCTGAGTGCAATGAATTTTTCACGATTTTCATTCGAGGAGTTATGACGCAATTTAATTTTAGCTCTGTCCCTACGCGACATGAGTTTTTTTATTTCTGTTGTTAACCATGGCGTAGGAAGATGTTTGACACGCACAGAGCGAAGCGGAGCATGCTTATCATAAATATCCAAAATTATGGCATTGAACGCTTTCAACTTAGAGTCAACATCTGAAACCGATAGCACAGATTCCCAGTTTGCAACACGCACTTCACTCAGTAGTTTATCCTAGTTAATTGTGGAGAAATTGCGAAGGAGCATAGTTTTGTGTCTGCGTTTAGGTGGACGTACTTTGAAGGAAGCATATATCAAGTCATGAGCGGAGAATGCAGGGGCACTGAACTGACTGTGCGTCGACACTAACTCAGGAGATGATGTGATTATCAAATCAAGGAGAGAAGGAGGACCATTATGCGGAAAATGAGTGGGACCAAGAGAAAGGTGACAAAGGTTAGTGGAATGTAGAAGGGACAACAGTTTTTTACTACGGGAATCATCTTTAATGAGACATGTGTTAAAATCACCCATAATAATGGTGTGATCACATTGTGTATTTAAGTCTGTGAGAAGAGCTTCCAATGAGTCAAAATAGTCAATATGAAGTGACGGACTGTAATAGACACCCAGCAAGATTTTACAGTGGTGAAGCGTTACTTGTAGAAATAAATGTTCTGGAGATTGGTATAGGGGTGAGGACTGGGATATCACTTGATGAGGAATGTCACTACGAAGATACACTGCAACACCACCATAACCCACCATCCTACTGGTGCCACCTTGCATTGTAGTACACGTACGGTCATTTCTAATTAATTTGAAACCTGGAAGCACCATTTGGGGCGACTACAACAATTCTGCCATCACTGGTCCAGCAACCTTTGACACCAAGTACCTTGCGTGCCTCCACAAACACCATGTGTCGACTGCTTGTCAGGAATTCGGATATTGTTAGACCACTACCCTTAAGCAACCGTTTAGTCGCCCAAACTTGATTCCTGATCTGCTGATTCAAGAATCGAATCAAAATTGGACGAGGTTTGCCTGCAGAGCTCAGCTTACCCAACCGATGACAGGAAGAAATGGAAACTGCAGAGCAGCCTGTCAAACCAAGAGTGTCATGACACAGTTTAAGCACATAATTACTGGTATCCTCAGCAACAGTTTCTGGTGCACCATGTAGCAACAATACGCAGGAGCGGGACCTCATCTCGAAGTCATCTAATGTGGCTAGAACTAACTCCAACTGGTTTTTTAGGCATGAGACCGCTTTCCATATAAGTGCTTTGAATGAGTGATAATCATTTGCAAGCGTTGAAATATCTTGGGACTGACCGTGATTATTGAGGGAGTGTTCAAAGTTATCCATCTTAGTTGCAAACATCTCCGCAATGTCGTCCATATTCTTCCTGAGTTGCGACAGTGAATCCATTGTGTGTGTTGTATGTGAGTTTTGTTATTGTCCAAGGAGAGATTGTTGGACTTAGTATTTACAGCTGGCGATTAGCTAATCATATGTTAACACATTTGAACTAAACTAAAGGTATTAACTTTGCTTATTTACTATTTTAAATATTAGAAATATACAGAACTGATATACAAGTGTCTACTCTTGTTGCGCCTACCCACCAAAAAAAAAAGAAAAAAAAAAAAATGTTTCTTCTGTCCTTTCCAATTTTCTTTTTTGTTCAATATATATTGCCGATATTATTAACGAAAATAAATTGAAAATGGAAGAAAAAAGTTAGGAACATTAAAAATGTACATATATGTTTTTCTCAGTTGTTGAAGTGATTAATGGGAGGGTAAACCGCTTCGTCACGTAACGCGTTACGGCGCCAGTCTGTCTGGCTTCCCTTTCTCTCACACATACGGCAGCGGATTAGTTTAAATTATCATTTCTGTCGGACGTCTAACGTAAAAACGACGTAAATTCTGACCACTGAGTGAACATTGGCATTCATAAACGGCTAATAACCATTAACTATACATCTAAAATGTAATAAATTAAACTAATTATAAGTCTGCTTTACATTTTAGGAATTCTTTGACGGAGTAAATGCATCACGCCGTTAACTATTCGCGTAATTTTCTTATAAATTTTTGGTTTAAAGACTTTGACACTTTTGGAAAGTTTATTAAACACTCTACTGCCCATAGAATAGTAATTTAATTACGTCTATGTATTGTTGTGGGTCCCGCAGGGTGGCCTACTTTATCAGTGTATTTGGAATTATTATTTTATTCGCCATAAATTTGATCTCTGTGTATATTAGCACTGTGATATCAATAGCATTTAATATGCAATTGTTCTCTGTTATTACGAAATGATTTGAACTTGTGGTATATAAACGTACTAGCTTTTACCCGCGGCTTTGCTCGCATTTATTTTTAATAAAAAGTATCCTATGTTACTTGCGATGCCTCTAAGAATATGTGTACAAAGTTTCATGATGATCGGTTGAGTAGTTTTCGCATCAAAGCGTAACAAACAAACGGCCATTCACATTTATAATATTATTAGGATTAGGATATACCACAAGTATAACAGTGCACCTAGAAAGCTCAAGTCAGTTGTCTAGTACCCATAGCAAAGTTGCTTGGCTTAGTTTGGGTCTAGATAGCGCTGTGTGATTTGTTGGAAATATTTACTTAGCCTGCTATTTTATACAACGTCAGGTGGGGTACAAGCATAAGGTCTACATGATGTAAAGCGGTTACGGTAGCATATGAACGCTTGCAACACATTAAGTAGCACTCGCGTGAATAGATTGTGCTTCATTGAAGTATCTAAAAGTGTAAATATGTACTCATATGGTGCTTCATTTGAGTACATAAATGTGTACTCAAATGTTTCTCCATTTGAGCACGTCAAAGTATTAATATATATTCTAATGGTGCTTCATTTAAGTATACAAAAGTGTAAATATGTACTCATATGGTGCTTCATTTGAGTACATAAATGTGTACTCAAATGTTTCTCCATTTGAGCACGTCAAAGTATTAATATGTATTCTAATGGTGCTTCATTTAAGTATACAAAAGTGTAAATATGTACTCATATGGTGCTTCATTTGAGTACATAAATGTGTACTCAAATGTTTCTCCATTTGAGCACGTTAAAGTATAAATATGTAGTACTGGACTAATTAGACCAAACCATTACATACGGTTCATCGAACCGTATGTAATGGTTCGGCTGGTCCAGTGTATGTTCCCAAACTACAGAGTGAGCATAGAGAGGTATTCGAGTGAAATCACATTGCTGACATGAAGAATAGACGTGATAAAAACTCTGCATTCGGACACCATGAGCGATTTTTGTGTGAATCGGAACGTGTATAATTAATCCATCCATGTCGGTAGATGTAATAATTGAATAATTAATGTAAGACAAATATCACCTTAGTCTTCCTGCGACCACGGACGCTGCAAAGCGTTCGAAACGTCAGGTTCAACAAAATAAATAAAACACGCGATACTTCCGTTAAAAATTGTTTAATTAAATATTTTTACGTACTTTAAGCGCAGAGCAATGGCAACTTGAATGATATAAAATGAGAACTATGTTGTAGTTGTGTAAATTGACATTTATTTGTGTATTTCTTTTTAGTAATTAAAAAGCTAAATTAAGTACTTCACTTGTTTTTTAGCATTTATAAAAATAATGAAAATATCGTATATATCGATACAAAAAGATTCGATAATATCGTGTATCGATACAAACGCATGCGATACGTTACTATACGATATATCGATACAAAATACATTTTTGGGCATCCCTACCTCACTCACACGCTGGAACACAAGAACTCTCCATGAAGTTATCATTTCTCTGTGGCTTTGTATGAGGTAGAGGTACGCTGTATAAAAAAAAATCGGCAAAGTGCGAGTCGGACTCGCGCACGAAGGGTTCCGTACCATTATCTATAAAAACGGCAAAAAAATCACGTTTGTAGTTTGGGAACCCCCTTAAATATTTATTTTATTTTAATTTAATTATTTATTCTTAAAGTGAATATATAACTAAATATTCTGTGAATATTTCAAGCGTCTACCTGTTGCCGTTATCAATATCGAGCAAAAATGAGCAAAAAAATTACGTTTGTTGTATGGGAGCCCCCTTAAATATTTATGTTATTCTATTTTTTAGTATTTGTTGTTATAGCGGCAACAGAAATACATCATCTGTGAAAATTTCAACTGTCTAACTATCGCGGTTAATGAGATACAGCCTGGTGACAGACGGACGGACGGACGGACGGACGGACAGACAGCGTAGTCTCAGTAATAGGGTTCTGTTTTACCCTTTGGGTACGGAACCCTAAAAACCGCACCGCTCGCCGACGGCGGGGAGTTCACCCTCACACGCTTGAACCGCAATGGTCGCGTACGGTGCGGTTCCAGAGAAGTTTTCTTTCGAGAACACTCAAGCTGTGGAATGAGCTCCCTGCCGAGGTTTTTCCAAGGGACTACAGCATGGAGTTCTTCAAGAAATGCGTGAAGAGGTTTTTAGAGGGTCGGCAACGCATGAGTAACGCCTCTGGTGTTGCAAATGTCCATAGGCTACGGTGACTGTTTAACATCAGGCAGGCCGTATGCTTGATTGTCACCTTAGTGGTATAAAAAAAAACCGCAGAAGGGCTGCTTTGATACGCCCTACCTCTCTAAGATACCTAGACCAATCAATCAGGCATATGTACACGAATGTCCTGTGTGGGAATCGAAGACTTGAACCCAGATGTCAAAGTAGCGTTACTTACCACTCCACCTTCGGGATCGTCTAAACCTTTTTTTCCACCTTCGCAATTATTGTAATTCCAATCCGATATTCTAAGTACCTACGAACTCACGACCGCCATTCACACCGTCGCAAATTTGCATTCACTGAATTGGATATAGTCCGAGCCACTTATGAGTTTAATCGTCATCTCAAGTTCTTTCGAGGAAAGGGGGGAAACGGGGAGGAATAGGGTGGAAGAGTGGGCAAGGGGATGGAGATCGCCGCCTGAATGACAAGGAGAAATGTTATTTGCCTTTACTTTATTGACTGCCAATGCTTTTAAATCTGATTGAGCTGTTATGTTTTTGTGCGTGATATTTTTTATTTCTCCGTTTTGGCATAAAATGGTTTTCTTTTGTATGTAAATTGGATTACCGTTTGAGAGTTGGAAATTGCGTTAAAGATTTTTTTTTATTATATTTGTCTTTAGCTTCGGAGTGTGTAAATAATTTATGTTTAAAGGCTTTTGTTTACGATACAATACACTTTATTGCACTAAAAGAAAAATACATAAAAAAATAAGAAAGTACCTATCAGTACAACGGCGGTTTTACACGATGCGATCTCTTCCACACGACCATAGGGTAGAGGAGAAGTCAAGAAACATGACATGAAGGAAATAAAGTTTCTTTTAATACTACGCCAGGTGGTGAATAAACATATGGCCCGCCTGGTGGTGAATAAACATATGGCCCGCCTGGTGGTGAATAAACATATGGCCCGTCAGGTGGTGAATAAACATAGGCCCGCCTGGTGGACAGCGGTTACCGTAGCCTATAGACGCTTGCAGCATAAAAAGTACCGCTCGCGCGCCACCAACCCCGCCCTTTAACTGTCTCGTAACCTCACTTTTTTTTATACTATGTCGGGAGGCATACAAGCATACGGTCCAACTGATGTAAAGCGGGTACCGTAGCCTATTAACGCTAGCGATATATTAGTTTTTTGTTAGTTAGTTAGTTTTCTGTGAGGTGGGGGTACTTCCCCAGATGGGATGCCTTGATGCGCCCTACCTCTCTTAAAACATCCAGACCAAGACAAACAGACATGTTCATGCACACAAATGTTTGCCTTGTGTGGAATTCAAAAGCGTCGGTGTCAAAGTCGCGTCATCCACGACTGAGCCACCGAGCTCGTCAAAACATCAGGTGGGTCGTATGCTTGTATGTCTCCCGGGATTGTATAACAGAATGTATTCGATGAATCAGAACCTACGGTTATTCGAAGTAGCGTTACTAACGACTACGCCCACTACACCGAGCTCGTCAAATTCAATACAACAAATTGTAATTTAATTAATGTAATTGGATATTTGATTAAATTATAATTTTTATCATAGTACGAATATGATAATTCATGTTTATAAATTTATTTACATATTTATAAACATATTAGAAGAAATTAATCGATTTTCAGGAACACCGTTCCTATATGAAAACTATATGTTTGCCTGTGCGCTTGTCTGTGGGTGTCTGTCTCTTTTTTTCGAATATTCGAATTTTGACTTCTGATTCGGATTCAGCATAAAAAAGTAGAATAGGAATGGTCAGGAACACCGTTCCTATCTGTTAAGGAACACGGACAAAATGGCCGACAAATAAAAAAAAAAATGAATTGTTATATAATTGACAGGTGTTCCTCTGGCAATGCCAGCATGCGCATTCTCAACTGGTTTATAACGTATTCGAGCTGATAACACCTAGTATTGTCTTAGGTTTTCGAAATTGTTACACATTGTATTAAACAATTTTTAACGGAAGTATCGCGTGTTTTATTTATTTTGTTGAACATGACGTTTCGAACGCTTTGCAGCGTCCGTGGTCGCAGGAAGACTAAGGTGATATTTGTCTTACATTAGTTATTCAATTATTACACCTACCGACATGGATGGATTAATTATATATGTTCCGATTCACACAAAAATCGCCCACAGTGTCGGAACGTTTTTTAGTAGATCTCTGGGTTTGTGACTTGATTATTTTTAGGACTGGCACTGCCACCTGCTTGGGATCCCAAGCAGGTGGTACTTGCCAACCACGTTCTCTATTGAAATTGGGGTGTTTTCTTATTTCAATAGCCTCGCGCAACATTCTCGCCATGTAGCGATTCTCCTTGGCGAGGATTTGTGGTTGCATCTTGTAAGAGGATATTACACTTGATAGGTCTTAGACACTGATAACACCTGCTTGATGTGAAGCGGTTGCCATAGAATACGAATGCTTGCTGTATGGAAGATTTGTGAGTGTGGCAATTTTTCCCATTTTTAAAAATCACTGTAAAGCCCTATTGCCACAAATCTTCCTGGTAGCTGAATTGGAAGAGCACTGCACCGGCTATCAAGAGGTCATGAGTTCCAATCCCTCCTAGGCGGGGAAGGTCTTCCATTTTTCCATTGTTAGTAAAATTCTCTAAATACACACATCAAAAGTGTCTAGGGATCAACATATATTTTTGCAATAACTTTTCTCCTGATTGATATTAATTAAAATTTTCTTTAAGGATTCATCAAATAAAGTGTTTTCGTTTGTCTACAGTAACGATAAACCAAGTCGACTTTGCATTAATAAAGAAATTTGCCATTTTCATAATAAAGGGATTATTGACATTTGAACCAGTAACATTAAAGTTCGAAAAAAAGACTGAAATAACAGTTTTCTTTAAAATTTTATTGGGTAACTTAAACAATTAATAATCCGTGTTTCTACCGCGAACACTAACAACACAAGAACATCGGTTTGGCATACTCAAAATGAGTTCATCCAAATCACGCTGTGGAATGGCCGCCCATGTTCGTTGCAACAACAAAAAAAGGTCTTCTTGCGACTGGATACCCTCCATATTCGGCAGAGCTCTTCTCTGTAGCATATCCCATGCATGGACACGGAGACAAGACCGATACATTCAAATCACAACTCGAAGAGCTCCAACAATAACCGCCATGATGTTAGCCGTGACGCTTCATCACTCTTCAGGGAACTTAATTAGCGACCAAACAGTCAGAAACCGCTTGCATGAAGTGAACCTTCATTTCCGAAGACCGCTAAGGGTACCACCTATAGCAATGCACAATCGTAGGATTCGATATCAATGGGCTCTTGAACACAGAAATTGGGCAGAAGAACAATGGCGTTTCGTGTGCTTTTCTGATGAGTCTCGTTTTGGTATGAGACCGGATACAAGACGTATACGACACTATAGCACATTCCAAACAACCATAAAATCGTGCATATTCACATATTCCTCTGTTCCCTAATATTGGTTTCCCTTTCCACCACACGACGAGAATTAACAAGAACAGCGCCACGCGCGCCCACCGCCACCGTAACAGAAACTTTATAAACTATAACAATGTGATTCTCAATATAACGGGTTGGTAACTATCTTGAAAACACAAACTTATATTGGAGTTCGCCTCCCAACACACCGAAGTGTAACGGAAATAAACTAAAAGTCCGCTTTGTGTTAAGAAGGTGAGTATAATTTCATTTCATTCATTGCATGTAATACAGTGAATACAAAAACTCGTTTTGTTATATTACGTCGGGAGGCATACAAACATACCGACCACCTGATGTAAAGCGGGTACTGTAGCCTATTAACGCTTGCGATATATTAAGTATCACTTGGGCGATGCCTCCTCTGCTGCTTACACAGCAACTCCTTGGAAGCTTACTGGTGACCTCACTCACGCGTAGGAACACAACAACCCTCTAGGAAGTTGTTATTTGGCTGCGGTTGTCTGTGAGGTGGAGGTACTTCCCCAGACGGGCTGCTTTGATACGCCCTACCTCTCTTAAACTAAACTAAAGACTACGTACGAACTTCTTAATTAATTATATTTTCGAATTATTGTTCTATTTCCTCTATGGATCTGTCAATTAGATCAAAAACCATCTTCATAACTTTTTCCATGTCTCAATCTAACACTAGTGCCTTCCATTTTTCAGCGTTGTAATATATGAGATACTCATTGTTATTCACTCAATAAAAGGCAGTTGGTAGCGACAATGTCGGTAGACAATTGGTTATGTGCATTTCGGGACAATACCTTCATTATGGTTATATTGGTTCGGACATGTAGAAAGAATGCAAGATGAAAGAATGACGAAACAGATATACAATGCGAAAGTGGAAGGATGTAGGAGCCGAGGAAGACCAAGATTAACCTAGCATGACCAAATTGGTAGTGTTTTATCAGAAGGTGAGATCAGGAGACCTAGGAACCGGCAAGCGTGCATAAAAAAGCTATGAATGTGAAAGAAGCGATTGAAGTATGTAAGAACCGCGTCTTATGGCGCTCGGTTCTCTCTGCCTACGCCGCAAGGGACCTGGCGTGAAGATGTAACAATGGAAATTGCTTGCTAGCAGCAGTTTGTAAGATTTCACAGTACAGGCACATTTTAATATTATTCAGCTGCATAGAAGCAAATGTTTTGCGAAGATGGAAAACTAAGGCTTCGCTGAAAAAATATATGAATGTATTACATTCATTATCATTGCTCATACTATCAATTTAACCTTGCTAATATGATATTTCTATATTTTTTCAGCGAAGCCTTAGTTTTCCATCTTCGCAAAACATTTGCTTCTATGCAGCTGAATAATATTAAAATGTGCCTGTACTGTGAAATCTTACAAACTGCTGCTAGCAAGCAATTTCCATTAATTGTCTCAAACTCTCTTTCAACTTATTTGAAACAAGTTTTACGAAACGTTTCACAAGTAACACGACATTAGTGGTACGTGCCTACTACAGGAACCAGGGATATCACTGTACTAAAACCAACATTAGTGAAGATCAATATGCACGTAAATTTGACTTCTGCTATACATGGCAATTAAAATAAGAGCTAAAGCTAGCTTTAGCTACAGTTCTATCTATCTATCTATAATTTCACGCCAAATACCTTGCGGGGTAGGCGGAGAGAACCGAGCGACATAAGTCGTGGTCCTTACACACTTCACGAAATAAGAGCTTTAGTTTCAGCTTCAAGTTTAACATTAGCTAAACTTGATATCTGTAATAAAAGCGAATTCTGAGCTACATTTTTATTCAGTAGAAATTATTTTAACGGTGTGACTGAAGCGACACTGGTTCCATTCCCCTTCTGAACACTTAACTATTAATCATAGGGTTGTCTCGTTGTCTGTGCGTTGAAAGCCAAGTTTGCACCTAGTTCAGAGGGTGCAAAGTTTCAGGTCGTGGTCAGCATTAAAACGTTGATCATGTTTCAAACTATGGTAGAAGGCAATCACGGAGAGGTAACAATGTTGCTTTGGAAGGTGATTTCAGATTTATATATTTTTTTCATCGGGAGATTACAGGCATACGGCCCACCTGACTTAAAGTGATTACCGTAACCTATGAACACTGGAAATACAGGAAGTATCTTTCACATTGCATATGGCATTTGGTAGCCTGTACTCGTCACTACGATACGCGTTTGACATCTCCACGAGACATCTCCAGATGCTGTAGAGATTAGTCGTTAAGATATGCTACAAAACTTATCTCGAATGTTACCTAGCTCTTCACTGCGGGCCATATGGAGAAGGTCAAGGTCATCGTGCTATGGAAAGAGTTATGCTAGGGGTTTCGCTGCATGATGGAGTCAGAAATGAGGATATATGCAGTAAAATTAAGGTAATCGACTTAGCCCAAAGGATAAGCAAGTTGAAGTTGCAGTTGGCGGGCCACATAGGTCGTAAACCGACAACCAATGGAAGAAATGGTTTTCCAATTCCGAACAGGTACACGTAATATGGGATGCCCTCTACTTTTAGTTACCTCTTAAGTTTAAACTACCAGCGTTTCTGAATTGACAATAATAATGAAAATGTGGAGTAACGCAGAGGGCCAAGTACTGCAAAACAATTACAAATAGAATTACACATTTTGTCGGTAACAAAGTTATTTTTACATTATCCGAGCAAACATCGCGTCGTATTCCGGCATTGTTATTTAAATATGATATTACGTTATAGCTTGCACTGGAGCCACGCTGTTCTGGCCTGGATTTCTGTTTTATTCCGTTTTTGTTATTACAGAATAATATCTCCTTTACCGTTTGCTATTCCTGTTTTACTTAGAAAACAGAGTTGTAAACTTTTAAACGACATTTGACAATACATCAGTGCAGTAGTTAAGAGATTCAGACGTTATTTTACGAAAATCAAATTTATAGCCATTTTGTACATGTGAACTAGTGCCGGTGGCATTGACCCACTACCTTAGTACCACTGCCATATTTGCTCTGGCCATCTCTGACTCGGTTTCTGGTGCAGCATGCTATTGCGTTTTGTACGGTGAATGTAAGATCCAGAGCCCATTCTACAAAGTGCCCAGGCTACAAAGTGGAACACAATTTTGTACCACGAGCCGGTGTCTGCGCTTACGTTCGTGAGGATATCTATTACCGACGCCTTGGCAGACATGAAGAGAGGGACCTGTCTACTATATGACTGCGCGCAAATTTCAGGGATATCCGTATCTATGCGTGCCTCTACAGGTCCAATAGCGGTAACGTCGAAACGAAGCGTCTTGTGGAGCACATTCAAACGACGACTGACGTTATACTCCAACAGTTCCCATCTTCTGAAATTGTGGTTCTAGGCGATTTTAATGGCCACCACGTAAAATGGCTCAGGTCACCTTCTACTGACCAAGCAGGAAGATCTTTTCCTTAGCAAATGCTGCCATATATAGTGCCACCCATAGTGTTGAACTCCTCCAAAATCATGGAAAATATCATCAACCAGCATCTCTTAGACTACTTAGAGGATCGCCAGCTGATAAGTGATCGCCAATATGGCTACCGCCGTGGCCCATCGGCTGGCAATCTCCTGGTATACTTGACCAAAAACTAGGCGGTGTCAGTAGAAAGCAAAGGCAAGGCTTTAGCTGTTAGTTTGGACATAGCAAAGGCATTCGATCGGGTATGGCACAAAGCGCTTCTCTCTTCTCTCATTGCGCGGAGCATTAAGGTCGTAGTTAACGGTGCGTGCTCGGATCCACTGCTCCTGAATGCTGGCGTCCAACAAGGCTGTGTGATGTCTTCCAATCTGTTTCTTCTGCATATCAATGACTTGTTGCACGTGCCTTGCTATGTTATTGCGTCCACCGTACTGTCATCCGACAGTACGGTGGACGCAAGATACCCTAGTCAAGCAAATATCTCTCGGGATTGCGTCAATGAATACCGATCATACTCGTAGCTTGTATCTGAAATTGAGACTTCACTAGAATAGGTCTCGGATTGGGGTAGACTGAATTTAGTTCAATTTAATCCCCTAAAGACACACACCGCGAAAACGTCCCCATTTATCGTAGTTCCTCGATTAGAAGGTATACCCTTCAGCGTTACGCCTAGCATCGGCATCCTCGGTGTCGTCAAATCGAGCAATGTACAGTTTCGCGGTCATCTGGAGAGCAAGGCTAAGTTGGCGTCCAAGAAGATTGGTGTGATCAATAGAAGAGCTAAACAATACTCTAACATCTCAACATCGCCTTCAACTTTATAAGGTCCAGGTCCGGCCTCACGTGGAATACTGTTCACATCTTTGGGCCGGCGCGCTACAATATTTGCTTACTCCATTTGATCGCATACGACGTATAGCAGTTCGAATCGTCGGCAACCCAGTGATCTCCGCTCGACTGGACTCGCTTTGTATACGAAGAGACGTTGCTTCTATTTGTGTACTATACAAATTGTATCCGTCGCTGAGTTCCACTATCGTACCACTCGCCACAAACTAAAATTTCACCCTCAACATCTTGACGAGAGACAATCCACTACAGTACGCTTTTTGAGGCATTTTCTACCACGTACGGTGAAATTGTGGAATAAATTACCCTCAGCGGTGTTCCCGAACAAATACGATATGGGTGCATTCAAGAAAAGTTTTTCCTTAAAAAGGCTTCCAACGAATCAGTGACCCTTTGGTGTTGCTGATGTTTATGGGTAGTGGTGGCCACTTTTTTTTTCTATACGACCAAGGTAGCCATCAAGCATACGGCCTGCCTGATGGTAAACAGTTGCCATAGCCTATGGACATTTGCAACACCAGGGGTGTCACTCATGCGTTGCTGACCCTTAAACCCAGTTACCATCAGGTGATCTTGCTCGTAGTCATAGCGATAGTAGTGGGAGGGAGCCTGCGCTAGTTAGCAGAAACTGCCTAAATGAATAAAATACCTAGAACCGAGAAGCTACGAATAGATTGCTTGAATTTTATTGACATGCTTCAGTCCTTCGATGTAAGGAACATTCACACAATTCTTGTATCTGAATCTTAGTGAATACGGTATTTTTTACTTAAATTTTTGTATAAGTTGTGGACAAAAATAGTTTAGGTTCCTTTTGTCTACATATTTTCCCCCATAGAATGCATCCTGTTTCAGCCTGATCGGTTGTCCGTTCGGTCAGGTACTCTCCTGGTTGGTGCGTAGGTGGAGTACGCGGTGATCGCGACCGGTCGTCTTGTCGGGCAGCGAAAGCAGGAACCGCGTCCTGACCCAGTGGGAAAGTAGCCTCGGTGTGTCGTTGGACTCGTGGGTATGGTTTTACAACCCGTATCTTGGAACCCCGATCGGGGTTGAAATGCACTATGACACTTTAGATACTAGTTAAAAAATATAAATAAATAAATATTGTCGGATAAATAACACAGCGCCATCTAGCCCCAAAGTAAGCGAAGCTTGTGTTATGGATACTAGACAACTGATAAACATACGTAAATATATTTTTTTGTAAATACATACTTATTATACATAGAAAATACCCAGACCAAGACAAACAGACATGTTCATGCACACAAATGTTTGTACTGTGTGGGAATCGAACTCACGAGCGTTGGTGTAAAAGTAGCGTAACAGCATGTTCCACCACTGCGCCACCGAGCTCGTCAATTATCAATTAACAACTATTGAATTATGAGAACATAAAATTGTTTATCGGTGACGATAATTGTATTAAATCAATTTCACGTAGTAAGAGACCGATGTCAATCAATAAATAATGTGACGTGCATTCTCTCAAACGTTCTGTATTGCCAATGGCCGTGTCGCATCGGGTGCGCTGTTTACTTCAATATAGAACAAAAGAACCAGTTCCGTGAGCGCTAAGACGATGCATTTCTTGTGCATTAAAATGTGCTAGCTGCGGTTTGATGAATTCGTATTATATTTTAATACTGCAAATAGTTTTAATGTAGATTTGTATATATTTATGTAGATTTTAGTTTTGTAAATAGTTATGTTAAGATTTTTTATTTTTATTTAATGTATTGTAATGTACATAAGTAAACAATGTACGTACAACGTTACAACGCTTGCCATATATTAAACTCCTTGGGAGCTGCTGTGTATGTAGCAGAGGTCTGGTGACCTCACTCACACGCAGGAACACAACACTCCTCTAGGGAGTTGTTATAAGGCTGCGGTTTTCTGTGAGGTGGAGGTACTTCCCCAGACGGGCTGTTTTGATACGCCCTACGTTAATTTCGTGTATTTTATTGTTTTATGTGATGCAATTAAGAATCATTGTATTGCAAGCAATTGATTACGGTACCACTTCACATAATGTGGGCTTCATGCTTGTTTACCACCCGATATTATAAAAAAAACATACTATGACCGAGGAGAATATACTCAATACTAATTAAAGGTTCATTTCATGCCACAGTAGATTAATATACTCCCATCTGAGGTTTTTGAAAGCTTTAAAAATAATTATAACGTCCATGGCTAGCATGTTCCAGCCCAGTTGCAGGTGGTGAATACAATAAACTTCAAGACCAACACTTCTGTGAGGTAAGGTAAACTATGCAGTAACTCAACTTGATATGAATGGTGTAGCGGAGTGTTCCACTCTGCTCGACTAAGCATGCCTTCCAGCTAAGTTAAACAGAGATCCTTATTAGAATAGTAGGATGAATGTAGGTTGATGTGGATCAACGTGATCGAGTGTGCAATATGAGTTGTAATAAATATATTTTCTAATCCGAAGTTTATCTGAAGATGAAAGAATGACAAAACAGATATACAATGCGAAATTGGAAGGATGTAGGAGCCGAGGAAGACCAAGACTAACCTACCATGACCAAATTGGTCGTGTTTTATCAGAAGGTGATGTCAGGAGCCTTAGGAACCGGCGAGCGTGCATGAAAAGAGCTATGCATGTGAAAGAAGCGAGTGAAGTGTGTAAGGACCGCGTCTTATGACGCTCGGTTCTCTCTGCCTACCCCGTAAGGGACCTGGCGTGAACATATAAATATAAAAGTTTATCTTAATATTTACACCATATTGTAGCATAGCGTGGAATCAAACTACCTTTTAACATTACACTGTTACATAAAATCTTATTGTACCTACATTGCAATTAAATTGCAATGTATGCCTTGTATAAAAACATATTTAAGTTCTATGATATAGATTTGCAAGTACCCCATGAGCCGAGATAACCTTGAGGAAAAATAACTCGGTTATTAACCGATTGTCTTCTGGTTCGAAATCTGGTGTTAGAATGTACGACTAAATTCGTGACCGCATTTATATACACATTTATAATTATCACTAAAAACATTGTAAGGAAACCCGAACGTTCAAAAAATTTATTTCGAAATATATGGGAAACTTAAGAAAGGTATGGAATTCCAAATTATTTAGAAATCTTTTAAGTTGAGCTACTTATTCAATGATTTATACTTTGACCCACAATTCAGAATTTCTGTAAACTCGCAACAGCAATTGTACACTGCAGGACAAGATTAAGTATGCACAAACCTTGAATAATGAATATCGAATAACGTTTGTATAAATCAAACGAGACGTATTAACGACATTGAATGATTTGCGAGGAAAATTCGAAGGTAGGTACAGTTAAATTTTAATTTTTGACTTATCAAGGATTCATGTAGTTGTAAAGCAATATTCAAATTGAATAATTGTGTTTCAAATAAATAAAAAAATATAAATGTTCATAGCCGAAGATCATAAATAACTATTTCAATATCAGTTAATTTAATAATTAATTACTCAAATTGAGTAATTCATATTACTTTCTTATTAACTTGACTGTATTTTAAATATGTCGTTAATATACTTTATATATTGAATTAAACAATTTTTAACGGAAGTATCGCGTGTTTTATTTATTTTGTTGAACCTGACGTTTCACGAAGTGGTCGCAGGAAGACTAAGGTGATATTTGTCTTACATAATTTTTCAATTATTACATCTACCGACATGGATAATATGTTCCGATTCACACAAAAAACGCTCACAGTGTCCGAACGTTTTTTAGTAGGTCTCTGGGTTTGTGACTTGATTATTTTTAGGACTGTATCCCAAGCAGGTGGTACTTGCCAACCAGAAAGTGGGGTGTTTTCTTATTTCAATAGCCTCGCGCAACATTCTCGACATGTAGCGATTCTCCTTGGCGAAGATTTGTATAAAACACGCGATACTTCCGTTAAAATAGATGAAGAATATAACTTCTCGTACTTTGTATTTGTAGACAATGATATCCAAGTATTTACGTTCACCTTATTCCTAGCGTTATCCCATTTCCTAAACCATTAGTATTGGCGAGAAGAGCGAGAGGCTAAGATTTTTAAGGATTTGGCGAAAATACAAATTTTATTATGAAGCTTCTATCGCCATCCCTTCATAACTCAGAGGAAAAACTACAGCTTTTTTAGATTAAATGACACGTCTTTTGCAATATAATTTCTTGGACGTACGGGTTTTCACACAATGTTATTATATACAAGCTTACGGCCCACCTGACGCTACCGCTTGCAACACATTACGTGACATTCATACGATGTCACCTCTGTTGTTAACACATCAAGTCCTTAAGAGCTTACTGGTGACTACTCACTCGCAAGAACACAACAACCTTCCAGGAAGCTATTATTTGACTGTAGTTTTCAGTAAGGTAGAGGTACTTCCCCAGGAGGGCTAATTTGATGCGTCCTATCTTTCTTAAAATATGCCTATAGCAGGATCCGAACAAAGGAGCAGTACGTTAACATGCTAGTTATTTATTTACTAGATTGTCACTGTTCTGTTCATTTATTTACTTACACCGTTAATAAAGATAATTCTTAGTCAATACCTATTAAAATAATTTATATTACCTTCAGCTTTACTATTGAGGTCAAAAGAAAAGATATACATTTTGTTAGGTTCTTCCAAGTCAGTCAGCTTATTTGTATTTATAATATTATACAAGAGACAATAGGAAATCAATAAACATTATGACGGAGAGCTTTTTAACTTTTACAAAGTACTTTTAACAAAGTAGCCCGACTTCGGAAGTATGTCAACCTCACGGAAAATCGTAACCAAGTAACAATTCCACGGAATTGCCAATGAATTCCTAGCCGTTGCTGTATTAGCAGGAGGCGTGACAAGACGCGAGAAATATATTCCGTATTGCAAAGGCTACGATCACCACTTTATATCAGATTCTCTACTGCTTAGCATTTAACATAGCCTTTGAATACTTGCAACACGAGTGACGTGTCCGTTTTGCCGATTACAATTTGGACTCTACTGTAATTTTTACACATATATCTATCTAAGAATTACAGTAGAGTCCATGTATTATTAACAGATGTTATGAATGAGAACTTCTGTATTTCGAGAAGTCACATTTGTCTTTGGTTTTTAGTTGAGTTTACTAACGGATTATTGCATGTTAAATCAGTTTAGAATTTCATGTATGACACCATTTATCTTGTTAATAATTTTGCTAATAAAAATCCAACATTAAAAAACCAAGAAGTATTATCCGTAAATTGTACTAAATCGCCATTCTCTGCTCCAAATAAGACAGACAATTCGCATACACTAAACACAAATAGGGTCCTACAAAACAGCCTTGGGTCACTCCAATATTGGGTTTATGGGCCTCTGAGCATGTAGTAAATTGTATGAATAAAAAGAGCATCGTAGGAACCTTTGAAAGCATCAGCTGAAATGAAGCCGGTTTTACTTTTTTACTTAAAAGTTTAAATAAAGCATCTGAAAGGAGCATCTAGTCGTTAGTAGTACGTTTATTTAATATTTTTGCACTGCAGTGTACGACAAACGGAACCAATTAAACCAGTGCCGCCCGGCATTGCGACAGTTTGATTGCAACTACTGCCACTGTTTTATAGGGATGCCATCTTGTATTACAAACCTTTTATTTATGTACCGCTACCGGCTGCTGCTTCGGCCGCATAAAGATCGGTTTTTAGTATTCAAAGGTTGCAAGTGCTTTTCTGTCCGTCAGACTGTTACAGCCCATTTTTTAAATCCGTAGACACTTAAAATTTTCACATAGTGTGTATTTAAATTAAAAAAATAAAGGGGCTTCCCCTTTTTTTTCAGGGGATTTTGCTCAAAATTAGTCATAAAAAAATTGTATGTATGATATTGTAGGTTATACGTATATAAATCCTGACCCGGGATTTGCTTATATTTCGGGATATGCAATCATCTTTCAAAATTTAAAAGAAATCTTTTGTATATAAAGCTTTTTTACGATGTTGAAGCTAAGGGTAGGGAAAAATATTGACGGGTACATTTTCTTTTTTTCGTATTGAAGGTGAGTGAAATGCCGCCTTTTATTTGTAGCATTCTCCACGAGAACTGACCTGCATGTTACATATCTTGTATCTGACCGGCTCGCCGCGACATCCAGCCGGTGATGAGCAGGTTCGGAGTTGCCTCGACACTCCTCCGTCGCAGGTCCTGGAGCACATCGACCAGTCGCTCCACTGGGACCAGCCACCGTGTTCCTGTCGATCAAGGCAAGTTGTTTTATTCATTGAAATGTCTGTTTATACAATTAAGTAGTATATTTTTAGGGTTTCGTAGACAACGAGCATCAACAGAACCCTATTAATAAAGTAATGGTAGGAATACCACCATGGGATTGTGCAGACCATATTTCCTTAAACTTGGAATTTTTATTGTTCTGAGTCTTTATCTACTCGTATTGCTCACGGGTCTTAAAAAATACAACTGCTTAAGACCGAAACAGAGGAAGACAGATTGTTGCGTGAAGGCACTAGGAGAAAAAATTTAAAAACAACATACAACCCTGCTTTGACGTAGTTCTGCATAGTGCGCATATCCAGAGTGTAAAAGCATACAACAGGTTGCCTGCCGAGTTGAAAGACGTATGCTTCTTATACATATATTTAAATTGAGATTGAAATTAGGCTGCTACAAAGAAATTTTTACGATTTGGAAGAATATTTTAATAATTATTACAATAATTTGACAATTTAATAGTTAATTAGTTTTATTTTCTGTTTCATTCTATTTTTGTTTGTTGCTTTGATTATTGTTCCTTTTTAATTATTTATTGTATGTTCATGGATTTGTTAGCAATGTATGATGTTTATATTATTACTATTATTATCCTAGTGACATACAAACACAATTGTAAAATTATTCATGAATAAATTGATTGATTGATTGATATTAATAATATTTCCCTGTCTGTTCGTTCGTCTTTTGAAAAGTAATAGGCAGACAATTGACATTTTAAAAGTGTCTATTACTATAAAAATAACAAATAATAAAAATAAAAAGAATGTTAACGCTTGAAGGGATTACAAGATTTTTAGTAGCGATCGCATGCAAGTACGACTCGCACTTGGCCGATTTATTAGGATTCCGTAGGTACCAATGAAATGAAACCCTATGTCTGAAGCTCCGCCGTCCGTACCGTACAGGTAGAGACTTGAAATTTGGAAATATTCATAGTAATAGGTTGAGTAAGTGTAAGAACAGTTGTCACTGTTCTGCCCAGTGGATAAAGAACCGGCCTAGTGGCCAACAGGTCTCCGGTTCGAATCCAGGCGGAGACATGTACCACTCAATTTACGCACGTCCAATAATTTGTATTTCGAAAGACGTATGACCTAACCTATGAAAGGTCTGGTTTACTCTCTGAGTTGTGGAGGTCTCACGGCAGTCGCTCTAAGTAAAAATCAATACCTACGCCAAATCCTTAGGCACGCGTATCGGAACTCGCCCAATCCTAATGGATTAGAAAACGGGATAAGAGTAAGAAGAAGAATAGTAATAGGTATTATGACGATCTCGGTGGCTTAGTCGCGAATGGCGCGACTTTGGCACCGACGCTCGTGGGTTCGATTCCCACACAAGACAAATATTTGTGTGCGTGAACATGTCTGTTTGTCTTGGTTTGGATGTTTTAAGAGAGGTTGGGCGCATCAAAGCAGCCCGTCTGGGCAAGTACCTCCACCTCACAGAAAATCGTAGCCAAATAACAACTCCCTAGAGGGTTGTTGTGTTCCTGCGAGTGAGTGAGATCACCAGTAAGCTCCTAAAGGAGTAGCTGTGTTAGTAGTAGACGAGGCGTCGTGCTAGTGGTACTTAATGTATTACAAGCGTTGATAGACTACGGTATCTTTACATCAGGTGGGCTGTATGTTTGTATGCCTTCCGACGTTGTATAAAAAAAGGAGAAAAAAGGGTAGGCAAAGAACTTTTCTGCCGAGAACTCTTAGGTTATGGAATTAACTCCTTGCCTAAGCATGGGGTTCATAAAAAGACCTGATGAGGTTTTCACAAAGTCAAAGTCAAAATCTTTTTATTCCGTAAAAATGGCTACATTTGTTTGGAATCGTCACAATTTTTTTCCCTACCGTGCAGTTTATGACTAGGTGAGCACTGATAAAAATACTGCCAAAAAACTCAGGCAGCCCTCTTTTGGTATCCAAACAAATTTACATAATTTATTAATTACATTAAAATTGGATCGACTTACTCACAGGCATTTTTATCATTAATATAGTCAGATACGCACATACACAATTTGGCTTTAATAGTAGTTTTAAATTTGTTTATTGACAATTCTCTTATATTGCTGGGAAGTTTGTTATAGAACCGTATACATTGCCCCATAAAAGAATTACTTATTTTGTGGAGACGGCGTGCATGTAACACAAGATTATGCCTATATCTAGTATTTATGCTATGATTATCACTCTTTTTACAAAATAAGTCTATGTTTTATGGACATACAAAAGATTTTCATAGATATATTGCGATGGGACTGTTAAAATATTTATTACTTTGAATTTTTCTCTAAGACTCTCATGGGGATTAAGTTTGTAGATAGCTCTTATGGCTCTCTTTTGCAATAAAAAGATGGTGTTAATGTCCGTGGAGTTACCCCAAAGAAGAATTCCATATGACATAATACTATAAAAGTAGCTGAAATAAACTATTCTAGCCGTATCAACATCAGTGAGCCGTCTAATCACTGCATAGGCTGCAGAACTTAGTTTTCCTGATAATTTTTCAATTTGTGGGCCCCAGTAGGTAGGTAGTTTGGAGTCAATTATTATACCCAAGTACACAGTTGTCTCCACAGGGGCTAAATTAGTTCCATTAACATGTACATTGATAGCCACCTGTCTTATATTAGGTGTTGAGAACTTAATTACTTTAGTGTTTTTATCATTGAAAAGCAGATTATTAACACTAAACCAATGAATAACTTTAGAGAGAGCATCGATAACTTCGTCATAATTACCTAACCGTCTATTAATTTTGAATGTCAAAGAGGTATCATCCGCAAACAATTCAATCTCATGTTTATCCCTTACATAATAAGGTAAGTCATTTGTATATACTAAAAATAAGAATGGACCTAGAATTGACCCCTGTGGGACTCCCATAACTACAGGGGACCCCGAAGATCTTTTACCATTAACATCGACCTTCTGTATCCTATTACCCAGGTAAGAAGACAGAAGTTCGAGAGCCTTGTTCCTGATACCGTAGTGGTGTAATTTTCTGACAAGAGTGTCATGGTGCACGTAGTCAAACGCTTTAGACAGATCACAGAAAATTCCCAAGGCATCTTGCGAACCTTCCCATGCCGCGAATATACTTTTAAGCAAATGAATCCCTGCGTCTATAGTTGAACAACCTCTCGTAAATCCGAACTGTTTCACATGGTTAGCAACGCACGCATGACTCCCCTGGCATTGCAACTGTCCGTAGGTTATGGTGTCTGTTTACCGTTAGGTAGATCGCATACTTATTTATATGCCATACATAAAAAACTGGTTGTTTTATGTGCGCGTGTGAGAAGTTATACTTCATTTTTTTATACAACTAGATTAGCAAACAAGCATGCGTTCCACATTAGATGGTAAGCGGTCGTCGCAGCCTATTGGCGTTCGCAACACCACGGGAATTTTACTCGCGCACTGCCAATCTTCTGACCTAAGGCTGTTTCGTCACAGTACCCAGAGATTTCTTTGCCATATCTCACCCTTCAAACCGGAACACGGGTATATAAATATAGCTGCTTGGCGGCAGAAATAGGTAGGACAGAGGTACCCCAGGCAGGCGACTTTTGTATAAAGTCTCCCACTGGTCTTATTTCGCGTAACAAAATTAAAAATAAAAATAAATCCAAAAATTTAATTCTGTGTCTCAGTACGTTGGTAAAACCAAACGACAACCAACATCGTGGTGTTGATTTTAAATGTCGGCGTCGTAAACAATCACTCTCGTATTTTTTCCGAACGCGCCAATAGAAGCAGTTCACAGAACTTCAAAAAAGTAAATTTTTTTACAGAATGTGTATTACCGCTATAAGAACAATCACAAATATAATATACAAAGTTATGTATATGAACGTGTCTGTTTGTCTTCGTCTGGTGTTTCAATGAGAATGAGAATAGTAGGGCTCATCAAAGCAGCCCGTCTGAGGAAGTACCTCCACCTCACAGAAAACGGCACCAAAATAGTAACAACCTAAACGGTTGTTGTGTGTCTCCGTAGGAGTTGCTGTGTTAGCAGCAGAGGTGGCATCACGCGAATGATACTTAATGTATTGCAAGCGTTTATAGGCTACGATAACAGCTTTATGTCAAGTGCGCCATATGCTCCTATGCTTTCCGACGTTGTCTAAAAAAAGTAATATTTTTTCAATTTATTTTTACAATATACGGAATTCGAATACAGGGATTTTTGCAGTTCATTTAAAAAATAAGTTTAGTACGGAATCAGTCATAAGAGCTTGACTCACACTTAACCAGTCTTTTAAAAAGTTTATTTATGCTCGTTACACAAAATATGCGAGCAACTCATTATTTTCGAAGTCAGTTAAGAAAGGTATCGAATATCTACGAAAGTATTCGACAACACATTTTTATCTTGCACTCGCGAAGATAAAACTGGAGCTAAATAAACGCCCGTATGTTTTATGGTCGACGTGTGTGGTAATAAAAAAAATATACAGTTTATTTTGTGTGGTAGAGAGGCAGCAAGTTATAAAAAGAGAGTGTACTACCTAGCAATTGCCGTCGTGGAGAAGGTACGGATATAGAGCTGGCATATTGTTTTGCTATTCACTTTATATCTGACACAGTTCTGTATATTTAGACGAGCGAATCTTGTATAGGTATATATACTTAGTCTGGCCATAAATACTGTTACAATTAAAAATAAACAAAATATTACATTTGAATTTGGAATCTGTTATTTTTATATAACAATAAAAATTTGTAAACATTATATAAATAAATAAATTATTATTAATTATTATTAAATTATTATATAATGATTGTTCATTGATTTATCTCATTTTGGCGCCAATATATTGTACAATATTTTGCGATATTAAAATGGAGTGGGGTGATAAAGAAAACCGAATCGCTGTGATTGCATTACACAAAGTAGGTATGGAGCCAAATGCAATTTTTAAAACTCTCCATACGCTTGGTATTAGTAAAATGTTTGTGTACCGGGCTATTAATAGGTACAATGAGACCTCCTCTGTTTGTGACAGAAAAAGATCTGGCTCTCCAAGTAGTGTTCGCACGGAAAAGGTGGTCAAAGCAGTAAGGGAAAGAATTCAAAGAAATCCTGTCCGACAGCAAAAGATTTTATCTCGGGAGATGAAGATAGCACCTAGAACCATGTCGCGTATTTTAAAAGATGACTTAGGACTTGCAGCCTATAAGAGACGTACTGGTCATTTCTTAACTGATAATTTAAAAAAGAATAGGGTGGTAAAATCGAAACAACTACTGAAGCGGTACGCAAAGGGAGGTCACAGAAAGAAATTGTTTACGGATGAGAAAATTTTTACAATTGAGCAACATTTTAACAAACAAAATGATCGTATTTATGCTCAAAGCTCTAAGGAAGCTTCCCAATTAGTCGACAGAGTGCAACGTGGGCACTATCCGACTTCAGTGATGGTTTGGTGAGGTATTAGCTATGAAGGAGTGACTGAGCCATACCTTTGTGAAAAAGGTATCAAAACATCGGCACAAGTTAAAGATAAAGATAAAGATAAAAATCATTTATTTGCCATTAGGCCCTTACGGGCACTTAGACACGTCTTACATTCTTTAAATTAAATCATATTGTATCTTAATAATTTTCCAGTTCTTTTTTTTTTTTTTTTACTTTTAATCTCTCTTTTTTAATCTACCAGCATTTCGGAAATGACCATTGGCGAAGAAGAAATGCCAAAAGAAACTTGCCAATATGGGTCTTTTTTTTCCATCGTTAAAATATATTACAATAAATATATGTGAGTGTACATATAGTGAAATCAAGTGGTACAATTAAAGATATATTAATACATGTGCTGAATCATTTCCAAGCATCTCTATCAGTTAGATATTCATCGATTCTATAATAACCCTTCCTGCACAGAGTATTTTTGATGTACCTTTTGAACATATTCTCAGGCAAGGACAGAACTGTTTCAGGTAATTTATTATAGAATCGAATACAATTTACAATAAAAGATCTACTAGTCTTAGCAAGTCGATGTACAGGCATACGCAATCTATTCTTACTTCTAAGATTTTCACTAAATTTAGAAAATGACTCTATATTTTTACGAGCATACATTATATTCTCATAAATATACTGAGAGGTAACCGTGAGGATATTTATTTCTTTAAATAGTTCTCTAAGAGATTCCCTGGCGCCCATGTTATAAATAGAGCGGATGGCTCTCTTTTGTAATATAAAAACAGTTTCAATGTCAGCCGCTTTTCCCCACAACAGTATACCATACGACATAATGCTATGAAAGTAGCTGAAGTAGACTAAGCGCGCAGTAGCCACATCCGTCAATTGTCTAATTCTCCTAACCGCATATGCGGCGGAGCTGAGCTTACTGGTCAGTTTTTTTATGTGGGGGCCCCACTGCAATTTGGAGTCTATTGTAATTCCAAGAAATACAGTATCATTAATAAATTCTAGTATATTATTGTTAATGAAAACTTCTGTATTGGCAGAAGGCACATTTGGTAGACTAAATTTTATACATTTGGTTTTGGTTGAATTTAATAAAAGATTATTACATGTGAACCAATTTAGAATTTAGAATGGCAGATAGAACACTATTTACATTGTCAATATTTTCGCACCGGCGAGTAACATTAAAAATCAAAGAAGTATCATCAGCAAACAGTAGTATATCCGCCATTTTCTGCACCATGTAGGGCAGATCATTCACATATACTAAAAATAAAAAGGGGCCCAATATAGAGCCCTGGGGCACCCCAATATTAACATTGCTACCTTTAGATTTGACCCCATTTATATCAACAGTCTGTATTCTGTTACTTAAATAAGTTGCAATCAAATTATAGGCTTTACCTCTAACTCCATAATGGCACAGCTTGAGCAATAATGTCCGGTGGTCGACACAATCAAAAGCTTTGGAGAGATCACAGAAGACCCCAATGGCGTCCTGGGATCTCTCCCATGCGCTAAGAACATGCTTGACCAATGCTACTCCTGCATCTGTAGTGGATTTACCTGCTGTAAATCCGTATTGTGAATTATGAAAAATTTCATTGGTCTTAAAATAGAGTTGCAATTGGTCAAGCATTATCTTTTCAAATACTTTACTCAATACTGGCAAAATAGATATGGGTCTATAATTCCCCAGTTCACTTTTTTCACCAGACTTGAATAATGGAATCAATTTACTAAATTTCATCAAGTCTGGGAATACACCCATATCTATACATTGATTAAAAATAAGTGCCAAGTGTGGAGCTATAGACTCAATAATATAATAAAATACTCTTATAGACATTCCCCAATGATCCTCTGAGTTTTTAATGTTTAATTGTTTAAAAGTTTTAATAATGTCGCTTGACTGAATATGTGTAAATTTAAACAGCTCCACACTTTGTTGTACATTCTCCTTTAATAACTCATCCGCAGCATGTGGAGATGAGAGTTAAGGGAGTCAGTGGTACTGTAAGGGATATTAAAGAAGTAGTCATCAAATAGATTTGCTACTTGTTTTGCAACTGTTACAGTTTGATTATTATGTTTAATAGAATACTCATTATCCCGTGGTTTATCTTTACCTGTTTCTTTTTTAACAATATCCCATACTGCCTTTATTTTATTTGTAGACTGTTTAATTTTGTTTTTAATATACATAGATTTTGCAACTTTGCAAACGTGTTTAAATATTTTGGAATAATTTTTAACATATTTAACAAAGTCTGGGTCAAATCTATAAGGCTTTTCTCCATATAATTCAAACATTTTGTTTCTACTTATTAATATACCTGTAGTTGCCCAGTCATTAAACTTAAATTTATTTGTGGCATTAATCTGTTTACTTTTGAATATTTTCTGGTATTCACTGGATAGAATATGAAACAATTTTGTGTATAACAAGTCAGGATTGTCTACAGAGTAATCCAATGAAGGCAACCTGTCCCCCAGTACATTGTTGTACTTAACAAGCTTGTTGGTAGTCAGTGGTCTATATAATACATGACTTTTTAAATCTGTCTTCTTCGAACATTGGTATACCACTAACTGACCACAATGATCTGAAGGCAAGTCGCCAATTATTGATTTATTTATATGCTCACAATGACAAAAAATATTATCTAGACAAGTTGCAGATGTGGCTGTTATACGTGTAGGCTCCAGGAAGACATTTTGTAAATTAAATGATTTAAATAAATTTAAAAATCTAAGGGTTATCTGTGTATTTACTAGAATGTCTACATTAAAATCACCACAGACTATAATGTCTTTTTTACCTATGAAAACTTTTCTCAAAGTATCCTCCATTACCTGCTCAAATTGTGTAAAGTCACCGCTCGGAGGTCTGTATACACAAATAATTATGTAATTATCTAATTCAGCACATGACATCTCAATAGTGCATTCAATAGAGAGCCTAACAATGTCCTTACGTTCTTTAGCTCTATGGCAATTTTTTGTTATAATCATTGAACCGCCTCTAATCGAAGACTCTCTATTAAAGCAACTAACTATTTTATAGTTGTTAATCCCAAATAACATTTCACTTTTGTTTAACCAATGTTCAGTTAAACATAAAATATCAATATTACGTTTTTCTAAAAATAAGTGAACTATTTGTTCACAGCCAGGAAAGCCTTGGATATTTTGGTGTACTAAATTTAGGTTTTGCTTCCCTTTTGTCTTTCTATGCAGTTTAAATCTGCAGTCAAATCTATACAATTATTTTGTCGTTTACATTGTAAACTGTTTATGTTATTAATATTATAGGCCACTAAAGTGGCTATCTTATGTCTACATTTCTTTGAAAGATATGTCATATCTTTTGTCAAATAAAAATTACTAATAAAATTATTAGTGTCAAAAAATATAAATTTGTCATTGTGACAACATGTCAAATGATATAAATTGTTAATATTGTAAATGTTAGTATTTATTTTTGGTAACTGGCAACTAACATATGGAAGTGCGCATAATAATATCTTATTAACCTTTAACTGGTACAATTTATCTAATGCATTAATAATATCTATTTTTTGGATTTCTGTACTATTCCCTATTAATAGAACAATGGTAGTATTGTCATCCACCTGTGTATTCATAATTTTTTCAACAATTTGGCTGTAGGTTGCGTTCGGCATACAATAATTAATAATATTGCCTTTTACATAGTTACTCATTAGTGGGCCTAGGTTACAGCCTATTTTATCAGAAAATACTATGGTTTTATACTTAGAAACTAAACTACTGTCACAAGTAGCTGAATTCAGAATATTATATTTTTTAGCTGAAACACCCGCTGAAATGGGTTGGGTGTCACTTGTGTTACTACAGGTACAGCGATTACTTAGTGAATCAAACCTATCTGCATTGTATCTACTGATTTCAAGTAGTTCATCCAATGCCAAAATATGTTCCTTTATTTGGCCTTGTGATGAACTGTATTTAGCAGTTAAATCGTGAAGCGACTTAGTCAAGTTTTCAATTTTACATTGCAGGTATTTTATGTCAGTATCGTACATGTGTTGTCTTTCCACCATTTGTTTTTGACATAACTTAAGATCTGAATGAAGTTTAACATTAGTCATAGATGTTTTCTTATATTTTGAAATGTTATGACATTTAGTTTTTAATGTTTTTTCTAATTTGGACACAGATTTCTTAACTTTTAAATGTATCAAGATACCATTCTTGAGAAGGTAGTGAAGGCCCTTAACAACACCATGTTCAATAACCAAGAATGGTCCTTCCAGCAAGACTCGGCGCCGGGTCATAAAGCTCGGTCTACGCAGTCTTGGTTGGAAACGATCGTTTCGGACTTCATCAGAGCTGAAGACTGGTCGTCGTCTAGTCCTGATCTTAATCCGCTGGATTATGATTTATAGTCAGTTTTAGAGAGTACGGCTTGCTCTAAACGCCATGATAATCTGGAGTCTCTAAACCAATCCGTACGATTGGCAGTGAAGAATTTTCCCATGGAAAGAGTACGTGCTTCTATTGATAACTGGCCTCATCGTTTAAAGGACTGTATGGCAGCCAATGGAGACCACTTTGAATAAGCTTTTTATATTTTAAATTGTTTTATATTTATGTATTAAACTAACACACGGTAAAAGTAATAAATGTTATTTGCAATAGAATTTTTTTTTCTTTGTTTCAGTATTTATGGCAAGACTAGGTATTGGTATATGGTATATGGTTTTAATGATTTGAATCTAATTTTGTATGTAGATAAAGTTTAGCTTCTTAGCGCAATGCCACCTCAACTGCTGCTATTTGACTGCGGTGTTATGTGACTTGGAAGTACTTTTCCATAAGAGCTGCTTGTACACATCGGCTACCTCTCTTTAAAATATCCAGATCTAGATAAATAGACATGTTCATGCACACAATTCTTTTATCCTGTGTGATAATCGAACCCACGAGCGTTAGCGTCAAAGTAGCATTACTAGCCACTGTGACACCGACTACGTCTGACGTCGTCTAACAACAAACAGCACAGATCAGGCGAACCGTGCACTTATTTCCTATTCAAAGTACTCTATAAAGCAATCTTTTTTTTATTTTCATCGTTTGTGCTACCCGTATTTTATATTCAGGATTTTTTCAGCCATTTGTTAAAAATTTCAGGAGTCATTCGGTCGCTGAGTTTAGCGATTCATCGATATGTGAGCACGGTTTTTTATTTACGGGTATTTTTAAACTAGAAAACAGAAAATAGTAAATCAACGATCGGTACAACGAGCTGAAGTGGCAGTAGGCAGGCCAAACAGAACCGATAGTCGCTGGAGGCGAAGGTTTTGCTAATGGAGTACGGTTGTATAAAAAATGCCCTTCACTGCGTCAGGTATGGCGAAGTTTAAGGTCACGTGCAATGGATTGGGCTGTGGTCGGGATTTCGCTGTGTGATAGAATAAGAAATGAGGATATCCGCAGTAGAGCTGAAGTAACTGATATAACGATATGCAACCTGAAGTGGCAGTCGGCCACATTGCTCTTAGAACCGACAGTCGCTGAGCAAAGAGGTTCTCGAATGGCGTCCTATGAATACCAATGCACACAGCGTGGGACGAACCTCCTCGTAATGGAGCTAGAGGAGGAGGAAGGAGACAGGAGGAGAGAAATTTGTAGGAAATTGATGGATGCAGGTGACTCAGGATCGAGGCGAGTGGCCTCTCCAGAGGGGTGGCCTATGTCCAACAGTGGACGAATACTGACTGATGATGTTGATAATGATGTGATGAGAATGGTGTTCCCGATGGTGAGTAATCGCAGAGACGACGGCAGCAGTCGAGGCAAAGAAGACCGAAGCAGTCATGGCAGTGACGGCATGTATCTGCTAACGGTAGTGGATTGGTGCTGGCCAGAGCTAGTTCGCGTGAACTTATCGATGGAAGAAGCAAACTACTTGTTTCAAGATAAAAATCATATTGCGTGTAAATGTGACTTTCTCAATATAACCCCTGAATTTATTAACTATATTGGCTGTAACTAAGTAAATAACTCTACAATTCTAGCAATTTATGATCTTTTGAAGAGGGTTACATATTGCATGGACAAAAGAACGGACATATATCTTTATGGCCATGTTAAGGGCATTTGACCACACTAACATATTAATTATGAATCTTGAGTCTTAAGCAATCCGAGGTTAAGCATTGTACTTATTCAACACATTATGCATTTTAGACAAATAATACGCAGACCTATACATACTAAAGTCAATTACAGGAACACAGAAATTGCACAGTCAAATGAAACTAAATTCCTAGGAATTACGCTAGACAGCTCACTAAATTAGAAACCACATACTATATAGCACTATGTAATAAAATAAGGTAATATATATGTGTAGGGTTTTGAACCCTACCTAAAATATTTAGTGCAGACACAACGCTTATCGCATATAATGGTTACATCGCATCAATTCTGCTCTACGGAATTATTTTCTGGGGTATGTCTACTAACACCGATATGGTGTTCAAAGCGCAGAAGAGATATGCAAGAGCAATATGTGGATTACGACAAATTGATTCTTGTAAGTCTTATATACTTTAAGTTTTTGAAAATACTTACTCTTTCCTGTGTGCACATATAAGGGAAACTGGTGTTTACAAAAAAGAATACAAATTTATATACACTATCTTCACAAGTGTAAACGCGCAGCTTCAGGACTCCGTAAGGTTATGTTTAGGACCATCACACACAACACTTCGTAATAAGAGCGTATTCCAAATGTCGGTATTTATTAACAACCACATACCAAACTATATAAGGGAACTACCATTACCAAATTTAAAAAATCGACTTGGCAAACGAAGTTTACGACCGTGTCGATGATTTTGATGAAATGATAGAGATTTGTAACATAGTTTAATTATTGTAACAGACATTTTAATGACATTTTTAATTCAGGTGAAGTAATTCGACTAATCCTCTTTGATTATTGCCTCTTGAGATCATTTCTTTTTAGTTTTACATAAAATTTTGAAATATTGTAAGCAATGTTGCAGGGTATAACTGATCCCATTGTATGTTCGTAACACCATTATTTGTACCTATGTACCGCAATAAAGAACGATAATGATTATGATTAAAAAACTCAGTGCAAATGACTTTTCAATCGCAGAGTATCACCCATATAATATGGAATTATAATTAAAATTTATTATTAATATGATAGATTTACGTTTTCTTACTTGAAAACTATAAAGCAAAATTTATATAATTACTTTCTTATTTTCAAAATAGAAATCAATGTATCATGTATATCAAAATAGAAATCAAAAGTGGAGGGCATTAAAATTTGTTGATAGGATCCCAAAATGTGGCAAGAACTAAGGTGTCATAGAAGAAGTGACGAATTCGATGTTCGAATTACTAGCAATCGCTACTTTATCGTCAACGGTTTCGGGTTCGATTCTTATACAAGTCAAAAATTTGTGTGTCAAAACACATCTGACATTTTGTGTATTTTGTATGTATTTTTTTGTACACACAAGTACAAAAAAATACATATTTTCGTACGTTGTTAGTTTACTTACCATAGTACGGAGAACGAAAGAAAGAAATTGATTTAATTCAAATATTGGTACATTGAGGTTGTTTACTAAAATATTTGTTTCACACAATATTTCGCCTGAATTAGTAGGGACAATTAGGTTAGTTTGTACTTATTTCTACATTAAATTACCTGCGTCAATATCCATATTCTAATTACAAACTGTCATTTAAAAATTCATATCTATGTAACGCTACAGTCTGATGGTAACGTGAAAATATATATACTGATACGATGAATATTTAATATATTATTGAGGAGTGTCCCTTTTACTTGTATTTATAAAAGAATTATTAAATTTGTTAACGGAATTGGATCACATGTGCTCTAGTATACAGAGAGGTATTAAATAATTAACATACTCGCTCAATACTCAGGTAATGGCATCATCATCATCCGAGCATTAGTTCCGGTCGCGTCCTAAGCTTTCGCTTCGGGGCCCGGGGTCCGCTTTCCTTCCAGGTCCTGCTTTTCCACTTCACACGGTCTTCGGCATCCCTTACTGTGAGACCATTGGCACGCATGTCATCCCTTACGACGTCAAGCCAGCATTTCTTGGGCCTACCCATTCGCCGGGACCGGGCGGAGGTGGCATGGCCAGACATTTGTTCCCCACGTAACTTGCCAGTTTTTGTAATATGTGGCCGTACCAGCGTAGGCGAGGCTCTTGCAGTTTGTCTGCTATGCCACCGACATGAAGGCTACCGCGAATGCGTGAGTTCTTTGCGGGAGTTCATATCCATCTCCGTGACACGCAGCTCCTGCTTGTGTTGCTCAAGTACAGGCCACGCCTTGCTGCCATATAAAAGGACAGGTCTTATCATGGATATATAAACCTATCCGTTCAGCTTAATTATACTTGACGGGCTCGGTGGCGCAGTGGTGAAACGCGCTGTAACGCTACTTTGACGCCAACGCTCGTGGGTTCGATTCCCACACAGTACAAACATTTGTGTGCATGAACATGTCTGTTTGTCTTGGTCTGGGTATTTTCTATGTATAATAAGTACATATGTATTTACAAACAAAAAATGTTTTTCGTAAGGTTATCAGTTGTCTAGTACCCATAACACAAGCTTCGCTTACTTTGGGGCTAGGTGGCGCTGTGTAATTTGTCCGACGATATTTATATTATTATTTATATATCTATGTATAATCGGCACTTATACATAGATAATAGCAGCCATCAAGAAATAAAATAAACATAAAATAAATCCTGAACACTCAGTACTAAGAATGACACAAAATAATTTCATCACAAGTAAAAATGTTTGACGTGCAGCGAAGTGGGCACGGGTCAGCTATATTGAATATTGAACGACGGGTTTAGTAAATTTAAGTTCAATTTTGCGTTAAAATTACTGTTAAGAATATACATTTGAAGGCTACTATTACACCGTTTATATAAATACGTATATCTACGCACTTTTGTTTAAGGTTGTACTTTATTTTACATAGTCTGATTTTAGGATTCAAGCTCAATTTTACGATAAATATTAAAATCTACCCTCACTAATATTTGTGTTAATATAACAGTTACTTGATAAGTAAATTACGAGTAGTTATGTGGCGCTCGGTTCTTTCTGCCTTTTTTTTTCTTTGGTGTGAGGTTATAGATAGATAGAAGTAAATTGTTGTATGTGAACGGAATGAAGTTATCTTTTTTTTGGTTTGCTTTGTTTTCTTTAGTTGGCTTTTTTTAATACAGGTTACAGTTTAAATACTTGTCACATAATTAATTTGTATTTTAAAATATATAAATCAAGGTACGTACATATCGATTTTTATATTTAAAGTACAAATTAATGTTTCATATATACATTTGTGTGTATGAACATGTCTGTTTGTCTTGGTCTGGGTATTTTCTATGTATAATAAGTATGTATTTACAAAAAAAAAATGTATTTATGTATGTTTATCAGTTGTCTAGTACCCGTAACACAAGCTTCGCTTACTTTGGGGCTAGATGGCGCTGTGTAGTTTGTCCGACAATATTTATTATTTATTATATGGACCCCAAAACAGCTGGATCTATTTTGATCAAATTTTCGGGCAATTTTCAAATTAGCCCAGCGGATGATCCTGTGGTTGGTAGCGATCGACTCAATAGTGCTACATGTGTAAAACCGGGACGGGTCACTAATGTTAACTAATATAAACAATAATTACAGATTTAAAACAGGCGGGCCGTATGCTTGTTTTCCACCTTTGTATACACAAAATAGTGTAATGAAAATATGTTTATCTAGAATAACAATAAAGGCAGAAAGACGAATACCGTAATTCTTATTTGTTGTTGCGTGAAATCCTTTAATGGACTAAGTAATACCTGACTATCCTTGTGTCAACACACGTAACTGCTACCGACGGCTCTTTAACGAATTTTCCGATCGCGTGATCCGATTCAATCTGAAAACACACGGTAATCCGTTCGGAGCGGGTCCGAGGCGGCTAGCGGATTTGGCATTTAAATTACAAGCGAATGAGTGAAAGGAATGATAGACAGAAATATACATCGAAAACTGATAATCATAAATATTGATAGCATTATATCACAAAGTTATCAAAATAGTTGGTAAATTTTCAAATGTGTGCCGAGCTGAATTACAACTCCCTAGACAGTAGGTAAGCGAGTGAGTGATATTATCGGTTTTTAATTTTTATTACTTTCATTGTATAAACTAATTATCATCAAATATTTACAATTATTACATCGTCGTAGGACAATACTTTTAATGATATAATCCAGATCAATTCATCAACAAAATAAGGACGAAAAGAAAGTCTAAATGAAGTCGTTTTTTTTTGCAATATTTTTTCACTATAATCTATTCTAATTAGGAAGTCATATAACGACTCTTTACACTAACATACTCTGCTAGAAACTCACACTTGGTCGGGTTTCTGTACAACCGCTTAAAAAAGTGAGTTCCCAACTGAATCTGGTCTGGATACAATATGTATATTCGTCATAATTTTCGTATTGTCCTTGTTCATCTTAAGATACTCGTTGGGATGCTCTGTCAAGGTCTTCGAGCATTGTGCCTAGCTCCTTCAACCTTTCCGCTATGATAACTATATTATTGCAAAGCGAAAGTGGATAATATATTCACCATTGATATTGATACCAAACCGTATAGCGGCAATAGCAATACAAAATTCCATGCTATCGATATTTCAGTTGTAAAGATATAGCCCTATGACAGACCAACAGATAGTGGAACCTAAGGTTCCGTTGGTATTCTTCGGGTTCGCAAAAAGACATTCATGGATGGTATACATCTAGAATGCTTTCGAATATTGTGCTTTATAAATGTTTCAACTGCTTCGGGTACAAACATAATTTTACTCCTTGTGTGTTCATATTAAGCTCAGTTTTTCCAACGGCTGAGCAGTGATGTTGCGCAATTAGCATTGCACAACATGCAACTGAAATCTGTTCTGTGATTGGCGGTGAGCATTGTCACTTCGTTTAAAGGCTCGAGGGATTAGCAAACTAGTCGGCGGTACCATGGGGAATAACCTGAGGTACCACAAAAGTATTGGTAATGGCTTGACGAGCTCGGTGACACATAGCGCAGTGGTTTGTGATGCTACTTTGACAGAAACGCTCGTGAGTTTTCCACACAGGACAAATAGTTATGTAGCTGTTTGTCTTGGTCTGGCTATCTTTAAGAGCGGTAGGCGGAGGCGTTAAAGCAGGCCGTTTGGGGATGTACCTCCACCTCACAGAAAACCGCAGCCAAATAACAACTGCCTAGAGGGTTGTTGTGTTCCTGCGCGTGAGTGAGGTCACCAGTAAGCTCCCAAGGAGTTGCTGTGTGAGCAGCAGAGGAGGCAACCCCCGAGTGATACTTAATATATCGCAAGCGTTAATAGGCTACGGTACCCGTATTCCGTCAGGTGGACCGTATGCTTGTATGCCTCCCGACGTAGTATAAAAAAAAAGTGTCTCCACTTTACAAAAACCGCAGTGAACTTTTAACTCCCGGGAGGGTTGCCGTGTTCCTGTGTATGAGTAAGGTCACCAGTAAGCTCATAAGGAGATGCTGTATTAACAGTAGAGATGCCATCGCGCGAGTAAAACTTAATGTATTGCAATATAAGCTACGAATTTGGTAGTAATTACTTTCATAGTTTCACCAATTTATCGGCAATCATGCTCTATGCCTAGCACAGGCCACATAGTACGAGAAAGGAGAAAGTTACTCATATTTCTTATAAACTTAGTCTTAGTGGAACTTTAACGAAACATATACTTTGTGTTGTAAGATATTGAAACATTTTTTATCTAACAGAAGAGAACTATCTGTTCTATGTAGAAAATGGGCTCCAGTGAATTACTTAAAGAACTGTTTGAAGAAATAAATATCCTCATGGTGTCTTCTCAGTATATTTATGAACACATGTGCTCGTAAAATTGTAAAGTCCATTTCAAGATTAGTGAAAATCTTAGAAGCATACAGGAGTTATGTACATCGGCTTGCTAAACTGGTAGATTTTTTGTTGTAAATAGTATTTGATTCTATAATAATAGTTCTATCCTTTAACTGAAATAGTTCTGTCCTATCCTAAGAACATCTTCAATAGGCAAGTTAAAAGTTCTCTTTGTAAAAGTGCTCATTACAGAATTGGCTGACTGAATATGAACGGATGTGTCAATTTTTTTTTATATTGCCACTAGATACTCGTATCATTATAGTACCGCTATTTATATATTAATTAATTAAAAAAACGAAAACTATGAGAAGTCAATAAAAATAAATTACCGGAGGGAGACTTTGTACGAAAGTCGTCTGCATGGGTACCTCTGTATCACCTATTTCTACCGCCAAGCAGCTGTATTTATATAGCTGTGTTCGGGTTTGAAAGGTGAGATATGGCAGAGAAATTACTGGGTACTATGACGAAACAGCGTTAGGTCAGATTGGCAGCGCGCGAGTAACATCCCCGTGGTGTGGCGAGCGAGCAAAAGATGCGAGCCGCATGTTTGTTTGTTAATCTAGTTGTATAAAAGAAAAAAAAAATAATGAAATTTCATTTCAAAAATGCGGGACTTGTCTAAGTGCCCGCGAGAATACAATAGCAAAGTAAGAATTTTTGACAGTCGCTGTAGTTGACGAAAACAGTATGACGTCATGAATTGAAAATACATTCGTTGCATTTCATCAATTTGATATTTTGTCCTTTTTAACGCTAAAATGATGGTATGTTTCATGAGAAATGGCTCAACATAGCCAAGGTAAAAAATATAAACTATGCACATTGCATTTTAGCTCTAATACTAGTTAATTACCTATATCGGAATAGTAGATTGTATGACAAGGGAGCAAAATAGTATTTTTACGGCGAGGGCGCTACTTTGAGCCACGAGCGAAGCGAAGGATGCTAGAAAAGAATCCCAAGCGTAGCGAGGGATTCTAACGTAGAATCCTGAGCGCAGCGAGGGATTTAAAGTACATCACCCGAGGGAAAAATAATTTTCTCTCGAGTAGATATACTCTACATTTCATCCCCTTTCTATGAGAAAATAAATAAGAGACGGTGTTATGTAATTAATAAATATATTTAATTAAAAACCAGTTGAGAATGCGCAAGCTTGCATTGCCAGAGGAACACCTGGCTCGTCAATTAATTATATAACAATTCAATTTTTTTTTTTTGATTAAATTTAATTTGAATGGAATCTTAGGTGTAACCTTCTGCTACAGAGCTGAATTTCAACCCTCCGTGCCGCAACAGTAAGGTCCGCTCCAGAATCTGCCAAAAGTGTAGCGAACGTTCGTCGAAAACAATGTCCTGTATGTGTATAGCTTGCAATCGGGCAACTTCAAGTATATAGCGATTTTCTAAGGACATTGAAGATATTCTATTTTTTCTCATAACCTGTTTGAAGCACTTTCTATTTTGATACCTAATAAAAAATCTATTAGATGTTATACGAGAAGGACGCAGGCTCTGATATTTTTCCACTGTTCGTTTGTACAGGCCACGGATGACGAATGTCCGAAATATTTTTGTTTTTGTGTCACTTGAATTTACTAAAAGTATTTAGTGTGAGTGTTTTTTGACATCATCGACTGTTATTTTTATAAGCTCGTTACTACGATAAGTTCCATGTATGCCGAATATTAAAGCCACCTGTTACAAAACGGAAAGGAAATCAGGCAAATAGGTACAATACGTACACGTTTTAAAACACTCTGTTTATAGATTACAATGGAAAAACTAAAAGATACATACTTTTGTTGCGAGAAATTCCTTATCAGGCGCGTCGTTCAAAAAAGTCTCAACGTTTTGATGAGAAAATATTTTTGATTTCTTTGGTTTGTGTCCTTCGGATAGTCTCTTCAGATAAGCTAGTAATTTTGAGTAGCTATCCATTTTAATATTTTTATTGGTATTTACTGTAGATTTAAGCATTGAGTATATACTCCAAAGGGTAGAAGGTTGTTTAGTTTTCGCCAATTCTTGAAAATAGGCCAAAAACACATTTTCCGAAAACGTTTTCGCTCCTTTTCTGTTTTTCCATAGAATGAAATTGTCATAGGCCCTTAAATATTTTTCCCGGGATTTCGTGGGTAATAAGTTTTGTACGACGTTGTTAGCTTCTATAGTTATTGTTTCAGGAGTTAATGCATTGTCACTTTCATAACTCGACGTAGAACTCATTATTTTTGCAAAATACAATAAAGTATGTACTGATTACAAGAACAGAGACGTAATTCGCGCGCTTTTGTTTTTTTTTTTCAGTGAGCGCAGGTCCCCGCGCCGCGCAGCCAACATGTACCAGTCAGAAATTCATACATTTGCGTTCAATTTCTATGAATGATACATGTTCCAAATTCAAATCTCATTTCAGCCCGCTAAAAAGTTCCTATCAGAAAGGAGCTATTTTGCTCCCACTTATAGAGGAACTAAGCGACACTTTTCGAGTAGAAGGGATGAAAAGATATTAAATCTTTACGCCTGATCCAGGTATGCAAGCAGAAAGAAACAAACGCCACAATACGCGGGCGGACCATACATACCTCGTTAGCTTCTTTCTTTTCTCTCTCATAACTCTTTTTACACACGCTCGCCGGTTCTTAGTGCTCCTGACATCCTCTGATAAGACTCGACCGATTTGTCGTTCGTGGTAGTCCTAAGACTAACAGTCTTTTTTTTAAGTCTGTTAAAGACAGTAGTCGTTTCCTTTGGCCCATATCTTCTTTTTCTTATGCTACTAAGACGCAAAACAAGTGTACGAGCTATAGCTCTACATTGTGCAATATGTTAACGTAGGCATTATGCGCGCGACTCATTGTCGTAAAATATAGATATAATTAATTTAGTATCAATAAAGCCGCCGTGGAATCAACAGTGCAATTTATTATTCTATCAGTTGGTACTCCTCGTAATTATCAATATCATCTTAAATCAATCAATATCAACAAGTGTGTATGGTAAAAGACCGTACAACAAGCATACAGCCTGCCTGATGGTAAGTAATTACCGTAACATTTGGAACACCAGCGATGGCACTCTTATGCTGCTGACCATATAAACCGCTACACGTATTTCTTGTAAAACTCCATGCTGTAGGAAAACATCGGTTGAGAGTTCATTGTATTATCTGAAGAAAACTTCTCTGGAATCGCACAGTACGCGACCGTTGCGGTTCCAGCATGTGAGGATATATACCCCGTCCGGCGATAATCTCTTTGTGAATGAAAAAAAAGCACAAAAGAACGAGAAATTGCTTTAAAGGCTGAAGATTTCAAAAACAAACTCCGGTTTAATTACATAAAGTCATATTTAGATGATTTACTGTCACGTACACTTGGGTTCACGAAAATTGTGCACGATTTTGTTACATTCAAATATTTTGGCGATGCCGCCGAGCGTATAAGGAAGAGATTTCCTCGTGTGCGTGATGTTTTTGCATACGAGTGAGCAGAATATGTAATTGTTTGTGGAGATTGTCCGACAGTGTACTGGCTTCTTTAGCCTGACCTGCATAACCTAGAATGTTTGTAGATACTTTTCTTTGTTTTAGAGTTAGGTTAGGTGATGAACGAAAAGAGCTATGAATATTAAAGAAATGAGCGTGGCATGTAAGGATTGATAAAGGTTGTTGTGCTCGGTTCACTCTGCCTACCCGGCAGCAGACTTATTTTATTTATTCAATGGAAGGCAAGCGCACATACTGCCTATTTAGTGTGAACTCGTTACCGTAGGCTATGACTTTTTGAAGTAAAACTTCTTTACGCATGCTTGACTTGGGGAGTAAGCTGGTGAATGCGTGACGAGAGCGTTACGAAAAGTGTTCGGGCGAGGCAAACGGAAGTTGAGAGGGAGATATAAGTTAGTGAAGATAGAAAGAGCGAGAGTTACTTTTCGTATAATACTATAGGGGCAAGAGAGAGAGGTGCGAGCACACATTTTCTTTCTCTCTTTCTCTCATAGCGAGTTAAGTTTCGTATATGTAAGACACAGTGCGGGCCTATTGTCTGTATCACACTATGGAGCTAAAGAAGTTTTACTTCAGTCGTGTGGTCTAAAGCACACTAATTTTTTTTTATACGACGTCGGGAGGCATTCGAGCATACGGCCATCATTAGTCAGCAGCCATCATTAGTATCTCGTTATCACAATTTCATAGTATATACAATTTTGCATGTCTGGATACAGACTGGATACACGATCCATATCTTCCGAATATAACACCAATTCTAAAGTATATTCTATATAAAATTACTGATTGGTTTTCAATTGATATATCAAGAATGGCTTGAAGGATTTAGATAATTGAAAGTGTATTTGGACTGCGATCATTCTACTGATTTCTGAGACGTTTCAACTTGTCCCCGGTTCGAATCCTGGCATGCACCATTAAATTCATGTTTCCGGATTTATGTATATTTTTACCTAAAATTATGTCAAATTATTATTTTCGATAAAAATGTTGCCTAAAATAAATAAATTTCAATTAATTTATTAATGATTAGTCAAAAAGTTATTTCAAAACCGAGTCCTTTTGAGCTTTTATTTCATTTAGTCGAGTACAGTTTTATCCATGAAAGTGATCTATGATGATCACATGTAATATTGGTGAACATTTGATGTAGATGCGCTGACAAACTAAAAAAAATATGAAATTGAAATTTTCAATTAAAAAAGGGAAGTTTCGATGTACCCTATGATTGTAAAGAATATAGTAAATTAAACCAAATGTGAATAGTTATATACTTCACATTTAAAATTCACTAGTTATTACGCCAAGCTCCTCACCGGGTAGCTCGCGTCACAGGACTTGATCTATACACACCTCTCTTGCTTTATTGACATTTACAGTGCTGTTCATGCACGCTCGCCAAAAAAAGACGGCCTATTGGGTCATAGTTGGTGAGACTAGGTCTTCCTCGGCTCCTAACATCCTTCCACTTCATTATTTAACTCTTTATACTATTCTGTTAACCGTGGCTTTGCCCGTACCGTAGCGGAATATTAAATAGTTTAAGACCTTCCTCAAGAATTGGGCTTTCAAATTCAAAAATATTTTTTTCAAATCCGACTGATAATTCCAGAGAAAAGCGAGTTCAAACAAACAAACAAAAAATAATATATAGATAACATTTAATACTTATGGTTTAGAGAAACATATAACCATGCATATTCCTTAATTTGCTCGTAGAGGGAATCGTAGAGTTCATTCGTTCTACGCCGTAACATCCCCTACGGAGCGAGCTCTACGGCGTAGCAATCTTATAGCTATGCTTACTTTATTTTCAAATCGACTTTCAATACAATTTTTGTTTCGAAGTATCGTATTTTCTTTTATTGGAAGGAATAAGCAGAGGTTGTTTGTGTTTGGTTTGTGTAGGAATAAGATTGTTGAAATCGACTGCGAAACAAAATTTAATATAACCGACTTCATGATCTCGTGGTGTCGGATGCACAGCATTATGTCGATGACATATTATTTTTCTACATACATACTTTTCACTAACTCGTTTGTCACCAACGCTCGTGGGTCCGATTCTCACACAAAACAGACACTTAACTTAATGAACATGGCTGTTAATCTTGGCCTAGCCTATCTGCGAAAGTTCCTCCACCGCACAGAAAACCGCAGCAAAGTAACAACTCTCAGGAGGTGGGCCGTATGCCTTCCGACATTTTGCAAAAAAGAAAGTAGTTTCCAAAATTTTACGAAGATAAGTTTGTTTTGCTGATACATCGTCTTGCAAAGACCGGTAAATCTTTTGTTGTAAAATAAATTTGATACTTAATAAATTCCTTCCGTTCCGTTTTGACGAGCTCGGTGGCTCAAATCAAAACAAATAATTTATTTGCAAGCAATCACGGTAAATAGGTACACAATATAACAGTAGGTACCAGCGTGTCGCACCAATTATTGGCATACAAGGTAAAAAAATAAGTTGTAATTTAATTCTAGTTTACATATGTCAAAGCAATGTCATATCTATCAAATGAATATTTAATAATTATTGATAACATCGATTTATATCCAAGATATAATAATAAATAGGAAATGTCATAAATTAAATAATAATAATAATCAAAGTATAAAGAGCCACCAATGCGGCCCCGACTTTAAATTCCTCAATGTTATATACACAGCTGTCACAAAGTATACTGAACAAGCGAGACCTAAAAGCTTTCATAGGCAAGTCTTTAATATCGTCAGGTAATAAATTGTACAATACTATAGACATAATATAACTATTTTTGGCGAAGCAGGTGGTACTATGAGAGGGTCCAGACAGACGATTGGATATCTTGCTGAAAAGTTTATTCAGTTGTGTATAACGCGACTTTGACACCAATGCTCGTGGGTTTCCACACAAGGTAAACATTTGTGTGCATGAACATGTCTGTTTGTCTTGGTCTGGATGTTTTAAGAAAGGTAGGGCGCATCAAAACAGCCCGTCGGGGAAAGTACCTCCACCTCACAGAAAACCGCAGCCAAATAACAACTCCGTAGAGGGTTGTTGTGTGAGTGAGGTCACCAGTAAGCTCCCGAGGAGTTGCTGTGTAAGCAGCAGAGGAAGCATCGCGCGAGTGATACTTAATATATCCCAAGCGTTAATAGGCTACGGTACAATACAATACAATACACTTTATTGCACCAAAAGAAAAATACATAAAAACAAAAACAATAAAGTAGCAGTACAAGGGCGGTCTTATCGCGATGCGATCTCTTCCAGACAACCTCAGGGTAGAGGAGAAATAAGGAAACAAGGTAGGGCGGCGCAGAGCAAAACTTAGGAAAATAAAAGTAGTTATATATATAGACATATACATAAATGAATACATAAACATATATATATACATATTATGTTATATATACTAAAATAAATACATAATTAATCTAAATGATATATACATTGTATAAATATACACACAGTTACACACAGTAAATGGAACTAATGAGACTGAGGGGAAAGCCAGGAAGAAATTAAGGTGATTACCTAATGTTAAGGGAAAGATAGTGAAGTTTTACAAGATGTTTGAAGGATCGAAGTGATTGAGCACTCCTTACATCAAATGGCAAAGAATTCCATAGGCGCACTGCCTCGACCGAGAATGAGTTAGTATAGAAATCAGTGGAGTGGTATGGTGTTTTAAGACGGAGTAAAAGTGCACTACGCAAGGTACGATCCTGTGAATCGCTGTGAAACACAAAACGTTCCTTTAAATAGATTGGAGTAGCAGGGTCAAAGAGGATAGAATAAAGAAGGGAAAGGCTGTGCCAGTTACGACGAAGTCTTATAGGGAGCCACTTGAGCTGAAGACGAAAGTCAGAAACATGATCATATTTGCGAAGTCCAAATATAAATCGTATGCAAAAGTTTTGAAGGCGCTCAAGCTTATTTAATTGCTCTTCGGTGATATCTAGATAGCAGGAATCAGCGAAGTCTAGGATAGGAAGGAGCAAGGATTATGCTAGCGCAATTTTAGTGTCTACTGGTAGAAAATTTCGCAACCTTCTTAGCGAACCAGACGCAGCAAATAGTTTCCTACTTACATCCGCTATCTGTGCTGACCAAGACAAAGAGTTATCAAAAATGATTCCCAAATTATTCACTTTGTCGCTGAAATTGATTGGTGTATCGTCAAACATAATACAAGGGATATTATTCCAGACAATTTTCGATATGCGACGAGAACTACCTATAATAATAGCCTGCGATTTTAAGGGATTGACATAGAGGCCGTGACACTTACTCCAGACAGATATACGCGCAAGATCTTCGTTAATAGCGGAAATAGCGTTCGGAAGTTCAAGCAAGGGTGCCTGTGTGTACATCTGTAAATCATCTGCATAAAGATGGCAGGAGGAGCGAACTTCGGATGTTATGGAATTGATGAATAGAGCGAATAAAAGAGGAGACAACACGCCACCCTGAGGTACGCCAGCAGTAGTCGCGCACCAAGAAGAGTACGTATCCTCAATACGCACCCGCTGCTGACGACCATACAGGTAAGAACGAAACCACTCAAGTGCCGAAGGAGATATGTTGATAGAACGTAAACGCATCAAAAGTATGTCATAGTCCACGGTATTAAATGCGTTACTAAAGTCGAGTAATGTCAAAACCGTAAGTTGAGCATTATCCATATTATAACGGATATCCTCGGTAATTTTCAGGAGAGCAGTAGTCGTGCTATGACCCGGGCGGAAACCTGATTGGAACGGATTTAGAATCTTGTACTTGTCAAGGAAACGACTTAACTGTTGCTGAACCAAGCGTTCGAGGACCTTAGATAAGAAAGGAAGAATAGAAATAGGACGATAATCAGAGCTAGTCGAAGGATTGGGTACCCGCTCTACATTAGGTTGGCCGTATGCTTGTATGCGTACGACGTAGTATATAAAAAAAAAGTTCACTACGATCCACAGTGTGGCTGCACAAAAGGATTCTTGGATACTTTTATGTCCTCTTCAATCCACCATTGAGGGAATTAAATATTCATAATAAATACCTGAAACAGTCCTATCCTGACAATATTAACAAAGGTAACATCAAAATACTCTTTGTGAAAAGGTTTATTATTAAATTGATGGATAACCGTCTGATGTCTGGAAGGAGAGGAACCTGCGTGATTCTAACCAATCACGCAGGTTAAGCAACGTCGACCGCAGCCTGTCTATGGATGGGTTTATCTATCTCGAGTTTCTCCTTGTTTCGGAGGGCACATTAAGCCGTCGATCCCGGTTGTTGTCGATAGATGACAGTAGTTAAGCTAAGTCAGTGGCACTTAGGCGGTTTGAAAATACTAGCCTCCGCCAATCAGCATTTGAGCGGCGTGGTGGAGTATGCTCTAAACCCCTTCGGTTGAAGGGAGACCCATATCCCCGCAGTAAGATGAGTGAGGGTTGATGTGGTGATTGTAGTACTGTATACTAACAGAAATTATAATAATATTCATATCAACTGATGATTTGAAAAAAAAGAGTTTTATTGTCAAGTTTATTCCGACATTTCTTCTTCGCCAAGAGTATTTTCCAAAATTTTCATAAATTGAAAAAAGAAAACTCAAAACTTTTGAACACAACATCGGGAAGCAATTGAGGATATTGCCCACCTAAAGTATAGTGGTTTCAGTAGCCTATGAACACCTTCAGCTAATACAGCGACTCACACGCAGGAACACAACAACCTCCTGGGAGTTATTCAGTTACGGTTTTCTGTGAAAACTACAAAAACCTCTCTTGAAAGCTCTTAGCGGTTTTCACAAGAGTTTCAAAATGTATACACCTATTTTTGAGAGTGACTGTATCTCTAGTTTGTGGTAAACACGTGCTAATAAATAAGCGAATAATTCAATCGTATAAACCGATATCTTTGCGAACACAGTGTAAATCAAGACGACAGAATCTGGCACGTTACCAGAACATCCAAAATATAGCCTCAAACCGCGGACGACGCATTTCAATGTACCTACTCGTACACAAGTCCTTGTGTGGGATATTTGACATGGAGCAACTGCAATCAAACCTCCACAACCCAGAGGGAAAACCAGATTTCATAGGTTATATCACGTCTTGCGAATTTTTTTTTTTGACCAGCGGGTTTCCACTCAATGTTTTGCTTTACCGTTGAGGAAGTGATGATAACAAATATGTACACCAATCAATATATTGCCACCGTACCTAGACGCAGTTGCCAAATTTCATGTTTATAGAGCAACTGTTTGTGGTCACCAACGCCCGTGGGTTCGATTGCCGCATAGGGTAAACATTTGTGTGCGTAAATAACTAGTCTGGCATAAATAACGTTACATAGTAACTTTTCTTCTTTTCAACTCCAGAGAGTTGTCATTTGGCTGCGGTTTTCTGTGAGCGGTTTCTTTGAGATGGAGGTACTTTCCCAGACAGGCTGCCTTGGATGGATGAAAGGTAATATTTATAGAGTGTAGTATAGTCTAGTCTGGCCATAAATACTGTTACCTACTACTTTTCTTGTTTCAAATCTTTAATCATTCTGAATTTGGAACCCGTTTATTATGTTAAAAACTTCTTTTGATTACCCGCCCCTTTTACATTTTTTTTTCGTGTTTATTATAATTACATTATGGAACAGGGTACTAAATAAAATAGAATTGTAGTGATTGCCTTGCACCAAGTGGGTATGGAACCGTCGACCATATTCAAGACTCTTCAAAATCTTCGTATCAGCTGTGTGTTAAAGCTAGAATTTGCCGAAACCCCATTAGGAAATAAAAAAAATCTTATCACGAGAAATGAAGATTCCCGCTAGGACTCTGTCGCGTATACTAAAACAAGACATGAAGCTCGGCGCTTATCGTCGATATAAAGGACATATCCTAAATCAATGCCTACAGTTGAAGAGAATTTATCGATCTAAACGCCTTCTGTCTCGATACGCAGATGAAAGGCACAGAAATATCCTCTTAATTTATAAATAAATTTGTACGACTGAAGACGAAGAACGCCAACAGGCAAAATGACAAAGTGTACGCACACAGTTCTAAAGAAGTCGCCTAAGTGGTCGGAAAGGTACAAGATACAACCATGCTGCGTCTGTAATGTTTTGGTGGCGAGTGTCTTACAAGGAGTCACAAAGATTTATTTTTGTGAAAAAGGAGTGAAGATTTCAGCCAAATTTGAAGCAGAACTATCAAGAGACTGTCTTGGATCGTGTAGTGAAACCTCTCAGAAATACACTTTTTAAAAATGTACCGTGGACTTTCTGACAGGACTCTGCACCTGGTCACAAGGCACGAACTACCCAAGGTCGGTTCGAACCCAACGTTCCGGACTTCATAAGAGCTGAAGACTGGCCCTCATCTAGCCCAGATCTGAACCCCTTAGAATACAATTTATGGTCAGTTTCAGAGGACATGTTCTGCTCGAAATGACACGGCGCCATTGTGTGTCTTAAGAAATTTTTGGAGCAAGCCTGGCGCCCACCCCCTACCTTTAGTAGATGCATGCTGCCGCTGCCATGGCTGCTCCGGTCGTCTCTGCGAGTGTTCGCCATCTGAAATGTGAACTGCATGCACCCGTCACCGTTGCTTAGTCGTTACAATAATATGCTACGAATTCGTAGCATATTACTCTAACGACTAACATCTACATGCCTGAGGATGCCTCGTGAAGAGGCGAAACACGAGTCGCAGAGATGACCGGAGCAAATTTGACTTTCGCAAAGTAACGACTGAATCTATTAACTATTTAATTGCATGCCTATATGTATATGCAGTACAAGTCGGTTCTTTGGAAGAAATTTGTGTGCAAATTTTTGTTTGCATATATAAAAGTTTTCGTTCAGGTTTAACCAGAATCGCTGAAGCTATTGCCATTATGAAATAGCGAGCGTAACTTAGCATAACTTAATTTTGTATAGATTTTGATATAATCGGATTAGCAAATATTCATATATTTTTTGAAGTGATAACTTCTTATGGGAGGGTAAACCGCTTCGTTACGTAACGCGTTACGGCGCCAGTATCTGGCTTCCCTTTCTCATACGGCAGCGGATTAGTTTAAGTTATCACTTCTGTCGGGCGTCCCGAGACGCACACGTTTGTTTATTTATTGAACGTCGGAAGGTATGCACATGACCCGCCTGATGTAAAGTGGTTTTCGTTGGCTATGATTGCTTTGCAATATGTTAAGTATCGTTTGCGAAATGCCACCTCTGCTGCTGACACAGTAGTATCTTAGGAGCTTACTGGGAACCACACTCACTTGCAGAAACGCAACAACCCCATTCCAAAAAAATATATTTTTTTAACCTTCGCATCTTCTTTGGAGTGCAACCAGCTGTAGCTATATATAGTAACTCGTGATGGATGGACAAAGGAACACGAATTCCAGGCACATTTGTCCCAATGTTTCTCAATTTTAATGCAGGAAGCTTGATAACGCATTGCATGAAAGCTAGTTGTTACAGAGAAATAAGTGGCAATTTCCATAACACAATTTTGAACAATGCCAATAATAAAGGAGTCGACGGCGGGAATACTGTGCGACATGAAAAGGGAATGGTATGAGAAAAATGCCTAGCATGCGTATAAAACATTTATAAAGATAGGGCGAGGACAAGGCTGCGACGAACTGCGACTAAACGCATTAAATTTGTTCATGCCTTCCCTTGAATGGTTATCTAGTTACCTAATTAATAGAAAGCAGCGCACGGAAATAACACAACCAACATGTACACACAATAAGATCATAATAGAGAAAGTTAGGTCAGACTCGTTGTTAAATAATTCTAAAGTCCCTCAAGGCAGCATCCTGGGTCCATTTCTATTTTTAGTATACAGAAACGATCTCCCGGAAGCTATTTAACATATGTGTACACTCGCTGCAGTCGATACTATAATAGCTATTAAACGTGACAATAAAGTACAGTTACAATCAATTGTCAACAAAGTACTCGAGAGGTAATTTGCTGGATGCAAATAATGAATTCAATAAAAACAACATTAATACAATTCAATTCATACAGTACTAATTACGTAAATCTTGTCATTCCTTATAATAATGACAAAGTTGATAATTTAAATTTAAACTAAATTGGAAAAGGCACAAATATCTATTATGTTAAAAAATAAACAGATAATGTTTTTGTATTGACAAAAACTTAGACAAACAGTGTCAATGGAGGCACCGTTACTAGCTTACCTCAGCTTTGTAGCATCAAATCTCAGCTATGATCTCATTATGTGTGGGGGGGGGGGGGGGCACTTGGTTGATGTTGATAGAATATTTAAAATACAGAAGCGTTGACTCAGGATCATAAACAAAATATGGTATTTGGAGACTAAATAGATGTAGATCTCCGTTTAAAGCATGCAACATTTTGCCTTTACCTTGCCAAATGTGGGTTCTGCATGCCGACGAACCACTCAAAGGCTTCTTTACCTCCCTCCAAAAGAATTTGGTATTTTTGGAATTTGGGAGTTTTTCGTTCGCCTCTCTTCGTTATTCATAATTTGATTTTCATGCTTCTCTTTCACTAAAGGCTTGGTTTCATTCTTGCATAGATACTACATTTCTTTCTTCTTCTCTGTTATATTTTCATTTACGGGGAATAAATGCTACATAATACAGCCACGTTTTTCTCTTTCTTGCTGCGGAGGATACAACCTCCGCATCCCACTAGGCATATCCTTTCAATGTTGTATGCCTTTTTGTAGATCACCATGCTTCTTTTGCACTATTCATCATACTTTCTTTAAAAACTTTCCAACAATCATCCACATCTATGTCGGAAAGGCTGGCATTTGCAAGTCTTTCGCTTACCAGATTTACATACATTCTCCTTACACTTTTATCTTGCAATTTTTATAGCACTAAAATACAAGAAATAGTCGTAGGTCTGTGGGTTGCCTTACGCAACATGTGAGGGAATTACTGCGTCATTCCGTTTGCATGAAAGGTTCCCGACAAAGAAGCAACAACACACTCGATGACTGTGGGGGAGCTCGTTTTTTTTAAGAGCATATATATTTATACCACGCTTCTGATATTTCTTGCCATGCGTAGATTTTATGTTGTATCTGCATGAACAGCGTCTACATGATGTAACATAACTCTTGCCATATGCAAAATTTTGATGACCCAGGTGGCAGAGTTACCACTCTGCCACCTGGGTCATCAAACATAGCTACATTAGCACCAACGCTCGTGGTATCGAATCCCACACAGTCTATTTGTCTGGGTCTACGTGTTTTAAACAAGGTAGAACGCATCGAAACTGCCTGACAGCGATATGGAAAAGTAACATCACCTCACAGAAAATTACAGCCAAGTAACAACTCCCTAGAGGGTTGCTGTGTTCCTGCGAGTGAGTGAGGTTGCCAGTTAGCTCTCAGGGAGTTGATGTGTCAGGAATAGAGGAGGCAACACGCGAGCGATACTTCCTATATTGTAAGCGTTAATAGGCTATTATTACTTTACATCAGGTGAGTCGTATGCTTGTGTTCTTTCCGACGTTTAAAAAAAGAATATACTAGGTAGATGGCTTGTGCTCACGATAGTCGTGTGGATCACTATGTCTGTATCTTCATAGCTCTTCTCACCTTTACCTTCACCTTCATCTTTATGTCAACTTGTCCTGCACGTCACCGCTACCTATGAACGTGTACAGTGCTACAAACAACAATCGCGCGTTGCCGACGCTGCAGCAACCTCTTCATACATTTTAAGGGGAGGTCAAAGGAAAAAATTGAATTTTTGTGCCTACGAATCTGTGTACCCATCAGACTGGCATACGCTATATCCGTTATGTGATGTGTTGACCTTTACATATACTAATTATAAATTCTCAAAAATATATTCCCCGTCATTGATCTGTCCATGTCGGTGAGAAAGAAAGTGTTCAGTTCAGGTCAGGAGAAACTCTGTATAGGCAACACTTTGCGTATACAGAGTTTCTCCTGACCCGCTGAACTTTGCGCTGCGTGCACTACTGCATGCACTTTATTTCTCACCGATATGAATTGAATAATAAGATGAATGAGCTGACACATGTAATCAATGATAGAAATCTTGATGACAACTTTGTCAACGACGGAAATTAAACAAAAGTGGAGTGATACCGATGCTCTACCTGGGGGAACGGTGATTCTGTAGTTTAGGGTACAGCAGAACGGTCATGCTAGTGCGGGATTATCGTCATCTCAGCCTGTATTCGTCCAAAGCTGAACATAGGCGTCCCCTCTAGAGTGCCACTCGCCTTGCACCTGCAGTGCGGGATACTTCGTAGGAAAGATATCGTAATGTCATTTCGATTAACATCTAGGATGAGATATTACGATGTGGTAGAGCCATGGTTTCTCTGGGTTTGATAATATTGTGTATGTCGTAAGATTTTTAGATACAGCGTATACTTCAGAAGAGGCGAATGAGGTGTGTAAGGACGGACCTGTAAGCAAATACTGTTATAGCTGTAGGTGGGAAATAATGTGAGAGTCATATCGATTGGGGTGTGGCATGAGTCAGGTCACACTGGCCTGACTTTATTTACGCTGTTCTGTCGTCCCGCTTAGCAGTCATTATGTCGCATGTAAAGTGAATGATATATGCGTGTATAACTTGAGCTACGCCGATGACATGGTATTGCTAAATGAGTATGTTTGTAGCTTGCGAAAGTTATGCGAGTGCGTAAGCAATATGTTCAGTATAGAGTATATTACATTGGAGGCTATCGGTGTTAGGTTTGCAAAAGATACCACCTATCAAACTGAATGTCATTCTATTTGAGAGAGTGAATAATTTTAAATATCTGAGTAGTATAGTTATTGTCAGTCGAAATAATTATAACGTCAGTATCCACGATGCCATGCAGTAGTGATAGCCTAGTGGATAAAGTACCAGTTTATTGACCGACTGGCCATCGGTTCGAATCCTGGCATGCACCACTTAATTCGTGTTTCCGGATTTATGTACATATATGTATCTAAAAATAATTTTAACAATACGCCTCTATAATTTGCAAGCCAAAATTATTTACTTCTCGTCCACAAATAATGTAGGAAATGAAATAATTTCGTTATAGAAAATAATAATTCTTGGATGTATTATATTAAAATTCCGTCTCGAGATTTTTTCACGACGCGACGGAATAATTAACTTTCCAAAAAACTCGAAGAGGTTTTACAGGGTCGGCAACGCAATCCCCATGTTGCAAGCGTATATATATAGTTATAAGCGTAATAGACTACAGTGACTACTTACGACCAGATAGTCCCCGCGTATATAAAATTTTGGTTGTATCTAGTTTATAAAAAAAAAAATGAGTATCACTCGCGCGATGCCTCCTCTGCTGCTTACACAGCAACTCCGTGGGAACATACTGGAGACCTCTCTCACATGCAGGAACACAACAACCCTCTAGGGAGTTGTTATTTGGCAGGGAGGTGTAGGTACTTACCCAGACGGGAGTAATTACAATTAAACCACAAATTGGTTTGCTTACTAGTTACTATGCTAGTACATTGTTTTCAGCGTACCTGAGCAGTAAATACTATAAAGAGAATACCCCCGGTTACTTGTGACCAGATATATGTACCATTGTGTGGCATCATCGCGGTACTAAACACTGGCGATCATAAAAACAAACCACTAGAGACTGCATACGCTATTTACAATCAAAACACGCCGCCAAAGAGATCGTGGAATAAGCGATGAGCTTATAGCGTTTTTGTGGAAATTTTTAAACTCTCTTTTGCTTGAGATATTTGGTAAAATTGGGAGTCACGCCTCCTCAGGATTTATCTTCACGTCAAACTTTATAAACATAACCTTACCCTTAAGTTTAAGGAGAAACTTTGCCTCCCTTTGTATGTTCTACCGATTGTACAACGGGTTGTGTTCTGAAGAGTTGCTCGAACTGACAGCTACTTTTTATAACCGCACCGCTCGCCGACGGCGGGGAGTTCATACGCTTGTACCGCAATGGTCCCGTACTGTGCGGTTCCAGAGAAGTTTTCTTCCGAGAACTCTCAAGCTGTGGAATGAGCTCCCAGCCGAGGTTTTTCCAAGGGACTACAACATGGAGTTCTTCAAGAAATGCGTGAAGAGGTTTTTAGAGGGTCGGCAACGAATGAGTGAAGCCCCTGGTGCTGCAAATGTCCATAGGCTACGATGACTGTGTAACATCAGGCAGGCCGTATGCTTGATTGCCACCTTAGTGGTATAAAACAAAAAAAAACATAGATTTAGTGGTTTAGAAATGAAAAAGCAACATGCAATTTGATCTAACCTGCTTTGTGTGCTTCCGCCACCAATTAGTTCATGCGGCCTAGCGCCGGCCGGCACCCACCCACTACTGTTAGTACATGGTACATGCCGACGCTGCCATGGCTGCTCCGGTAGTCTCTGCCTCGGCTGCTGCGGTCGTCCGCCATCTGGAACAGAATCCGCATGCCCCCACCACCACCGTCGCTGCCACGACTGGCCTGGTCGTCGCTGCGACACGTGTTTCGCCTCTCCACGAGGCATCATCAGGCGTTGTAGACGTTAATCGTAAGAATAACATGCTACAAGTGACAAATCCATCGCAGTGCCGTCCCTTATATTGAATTGAGAATAATTGATTGTACGAACACGTATCGGCGTATAAAAACAATCGCCCAGAAAGGTCACACTTCGCCGAGCATCTTATAGACAAAGGACATAACTTATCCCCCACTAATACATATCAAATTTTACACACCATAGACAAAGGTTTAAAACTAAATATTAGGGAACAATTAGAAATTAATAAACATAAAAATTCTAAAATTACTCTCATGAACAAACAGACTGACGTAAACCATTCCCCACTATTAAATATCTTTTCGCTCACACCATCCACCCCTACCCTCAATTCAATATAAGGGACGGCACTGCGATGGATTTGTCACTTGTAGCATGTTATTCTTACGATTAACGTCTACAACGCCTGATGATGCCTCGTGGAGAGGCGAAACACGTGTCGCAGCGACGACCAGGCCAGTCGTGGCAGCGACGGTGGTGGTGGGGGCATGCGGATTCTGTTCCAGATGGCGGACGACCGCAGCAGCCGAGGCAGAGACTACCGGAGCAGCCATGGCAGCGTCGGCATGTACCATGTACTAACAGTAGTGGGTGGGTGCCGGCCGACGCTAGGCCGCATGAACTAATTGGTGGCGGAAGCACACAAAGCAGGTTAGATCAAATTGCATGTAAATTTGACTTTCGCAAAATAACGCCTGAATCTATTAACTATTGAAAAAGCAACAGTCAGTCTATTAGTAAGAGAGCTATAGTTAATTTCGAACCAGTGCTTTGACTCGCAGTTGAACTAGTTTTTTTTTATACAGCGTCGAAAGTCAGATAATCATACGGTCGATCTGATGTAAAGTAGTTACCGTAGCCTACGAACGCTGATAACACATTATTAAGTATCACTCGCGGGTTTCCATCTGCTAACACAACAACTCCTTGGGAGCTTACTAGTGACCTTACTCGTACGTAGAAACAGTACAACCCGCCAGGGAGTTATTGGCTACGATTTTCTATGAGGTGGAGGTACTTCGGGCTGCCTTGATGCACCATACATCTCATAAAAGTACTTCCTAATATAGTGATGTTTTTTCATCTATGCTATATGCTAATGGTAGTATTTCGACGCTACCTCTTGTAACCTGACACGCAGCCAACGAAACAAACCAACAGTAGCATATGCAAATTTCAACCCCCTAGAGCGGTCGACTTCAATTTGTCAACCCTGTCCGCCTGTATTTCCATTTTTAGCACACAACACACTTATGTCAACTCGATAAGGTTCAAAATGTTAACATATTTGAATGCACGATCAAGGAATATTAGCCTAGCATCCTATTAGTGCATGATATGAATATCATTCATATTAAGTGATATTAAAATAACACCTACAATAAAGTTTTATGTGTCATTTTGAATATTACTTATGAATTCAAGTTTCTGGGTATAAAGTGGATTACAAAATGAATTACTGTAACGTCTAAGGTGAAGCGGTTATTGAAGAGTTAAGTACTTAGAATATTTGGACTATTTTTACCCCCACTGCTAACGCAGGCTACTTGGCTGAAGCTTTCTCGTTCTGAATGACTGTGGAGCAGGTGGAGATGGGGGGGGGGGGGGGGGTTGAGTCGAATAAAATATCATATATATAATATAAAATAAGAACCAGCCTTGTAACCAACTGGTCATCGGTTCGAATCCTGGCGTGTACCAGTAAATTCGTGTTTTCTGATTCATGTACATATTTGTAATTATCACTCGCTCGGCGGTGAAGGAAAACATCGTGAGGACACCGGTACGTCCAGGAAATTATATTTCGAATGACGTGTGACCTAACCTAAGAATGATCTGGTTTTCCCTCTGGGCTACGGAGGTCTGACAGCAGTCGCTCCATGTAAAAAATCAGTATCCTCGCCAAATGCTTAGGCTTAGGTAGTGGACCCCGCCAATCCTAATGGATTACCCCGCCAAGCATAATAAGTTATGAAACGGAATGACTGTAAGAAGAAGAAAGCAGGGTGATGCATTTTTACAATATATGTTCATAATACACCAGTTGCAGGCCGAGATTTTATCGGTACGTTGTCCAGTGTCCCACAGGATTTTCCCCCAATCTTCATCATTATTTTGATGCACCCTACCTCTCTTAAAAACTCTCAGATCGACACATCACGGAGTTTTTCTATAATTATAAGAAACTAGCTTTTACCCGCGGCTTCGCTCGCATTGATAAAATATATATATATATTTTTTTAATAAAAGTATCCTATGTTACTTCTGATACCTCCAAGAATATGTGTACAAAGTTTCACGATGATCGGTTGAGTAGTTCTCGCGTGAAAGCGTAACAAGCAAACGGACATTCACATTTATAATATTAGTAGGATATATATATATATATATATATATATATATATATATATATATAGTAGGATTAATGAGCACTGAACACATATTTGTGGCGTAACGCTTGTAGACCGTATTTGCAATGATGATGTTAGAAACAGAGTTGGTCTGAAACAGAGTGTCGGTACAACAACTGTCCTTCGAAACCCGTGTGGTCAAATATGACCGCGAAATGTATGGGAAAACGTATATAACGGGTTCTGAAGGCTTACAACAAGAAGAGGCATGCTCCGGTGGTTCGAACATGTAGAAAGGATGCAGGAAAAAATAATTTCGAAACAGATATACAACGCGAAAGAAGAAGAATGTAGCAGTCGCCGTAGGTATAGACTTACCGACTATGATCAAATTGGTCGCGTTTTATCAGAAGGTGATGTCAGGAGCTTTGGAAGCCGGCGAGCATGCATAAGATGAGCAATGAATGTTAAAGATGCGAGTGAGATTTGTAAGGATCGGGTCATGTGGCGTTCGGTTCTCTCGGAGAACCCCGCAAGGGGTTTGGATATATAGACTGAATTAATATTCATTCGTTACAAGGACTTAGATTGCGTTAGAAATTTGGTGATACAAAGATATTAATGTTCGTAGCATGTTACAGTTAAATAACTAGAACCCAAACGTGTTTAGATTGAGTTTGTATGTCGTGAGTTTGTTGGAGAATGTCAGTTTGAACAGCCTGACAAATTATTTCCGCCTGAGGCGTGCTGTATTGATTTGTGTATATTAACCCGCATCTGATTTTGTATTGATTATTTACTTAACCTATAAACCAACATTTCCTGTACATTAAATTATATATGTACCTATATCTTCACGCCAAGTCCCTTGCGGGGTAGGCAGACAGAACCGAGCGCCATAAGACGCGGTCCTTACACACTTCACTCGCTTCTGTGACATTCATAGCTCTTTTCATGCACGCTCGCCGGTTCCTGGGGCTCCTGACAGCACCTTCTGATAAAACACGACCAATTTGGTCATGGTAGGTTAGTCTCGGTCTTCCTCGGCTCCTACATCCTTCCACTTTTGCATTGTATATCTGTTTCGTCATAAGATATACATACATACATACATTAAATGATATGATATCACGTGAAATTGTCATATTATACAGAATATCTCAAGCACGTGTTTAAAAGATGATACCTCGGTGGCGTAGTAGTTAGCTCTGCTACTTTAACACCAACGTTCGTAACTTCAATTCCCACAGAGGAATAGGACAATTTTCAAGAGAGATAGGCCCCCATAAAACATCCCCACTGGGGAAATACCTCCCTCATCTTAGAGAAAACTGCAGCAAAATAACAACTGAACAGGAGTGTTGTGTTCCTGCCGTGAGTAAGGTTACCAATAGGCTCCTCAGAATTTGCTGTATTATCAGCAGTGGGGGCAATGCGTGATAGTCCATGTATTGCAAGCAATCATACGCTATGGTAACCACACATTAAGTACGCTGTAGAAAAAAAAAGTATTTTTGAGAGACACGTGGATCGATTCATTTTTAGGGTTCCGTACCCAAAGGGTAAAACGGATCCTATTACTGAGATTCCGCTGTCCGTCCATCCGTCTGTCAACAGGCTGTATCTCATGAACCGTGATAGTTACAGTTGAAGTTTTCACACATGATGTATTTCTGTTGCCGCTATAACAACAAATAGTAAAAAATCGGCCAAGTGCAAATTTGAAAGTTTAAATATTCACAGAATATTTATTTAAATATTCACTTTAAGAATAAAGAATTAAATTAAAATAAAACAAATATTTAAGGGGGGCTCCCATACAACAAACGTGTTTTTTTTTTTTTGCCGTTTTTATAGATAATGGTACGAAACCCTTCGTGCGCGAGTCCGACTGGCACTTGGCCGGTTTTTTATTTTTTATACATCGTCGGGAGGCATAAAAACATACGGCCCACCTGATGAAAAGCGATTACCGTGGTCTATAAACGCTGGCATTCAGTATCACTCGCAACTCCATAGGAGCTTACTGGTGACCTCACTCACAGGAACACAACAACCCTCTAGGGAGTTGTTATTTGGTTGCGGTTTTCTGTATGGTGGAAGTATTTCGCGTGAGGAGTGTAGAATCTCGTGACGGCTTCCCGATCCAATCTGCAGTATGTGCTGAATCTGATACGTAACACGCCTGTTGTCTTGGATTTAATTTTTCACTGCTAGCCGTTTTCTTCCGTAACAGCCGTCAGAGGGCGACCACTTCTTTCTTCATCCCCCAAAGTTAGTCGACCACGCTTGAATTCGTTATACCAACGATACACGGTTGCCTTGGAATGCCTTCATCAATGAATGCCATTTGAAGTCTCTCGTACGATTCATGCGGTTTCAGGCGACATTTGAAATCGTAAAAAATCATAGCGCGAAAATGTTCCCGGCGCAGATCCATTTTACAATGAGACACGATAATTTAAATTAGCTCACAAAAAATCTGTAGGCAAATTTTGAAATGGAAACGTACCTATTTGTACTTATAAATAATCATATTTTCAAAATAGATTATAACTGGCCTGTCTCTCATACATAAAAACTCTTTTTCGGAATATTGTCTGAGTGGCCTCGTATATATAAGATATAACAATATCGTTATATTAAGTAAATATTATATGTTACATAAAATTAGACTAAGTGTTTTAGGTCAACTGAAAATTATGCTATATAGACGTTATTTATACGCATATGAAATTATATTATCTTTTATCAATCCTACATTAAAACCCTCCTTTTGAAGATATTGTTTGGAAAGTACAAAACTTTGTCATCCAATGTTAATTTAATTATATTAAATTGATAATAAGAAGGCTTACTATTTGCAGTAAACTAATCCATAGAACATCATACGAGAATTGTTCCTACTTACAAGATTTTCACTAACCTTTGAAAACGACTTTATACTTGTGCGCGCATACAGCACCTATATATATGACTGTCACTTATATATATATATATATATAGGTGACAGTGACAGAATATTTATTTTTTTAACAGTTCTTGAATGATTCCTTGAAGCCATGTTACGAGTATAAATAGACCTGATAACTTTCTTCTGTATATTTACGTAGGTATATTTGTTAATCTCTCGATTTTCTCCATAATAGTATACGGCATAATGCTATGAAACTAGCTGTAAAATAATGCTAAGACACGCATTAAACACACTCAATATCAATTGTCTGATTCACCTGAGTATTTGGCGGAGCTAAACTTACTGGCAAGTTTATTTATGTTATGTACCTCGCAAGGGACTTAGCGCGAGGATAGACGTTAAAAGGAATTATAATAGACCTTACCTTTCCATGGTGGGTGGTGTTGTCATGGTACGTGTCAATTATATCCGGATCTTCTGTGGATAAATCGTGGCCGTGCCTGTGTGCCACGAAACATGGCATCTGAAACAAATGAATAGAAAACTTAATAATCTGTTCCAGCACATAATCCTATATGTAATTCTGAGGCTGTAGATTTTGTAGGGTATTGTCTTTAGACCTAAACTCGATTTGTCATCTAACATACAAGCTTAAGTCTTTTACCTAGCGTTATACTGTTTCTTAATCCTTTAGAATTGGCGGGGTGTGCTACCTAAACCTTGACATAGAGAGACTGCCGTCAGACCTATCTATCCCAGAGAAAAAACCATATACTGCTTAAGTTGTTCCACAAATCTTTTGAAATATGATTCCTTAGACGTGCGGAAGGAACCTCGCGGAGGAAACCTCGCAATGTTTACCTTCGTGGCCGAGCATGTGATACATTATAATTGCGTACACAATTAATGGTGTACCTACACCAGGTTTCCAACCGGGACGAGTCGGTTAATAGGTTCTTTGTCCACTTGGTTATCACTATTCCTCTGAGAGTACAGTCGCTGCTGATTACTTCTTGAAACTGCTTGAATAACTGGAAACGAGTGAAGTATTCAAAGGCAATCAAAAGAACTTAAAATGTATAGCAAGCGTACATACGCTACGATATTTAAGAGAGGTAGGGCAAGCGGCCCGTCTGGGTACCTCCACCTCACAGAAAACAGCAGCTAATTAACAACCGCTGGAGGGTCGATGTGTTCCTGCGTGTGAGTGAGGTCACCAGTAAGGAGTTGTGTGTTGCAGCAGAGGTGACGCGCGAGTGGTACGCGATGTAGTACCTTGTGTGGTAGCCAGAGAGATACGAGCGAAACATGACTCGACCCTAACACGCCTCACTCTATCTATAACTTCACGCCAAATCCCTTACGGGGTAGGCAGAGAGTACCGAGCGCCACGCGACTCGATCCTTACATACCTCACTCGCTTCTTTCACATTCATTGCTCTTTTCATGCACGCTCGCCGGTTTCTAGGGCTCCTGACATCACCTTCTGATAGAACACGACCAATCTGATCATGATAGGTAAATCTTGGCCTTCCTCGGCTCCTACATCCTTCCACTTTTGCATTGTATATCTGCTTCGTCATTCTTTCATCCTGCATTCTTTCTACATGTCTCTCAGGCCTCACTAATCATAATTATTATGTTACAGCGGTATATAGCATGCTAAAATCACAACCATCCTTTTGGCTTTGGCTCGGGAGGCATACAAGCATACGGCTTCCTGATGTAAAACGACTACCGTACCTGCTGGTTACATAGCAACTCCTTGGGAGACTTACTGGTGACCTCACTCACACACAGGAACACAACAACCCTCTAGGGAGTTATTATTTGGCTGCGGTTTTCTGTGAGGTGTAGGTACTTCCCCGTATTGATGCGCTCTAGCTCTCTTAAAACATTCAGACCAACAGGCATGTTCATGCAGACAAATGTTTGCCTTGTGTGGCAATCGAACCCACGAGAGTTGGTGTCGAAGTCGTGTCATTCACGACTGAGCCGCCGAGCTCGTAATAGGTAATCGGTTAAAACAGGGAAATCCCATAACTTTTCCAATAACATCGAACTAGCCAATCTCGCACAACGATTGCCCTTGTAATGTCATGTAGATGGGCGTGCAGCGCCGATAAAACTGTCCTCTATCGGCGACTGTTGGACAACGAATGCCCACAACAACACGACCGATGCAGCGGCCATATTGCATTTAATTTGCTGATACAGACATAATGCAGTAGCCTGTTTACTATAAATGGGTATTGCACAAACATTTATTTAATATATGTGTTTATTCAACAAATGTAAACATAATGGTATGAATTAAATATAAGTTAAGCATCATCAATCATAACCTGTATATGGATGGGTTGCCTCGAGTTCCACCGAGGGCAACGTTAAGTCGTTGGTCGATGGTCGTGGGTCTTCCGATAGATGGCAGTAATTAAAAATGATACACCACCGAAAATGCAATTAAGTAACAACTTCAAAGGGTTCTTGTGTTTCAATGGGTTATTTCATACAACGTTGAGAGGCATACAAGAATACGGCCCACCTGATGTAAAGTCTACTATAACCTGACCAACTCCTTAGGAGCTTACTGGTGAGCTCACTCAAACGCTGGTACACAACAATCCTCCAGGGATTTGTTATTTGTCTGCGGTTTTCTGTGAGGTGGAGGAACTTCCCCAGACGGACTGCTTTGATGTGCCCTACCACTCTTAATGAATGAGAAGGAATCTTGCGTGAGTGATAATTTTTGTGCTACAAGCATTTATAGACTAAGTAGCCAGTAAATATCCGGTGGGCGGTACGCTTGTTTGCCTCCCGAAGTTGTATGAAAAAAATATAGCGCATATAGTAAGTAGAAGACTGCAGCCAAATAACAACTTTGTGGAGGTTCCTTGTATTTCCCCTAGTGAGTGAGTTAACAAGATCATGCAGAGTTGCTGTGTTAGCAGCGGGGGTCGCAACGCATAAGCGATGTTGCTTGTATTGTTCGCATTCAGAGACTAGTAAACACTTTTTTCTACCACCTGATATGAAACGGTTACCGTAACCTTAACGCTTGCAATATATTAAGCATCACCTCTGCTGCTACCACAGCAACTCCTTGGTTTACTGGTCAGCTCACTCACTCGCATTATCACAATAACCTTCTGGGGAGATTCCTGTAATTTCGCTGTGATTTTCTGTTAGGTGGAGGTACATCCACAGACGGGCTGATTTGACGCGCTTTACCTCTCTTGAAAACACCCAGTCCAAGAGAAACAGATATGTTCATGTACATAAATGTTTGTTCTGTATGAGAATCGAACCCAGTATTTGTGTTAAAGTAGATTACTAACCACTGCGCCACTGAGCACGTCAAAAAACTTTATCTCACGTGAGCAGTCGGCTATTTTACTTCCAGACATAAATACACGTTTATAATAGACTTTATATACCACTAAAGTGACAAACAAGCATACGGGCTGCCTGAGTTAAACAGTTACCAACGCCAATGGACAGTTTTACAATACTAGGGTTGTAAGACGTCTGTTTCCGAACCTGAAAAACAATTGTTTAGGGTTGTTGCGGCCAACGAGATTTGGCTAGCCGAACCGACGATTGAGTTTGAGAAAGGGTGGTTGAGCGCTAGAATGCGAGGTGAAATTGTCCGTCGTTGCGGTGGACTCGAATTGTATAGATTTGGAAGACTGACCTGGATATACTGAGCTGGTTTCTTGGATATGAATGCTTTTCCTTTCTTCTTTGCTCTGACTGCCGTGCGCTGATTGTGAGTCCTGAGAGGGACGCCGTCCCTTTTTGCACTTTTACACAGTTTTAGTTCTTTCACAAATAAATAACAATGTCTAATAATGAGCTGGGAATGTTCACGACACACACACTGAATTAACACTCGAGCTGAACGTGTTCTTTGTATCGATACGTAGCGGATTAAATGAGACACCTCGTGCGCACCTATAAACTCGACTCGAATTCTTCCACTGACTTAGTCTGTGTTGGGCTGAATTCACTATAACACTGCGAGCGCGCGGAGTGAACGCCATCTAGTTAGGCGAGTGTTACATCGTCGCGCTACTGGCGCGATCATACTGCGGGGGGCCGCAAGGGGGCAGCGACCCTTGAAGTGGGGCGTCGAGTGGAAACCGGCAAATCTTGGTGACCGGTCTCCTCAAGGTGCCACTGGGAGTCTGCAGGTCTACGACGCGTGGTACGCCGTCGGGCCCAGGGCTAGTGCCGACGATCCGCGCCATCCTCCAGTGCAGTGGGGCCAAGTTGTCCTCCTTAATCAACACGAGCTCACCTACGCAGGGCGGAGAAGTAGGGGACAGCCATTTCGAGCGGGTCTGAAGAGTGTGGAGATATGCGCGGATCCATAAGGTCCAAAAGCGCTGAGACATGGCTTGTATGAGCTGAAACCGTTTAACGGTTGAGAGCGGTCGGTCATCAAATGATTGTTCGGGCAGAGCGGTGAGTGGACGACCGACAAGAAAATGTCCGGCAGTGAGTACATTAAAATCTGTGGGGTCAGAAGACAAAGGGCAGAGGGGTCGAGAGTTGAGCACGGCCTCGACTCGAGTGAGAAGAGTAGAGAATTCTTCAAAGGTGAGATGCTGCTCACCAATAACGCGGTAGAGTAGTTGTTTGGTTGATTTCACTGCGGTTTCGTGCAATTCGCCAAACGACGGAGCTGAGGGTGGATTAAGCCACCAGGTTATGTGCTGATTACTTAACTTGTGCGTGATAACATCATTGTTTGAGCGGAGAAAGTTTAGTATTTCGATGAGCTGATTCCTAGCACCTACAAAATTTGTGCCGCAATCCGACCTAATAAGCGTAGGTACTCCGCGACGCGAGACGAAACGCTGTAATGCCGCGAGAAACGCTTCTGTGCTGAGTGACGAGACGGCTTCTAAATGCACCGCCTTTGTCGAGAGACATACAAATACGCAAAAATAGGCCTTTAATAGTTTCGCGTTCCTAAGAGTGCTGGATTTAACAAAAAAGGGGCCGGCAAAGTCCGTTGAGACTTGACTAAATATGGGCTGCGGAGTTACTCTGTCTGCAGGCATATCAGCCATAAAGGGTGCCACGGATTGAGGACGACAGCGAAAACATTTTATGCATTTAAATACTCTGTGTCTAATAACACGGCGAGCTGATAAAATCCAAAATTGTTGGCGTAATATTGCGTGTAATGTGTCAGAGCCCGGATGGCAGTGTACTTTGTGGTAGTGGTCTATTATGAGTGTGACAAGTGGATTAGAGCTGGGGAGAATGAGCTGGTGCTGGGCATCGTATCCAATAGGAGCATGAGAGAGTCGGCCACCGACTCGCAAGAGACCGTCTTTCATAAAGGGTGAGAGACGTTGGAGTCGAGTGGTGCAGCGCTTATTAGTGTGAATGCGATGAATATCCTCTGCGAACTCATTCTGTTGAACAGAACGAATCCAGAAAAGCAGGGCCTCTTTACGTTCAGAAGCTGTTAAGGGACCTACGCGGCGTTTATCTGGTGTATTCCTGCAATTGAAGATAAAGCGTCTGATACATGCAGTCACGCCTATGAGTTTGTCTAAAGAGCTGTAACGTGTGAGCAGATCAAGATCAAGAGCAGGGATGGCGACGCCACTGTATACCTTTTTGGGTTTAAGACCTGGTAGTGCGTGATGTCCTAAAGCTGGTGGCATGGGAGGCCAAGTATGAGGGGGCTCTTTAAGCCATGCGAGAGACCACCATAAATCGTGAGAAGCAAGAGATTGAGCTGACATTCCCCTGCTTGCGCAGTCGCTGGGGTTGAGTTCTGATGGAACATGTCTAAATCTGACATTGAGAGGACTGGAGTTGATTTTAGTTACCCTGTTGGCTTCAAATGTTTGTAGTTTGTGAGCAGGTGTATTGAGCCAAGCTAGTACTATGGTACTATCGGACCAACAAATATGCTGAGAAATTTTTATGTGAGCTGAGAGTTGAGTTGAGACTCGTATCATGAGTTGAGACAAGAGCGTGACTGCTGACAATTCCAACTTGGGAATCGAGAGACGGTTTTTGATAGGTGCAACCTTAGACTTGGCAACAATAAGGTGCACATTAGTATGTCCAGTTTCATCAAGTTCGTGCAGATAAATAACGGCTGCAAACCCGGCCTCTGAGGCGTCCGCAAATCCGTGAAGTGTATAAGTGGACGAAGGTCTATTTGGACAAAGGTGACGTGGTAACCGTATGCGCGATAGCTGAGTTAAGTCCTCCGAGATGGACTGCCACTCTGTACGCACAGAGTCTGGCACGGGATCGTCCCATCCTAAATTTTGAAGCCATAAAGTTTGGAGAATAATTTTCGTGCGGAATATCACGGGTGTGACCCAGCCATTGGGGTCATAGAGAGAAGCCACAGTGCTGAGAATAGATCGTTTGGTGATCTGTGTAATCGAAGGAGGATTAATGCGATATGTGAACTCATCTGTTTGAGGAACCCACTGAACGCCCAGTACCTTGACCGGGTTAAGATGTGAGTTGGTGTTAAAATCTTTGGGCATGTCACATTGGTCATCTGGGAATCGTTCGAGAAGCTGAGGTGAGTTTGAGGTCCACTTACTCAAATGGAAACCACCAAGGGCTAGAAGCTCAATCAATTCTGTCTGGAGCTCTTGTGCCTCTTCAACTGTTTCATGGCCGGTAAGAATGTCATCTACATAGATAGACTTGCGTATGACCTGAGCGGCTCTGGGAAAGCGGTGATCCTCATCGTCAGCGAGCTGGAGTAGAGTGCGTATAGCATGAAATGGACTAGACCGTAATCCATAGGTAACAGTGTTCAGAGTATAGGTGAGCAGGGTCTGATCTGGTGAGGATCTCCAGAGAATGAGCTGATAATGTCTGTGATCTGGATGCATGAGTATGTTTCGGAACATCATACGTATGTCAGTGATAAAGACCAATTTGTGTGTTCTGAAGGACATGATCACGTCTACAATGTCCTGTTGAAGAGCTGGACCAGTGTGCAGACAGTCATTCAGACTGATAGAATTAGAGCTTTTGCAACTTCCATCAAATACTGTGCGGATTTTGTCGAAACCAGCCTTAAATACTCCGTGGTGCGGTATATAATAGTGGGGCTTGTGAGCAAAGGCACTAGGGTGACAAGGTGACATGTGTCCCAACCTGAGATACTCGGTCATGAATTCCACGTATTTAGTGCGGAGAGTGGGATTTGCCTGAAGTTTCTTTTCTAAGTTTAGGAATCTTCGCAGGGCTATAGCATGAGAGCTACCCAACTCGGGAGCATTGGGTAAAAAGGGCAGAGTGACCATATATTGGCCAGAAGAGACTCGAGTAGTTGTAGTACGAAATATTTCTTCACATTGATCCTGCAAAGGACTGGTGACTGCGTGGAGTTGGGGTTCTTCAGACTCCCAAAACCTTTCAAGACTTTTACGAATCTCTTGAGTTGATACCTCTGATTGTGAGCTGATAACTTGAGCTGAGCTGACTTGTTGTGCAGGTGAGATTTGCAATTCATCAATGGGACCTATCAGAGCAAAATCGAAAATTGTGCCGAAGGCTATTGGCTTTCCCGGGCCCAAGAAGACTTTAGTGCCGTCCAATACCTGACCTAAAACATCGGAACCTAATAATAAATCAATTGGAGCTGGAATGTGGTATTCCTGATCCGCTAATGGGATTGTTGAGTGTCCTGAGGCTTGAGCTACATCTGATACTCTTTCGAGGGGCAGGAATCCAGTGACATTTTTCAGAATGTGAGCCGTGACAGTTATTGTGGGTGTATCTCTGTGTGTAGGCTTACAGGTTATAACAATAGAATTTTTAGAATTTTGCTTGAGCTGATTCCCTACTCCTGCTATTTGTATATGTGTACTTTGTGTTGGTAATTTTAACGTATTTGCCATGCGCTGACTTATGAGTGTGAGCATACTTCCACAATCTAAGAGCGCGCGAGCTTTGTGAAATTGACCCTGCGCGTCTGCAATCATAAGTGAGACGGTGGGTAGTAATACAGGAGTATTAGTGGTGTGCTGAGCGGAGTGAGGTAATGTATGTTTATGAGAAGAGTTTTCATGAGCGGATTGTGTGAGAGCTGAACATGCTTGTAATACATGTTGAGTAGAGAGTGTGTGGGCTGAGTGAGTGTGAGCGGAAGTGAGAGGAGGAGGGGAACAGGGCTGTGGAGAATCTGTGAATATGAGCGGATCGTGATTCTCCTCCTCTATGTGCTCCGTTATTGTAGGGAGTCATGCTTGTCGATCCGAAGGTGGGGAGCGACGACGTTGAGGCGACTGAGACGGGCTGGGTTGACGCGAATTATTTGTCTGACTGGCATGACCGGAGAAGGGCTGATTGGTAGGGGCCGAACGCTGACGAGGTTGTTCTCGGAGAGAGGGGGGCAGAAGGTGGGCAGATGAGTGAGCTGAGGAGGATGGATCGGTATGTCTATGAAGCAGAGTATGGTGGTTGAAGCTGCCACACTCGCGGCAGGAATTTACGGATTTACATTTGTCTTCAAAGTGAGGACCCATGCAGCGTCGGCAACGATCGCGGGCAAATATGAAATCCCAACGACCTTGAATGGGTTGGTCGCGAAATGTTTGGCAAGCTATTAGTTTATGTCCTTCCTTCCTACAATAGGGACAAGGCATAGTGTGAGAATATGACTGGGTTGATGTTTGTGGTTGTTGTGGTTGGGCAGAGTACACTGGCCTAGAGCGGGAGAATTGAGGCGGCGAGTGTTGTCTATATTGTTGGCCTTGAACAGGGTTAACAGGCGTGAGAGACTGATGGACGGGCTGACCTCGTGGGTAGCGAGGGTATGAAGGAATTTGAGGGCGTTGCGCACTAGGGCGCGGGGAGGTGTGCTGAGGCTGCTGGGGCGCCGGTGCGGTCCATTGTGTTTCTACGCAGCGTGCTTGTTCCTCTAAAAAGGATATTAGATCAGCTAGAGTGGGGAGAGAGCTGGATGAGCCGTGTCTGCGCTCGAAGAGTGTGCGGAGTTCGCCCTTTAACTTTCTGACAACAATGGACACGAACACGTAGTCGCTTCCAGTCATGGGGAGCTGAAGATTGTTCAAGGCGCATTGAGCGGATATGAGCGGAGTCAAAAAATCAGAACGTATATTTGAGCTGGTTGAGATGTTCGGGAGTCCCAAAATAATGTCCACAAACCTGTCGATGAGTACTCGCCGATTCTCATAGCGCCGAGTGAGTATATCGAGAGCGATAGAATAATTTTCATTAGTAGGCTGTAAATGTGAAACCATATTGTAGGCTTCCCCCTCCAAGCACGAGAGCAAGTAATGCAGTTTAACTGCGTCAGAGAGATCAGCCACTGTGTCGGTAAGACTTTTGAAAATTGTGATGAAGGCCGGGAAGTCTTCGACCTTCGAGGAGAACCGAGGGAGGCTTACCTTGGGAAGCACGGCATTAAGCGGAGCTGAAGGTTTTGGAGCTGATTCTAGGTGAGCAGGTTCAGGTTTTAAATATTCACGGGCAAGTAGGATCCTATCGTAGTTTTGCATCGCATCTTCATACCGAGAAGTGTACTCTTTATCGATCTTTGAAGATTCCTGAGGATCCGCCTCATCTAATATGGCGAAATAAACCTCCTCGAGTTTGTCCTTGAGACCTTGGACGTGGGTAAATCTAGCATTAAAATCTAACGGGGTGTAGGTTGATGTATCATTAGCCAATAAGGCGGTTGCTACCTCTGCTAGCTGAGCTATTGCTCGGGTCTTCTCTCTAAAGCTAGCAGCTTGCGATTTTGTAGGCATGGTGTAGTTTTGTATAGATCTCAAGCCAAAATAATGATAATTGTGACGAGCGGATACGGAGCGCGAGTATAGTTTAGATACGTCAAGAACTCGAAAACAACGAAGAAACAAAATGTGTATCAATTGAAAGAAAGAATCGAAATAAAACGAGCGGGCACGGGTTGCGAGCCTTGTATAGTACTAGATATGTGCCGACTAAACCGTGTTATTTAAATGTGTAGATCGAAATTACGCAATTCCAGAACCGTGGAAATACTATTCAAACAATATTATTATTTATACGAGAAGAGCCGAGTGATAAGCGTTGTATATTTAACCACGTGTACGTTAACAAATGCACAATATTACTAAATAAGTCGCAAACACTTATAAACTGAAACACTAATTTACGCAAGCAATGTCAGGTGACGAGCGTAGTATAATAAATTCTTTGTTTACCTTAATATATTTTTATGTGAAGGGCCGAATAAATTTATAAAACGTAAACTCAATAATTTTTGTTTACACGAAAAGATACGGATAAGAGTCTGAATTCGCCTTAATTTATTATGTTATTGTGCTGTAAGTACATATGTTGATACAATACAATTATTGTTCTACTTCAAAACATTCCTCGCCCCAACAACAATGCAATAACGCAAGTACGTAGGTACATACAGTTTATTACTCCGCGATAATTTCGATGACGGTGAATTAGGAAAACTGACCGTTGTGACTTCAACCAAATGTAACTTATTAGACGCGTTGAGAAATGAAGTGAATATAATGCGACAAAGTTGAAGAGGTTGTAATCTTTGTATTGCAATGGTAGATTAACGGGACCAATATATTCTGGATTGGATTATAATGGTTGAATTAGTAGATGAATTTATATTGATGGAATGATAAATTTATGATAAAATTGTTATTGTTTTTGAGCGGAATTAGCAAACTATTGCTATAATTAAATAGAGGGGCGTATTGGGATCGTAATATTTGGGTAACTGAGCGGGCCGGCCGGCATGCGGTATAGGTTATGTTGTTGAGAAAAATTTGAGATTTGAGCAGAATTTTGAGCTGAAAATGGACTGTATTTAAGGAGCCAAGATCCGGCTCGAAGGACCAATGTTGCGGCCAACGAGATTTGGCTAGCCGAACCGACGATTGAGTTTGAGAAAGGGTGGTTGAGCGCTAGAATGCGAGGTGAAATTGTCCGTCGTTGCGGTGGACTCGAATTGTATAGATTTGGAAGACTGACCTGGATATACTGAGCTGGTTTCTTGGATATGAATGCTTTTCCTTTCTTCTTTGCTCTGACTGCCGTGCGCTGATTGTGAGTCCTGAGAGGGACGCCGTCCCTTTTTGCACTTTTACACAGTTTTAGTTCTTTCACAAATAAATAACAATGTCTAATAATGAGCTGGGAATGTTCACGACACACACACTGAATTAACACTCGAGCTGAACGTGTTCTTTGTATCGATACGTAGCGGATTAAATGAGACACCTCGTGCGCACCTATAAACTCGACTCGAATTCTTCCACTGACTTAGTCTGTGTTGGGCTGAATTCACTATAACACTGCGAGCGCGCGGAGTGAACGCCATCTAGTTAGGCGAGTGTTACATCGTCGCGCTACTGGCGCGATCAAGGGTTCTGTAGTCAAAAAGGAACTCTTACAGTTTCGCCATGTCCGTCTGTCCGCAGGTTAACTCAAAGACTCTCACTTACTTACTAGAAAACTGTAATTTGACATGTACGAGGGTCATTTGAAAAGTTCTTAGCCTAACATGGTTAAAGTCATTGTGTTTTTTTTTATAACTACCCTCATTTTGTAGTTACATTATTTAGCAACAAGTATGCACAGTTTAGTTTATTCACAGTAACTCATTGTTCGTTTACACGTGATACCGTAAGTCAAGTCAGAGCTATTTTTGAAAATGGATAAAATTGAACATCGTGCAGTGATAAAATACCTGAATTTGAAAGGTTTAACTCCAAAAGCGATACATGAAGACATGTCTGCTACTTTGGGTGAGTCCGCTCCTTCGTATGCGACTGTTAAAAACTGGGTGGCAGAGTATAAACGTGGTCGTGAGACCATTCAAGATGAGCCCCGTAGTGGCCGGCCTTCGACTGCTTCCACTGATCAAAACAAGGAAAAAATCTGTGATTTAATTTTATCTGATCGAAGATTGACTGTCGAGGAGATAGCTAAGACTGTAGGCATCTCATCTGAGCGAACATATCATATAATTACTACTGAACTTGGATTCTCTAAGGCGTCTGCGCGGTGGGTACCGCGACTGCTTTCAGTGGAACAAAAACGCAACCGAGAAGGAGGAGAGTATATTCAAAAATAAAAATACACTCAAAATCGTGTGGTTTCATTAAGTATGTTAGGCTAAGAACTTTTCAAATGACCCTCGTATATACATATTAGTCAATAAAATAGTAAAAAGAACATGAAAAAAAAAATTTTTAGGGTTTTCTTGTCTATCCCCATGGTGTGTCGTTGGAATGGTATTTCAAAAAAAATACGGGTGTGCGAAAATCATTTTTCGATTGAGAAATCCGTTTGTGAAATATTAAGCTTAGAAGTGATATTTTTTATAGAGTCAAGTGCGTAACCCACCACGCCCATGGTTAGTTTATTTTAAGAACCTTATGCCTACCGTTTTCCATTCCCTGCAGGGTAACTCTAAATAACCGACCAAAATAAATACACATTGCATCAAATTGAAGAGGCCAACCCATCAGGCCGCTTCATTAATCGTACGCAAGTCCAGCACGTCTGCGCTGGGTGTCCTCGGGCTGCGGGCTGGGCGGCCGCTGTCTAATGTATCGTGAAGCTCGCTGGACCGGATAATGTGACCCACAGCTCCACGACCGCAAGTTATAAGAAACGGCGTTTTAGGATTGACGGATTCCTTTACATCACACTTGCTTTAGCTCTGACCAATCTATCTATAATCTTCACCCCAGGTCTCTTGCGGAGTAGATCTGAGCGCCACTAGACACACACACACCTCGCTCGCTTTTTAATAGTTACGGCTATTTTCGCTTTTTTCTAGGGTTCCTCGTATTACTAGATAAAACACGATAGGCGAGTTTTGGCATTCCTTGGATCCTACATCCTTCCACTTTCTTGCACTCTTACAGAACTCGCTACTTTAATATTTATAGATGCTTTTACGCTAACTTTTTCATAGTGTTCCTTATATCATTTTTTTTGACGATACGCGATGTTACATTACTTTGGCACCAAAGCTCGGAGGGTCGATTGCCACACTGGATAAATATTTGTGTGCATAAACACGTCTGTTTGTTTTGGTCTGGGTGTTTTTAAGAGAGGTTAAGGCGCATCAAAGCACCTACCTCCACCTAACGGTTGCGGTTTTCTGTGAGGTGGAGGTGCTTACGCAGACGGCGATATATTGCTGTATCTTCGAATTTTTGAGATAGTCATCTAAATTATTTCAGCGCTGCAGCAGACATCAGTTTTAATTATTACCAAAATGGAGCAAGACTTTTACTTAGGGTAGCTCCTCTAGTACATAATAACTCAATGCTTAAAACGCGTGCTATGCACCTTTATGTGAATTTCAACAACTCGTGAATATAACGGATTATTCGTGAACATAGCGCACTCGTTGCTAAATCTATTAACTGGATAATAATTCTTGCATGCCTGTAACCACGAGAGAAACAGGCACACTCAACTAATGAACTAACAAAAAAAAACGCGAAGAAAAGTTCTGCGCAACTTGTCATACTTTTTTTTAATTGGGACAGGCCCCCCACTAACCACTGTGTCTCCTGTGTAGCCAGAATTAACAGCGGCGACCACCAAAAAGGCAATGAACAGTGAAGTCCATTGCTGTCCCGGGGGTTAAACTACAGCTGCCTTGGAACTCACAACGAATTTAATTAGAAGAAATTTGTAGGAGTAGGAAGATTTGGAGTTGACTTCCCCTCTTGGCAAAGTGAGATACAACAATATGACAAATAAGGCATTTAAAACCTTTAAAGAGATGGCTACTCAAGTGAAGGTCAACCTGCTCAACTGCCGTGCACCACGGTTTATCAGATATTTAACACTATTGTGACCTAAATTGTGAGTTGTTACCTAACACATCGATTCCAATAATATAGATTGCAGAACCGCCTAAACGCCTGGTAATTCTCCTTTGTTGCCACCAAATCCGAATAGTATACTACCCCGGATGTGACATGCAAGGAATTCAACATATCGTTCCGCTCCCGACGCCAGAGATTGCACTCCCAGAGAACATGACGTGCTGTATGTCTACTTGTCATACTTGCCAATGTTATACCATCGTATAATAATCTTCTTCTTCATCATCGTGTTGTTCCGTTTCGTAAGTTATTAGGATTGGCGGGGTCCGCTGCCTAAGCTAACGATTTGGCGAAGACACTGTTTTTTACACGGAGCGACAGCCGTCGGCCCTCCACTACCCAGACGGAAAACCAGATCTTTCTGAAGATAGATCACACATGTTTCGAAATATCATTTCTTGGACGTGTGGGTCTCACGATGTTTACCTTCACCGCCGAGCAAGTGATAAATATGTTCATAACCGAATCGGGGACCGGGTGGTCAATAGGCCGGTTCCTTATCCACTGGGTTATCACAGTTTACATCGTCTAACAATGTACACGGGAAAAGAATGTGCCAGTATGTCCCAATATCTACAGTAAACGAATATAGTTACAGGTCAGCATATCTTCATGGATCTAGAACCTTACGGGCCAAACAGAGGGCACAGAGCACCATAAGACGCTATCCATAAACACCTTTCTCGCTTCTTTAACATGGATAGGTCGCCGGTTCCTAGGGCTCCAGACATCTTCTGATGAAACACGATCAATTCGGTCGTAGTATGTGATTCTAATTAAACAAAAATATAAAATAAATCGGCCAAGTGCGAGTCGGACTGGCGCACGAAGGGTTCCGTACCATTATCTATAAAAACGGCAAAAAATCACGTTTGTTGTATGGGACCTTAAATGTTTGTTTTATTTTAATTTAATTATTTATTCTTAAAGTGAATATATAACTAAATATTCTGTGAATATTTCAAGCGTCTACCTGTTGCCGTATTCAATATCGAGCAAAAACGAGCAAAAAAGTCACGTTTGTTGTATGGGAGCCCCCTTAAATATTTATTTTATTCTATTTTTAGTATTTGTTGTTATAGCGGCAACAGAAATACATCATCTGTGAAAATTTCAACTGTCTAACTATCACGGTTTATGGGATACAGCCTGGTGATAGACGGACGGACAGCGGAGTCTCAGTGATAGGGTTCCGTTTTACCCTTTGGGTACGGAACCCTAAAAATGATAGAAAATAACAAAGAACAGTGGTAGCCTAGTGGATAAGAACCGACCTTGTGACCAACAGGTACCCGGTTCAAATACTGGTATGTAGCGCTAAATTCGTGTTTTCGGATTTATGTACATTATTTGTAATTATCACTCGCTCGGCGGTGAAGGAAAACATCGTGAGGAAACCCGCACGTCCAAGAAATTGTATTTCGAATGACGTGTGGCCTAAGAAAGGTCTGGTGCGAAGGTCAGCCGGCAGTCGCTCGATGTAAAAATCTGTATCTTCACCAAATCCTTAGTCTTAGGTAGCGGACCTCAATCCTTAGGATTAGGAAAACGGGATAACCTAAGAAGAAGAGAGAAATGTAATTAACGATATTGTTTATTTCACTAATATGTAAATTTTCTATTAATGAAGGTAAGGAAGTAAGCAATTTATGTAACCTACACAATCATGATGGATTATCTGTAAACGCCTGGGGAAATACGATAGCAATGTTTAGTAACAGCGTTTTGTTGTTTAATTTTATAGGCGTTTATGTCCGTCACTGGATGTATTGTCTATAACATCGACCACAAATGTGGTAGTAATTTCTCAATAGTTTACTTCTCCCGTTTTCCTAATCCATTAGGAATGACGGGGTCCGCTACCTAAGCCTGAGGATTTGGCGAAGATACAGATTTTGACATGGAGCGACTGCCGTATGATATCCGCAACCCAGAGCGAAAACCAGAACATTCTTAGGTAAGGTCACACGTCGAAATACAATTTCCTGATCGTGCGGGTTTCTTCACAATGTTTTCCTTCACGAGTTGTCGATAGAAAATTTCTCTGACACCGCACAGTATGCGACCATCGCGGCTGCAGTGTATGTGAATGAACGTCTAGTCGTCGGGGAGCTATACGATAAAAAATATATAAAATAAAAGAAATGTTGTAAGTAAATATACAATTCCAGGGCTGTACCAGTTCGCTCTCAGATATTATAGCGTGGTCGTGGCCGATATTGGCTAGATTTCATTTCTTTTGTGTCTGGAATATTTTCTCCTGTATTCTACTATTTATTAACATTTTAAATTCTAATAACAGTGTTATTGAAGTTCAAATTACATTGTACGACAGAAAACTAGGGATTATTAGAGTTACCACAGACTGAGAGAAAAGCAGAGTATAATATTTATTAAGGAGACTGAAAAATAATCAAATTATGTAACTTACGAGCGACTTACTCACGTAAGTCGCTCATTGGCCTATAGAATCTAAAAACTTCCTCGCATGCGAGATAAGTCCTGGCAAGGAAGTCCTGGCAAAAGACAGGTAGGCTAGGTAGAGACATTTCTATGTAAGTGCATTATTTCAGGAAAGATACCTATTTGCTTGCCCGATTGCATAAGAATCTCTACCTCACAGAAAACTGCAGGTATGAGGTTATACTCCTAAGGTGTTGTTGTGGCATTGGTGGCAGCGCGCGAGTGATATTTCACGTATTGCAAGCGTTTGCTTTCATGCCAATAAATATTAAGATAAATATGAGAAGCCATATCCAAAAACAAAAAAAATATCCAAATCATTACAGCTGTTTGCGGCATACACGGTATTTATTTATATATAGTTATCATTTTTTTTTATTTTTTATTTTGTTATAGTTATTTTTAAGATATGTATTCAAAATCCCACCGGTAGATCCAGAGATTAGCACTACAAACAAACTAAATCTTCCGATTTATATATTAGTACAGTTACATATTATGAAAAAATGACGAAGCAGATATACAATGGGAAAGCGGATCCTTCCACTAGAGGAATATCATAAGAGTCGAGGAAGACCAAAGACTAAACTACCATGATCAAACTAGTCGTGTTTTATCAGAAGGTGATATCAGGAGCCCTAGGAATCGGCGAGCGTGCATGAAAAGAGCTATAAATGTTAAAAAATCGGCCAAGTGCGAGTCGGACCCACGCGCGAAGGGTTCCGTACCACTATCTATAAAAACGGCAAAAAATCACGTTTGTTGCATGGGAATAAATAATTAAATTAAAATAAAACAAATATTTAAGGGGGGCTTAAATATTTGTTTTATTTTAATTTAATTATTTATTCTTAAAGTGAATATATAACTAAATATTCTGTGAATATTTCAAGCGTCTACCTGTTGCCGTTATCTATATCGAGCAAAAAAGAGCAAAATCACGTCTGTTGTATGGGAGCCCCCTTAAATATTTATGTTATTCTATTTTTTAGTATTTGTTGTTATAGCGGCAACAGAAATACATCGTCTGTGAAAATTTCAACTGTCTAACTATCACTCGTGAGATACAGCCCGGTGACAGACGGACGGACGGACTGACAGCGAAGTCTCAGTAATAGGGTTCCGTTTTACCCTTTGGGTACGGAACCCTAAAAAGCAAGTGAGGTGTGTAAGGACCACGTTTAATGGCGCGCGGTTGTCTCTGCCTACCCCGCAAGAGACCTGGCATGGAGATATACATATATACAGTTATACAATTATTGTAAAAGCACCCAAAACCGAAGAGCATGCCAGAAGGGGTTGATGAGTGTGGAAGAGGCGAGAGAGGTATATTTGGATCGGTGCACCTGGCGTTCCATGGTCTCTGCCTACCCCAATGGAAGAGAGGCGTGATGATATACATGTACAATTATTGCTGGTTTAAAGTTATGGAATCAGTTTTTTTTTTCGCGTTGCACCCATACGTTACCAAGGAAACAAACGTAACAAAAACTATAGTCATAGCAACCGATATTTGTTCAATAAGGACTCCATAAAGGCGCAAATTGGATTTACAAGAAAAATGGTGATTTTCCTCGTGAAAAGAGGCGACGAAAACCAATTTCTGTATGACACTGATGTCGACAATAACGTGGATGATGTCATCAAGGATATTGTAGCGATTTTTAATGGAAGGCTGAAAGTTCAAAGGATTTGCTATGAACTGGATGAGCTTAAGGATCATGGGACATTCTTGCCGCCTGAGATGCAGGGATTGAACGAAGACCAGGTACGATCTATCGTTACTGTTACGTTTGTTTCCTTGGTAACGTATGGGTGCAACGCGAAAAAAAAAACTGATTCCATAACTTTAAACCAGCAATAATTGTACATGTATATCATCACGCCTCTCTTCCATTGGGGTAGGCAGAGACCATGGAACGCCAGGTGCACCGATCCAAATATACCTCTCTCGCCTCTTCCACACTCATCAACCCCTTCTGGCATGCTCTTCGGTTTTGGGTGCTTTTACAATAATTGTATAACTGTATATATGTATATCTCCATGCCAGGTCTCTTGCGGGGTAGGCAGAGACAACCGCGCGCCATTAAACGTGGTCCTTACACACCTCACTTGCTTTTTAGGGTTCCGTACCCAAAGGGTAAAACGGAACCCTATTACTGAGACTTCGCTGTCAGTCCGTCCGTCCGTCTGTCACCGGGCTGTATCTCACGAGTGATAGTTAGACAGTTGAAATTTTCACAGATAACTTCACGCTATTATTACGGGATAGGCAGGGAGAAGCGAGCCCTGACTCGCTCCTTGCACACCTTCCCTTCTTCTTCAATAAAAGTAATAAGGCAGTTCGTGTGCTTAATATTGTGCAGGCTGAAGAATAAAGTCTTCAAAACCTATAGTGTGGTATTCGAACACAGGGGTTTGAAAGTAGTCGTTTTCAAATTTCAGCGAAAAACTTAGAAGTAGAAACAAGTTTTGTATGGCCGATACATCGGCTTGCTAGGACTGGCGGATCTTTTCTTGTAAATTGTATTCGTTTTATAATAAGTTACCTGAAATAGTTCTGTCCTTTCCTGACAATGTATTCAAAAAGCACATTAAAAGTACTCTCTGCAAAAGGGCTTATTATAGTACTATACTATAACTTCACGCCAAATCCCTTACGGGGTAGGCAGAGAGTGCCGAGCGCCACGCCACACGATCCTTACATACCTCACTTGCTTCTTTAACATTCATTGCTCTTTTCATGCACGCTCGCTGGTTTCTAGGCTTATTATAGAATTGATGAATATGTAACTGACATAGATATCTGTCCTTAATAATCTTTAATTTTACCATTTAATATCATTATTGTACTGTATGTTTATATGATTTTTTTGTAATATCTAATTAACTATTTTAATTGAGATCTATATTGGCAAGTTTCTTTCGGTATTTCTTCTTCGCCAATGGTCATTTCCGAAATACTAGCAGATTAAAAAAAGATAAATAAAATAAGAGGTTTGAATAAGATACAATAAGACTATATTTCAAAAAATGTAAGATGTGTCTAAGTGCCTGCGAAGGCCCAATGGCAAATAAATCATTTTTAGGGTTCCGTACCCTAAAGGGTAAAACGGAACCATATTACTGAGGCTCCGCTGTCCGTCCGTCCGTCCGTCTGTCACCAGGCTGTATCTCATGAACCGTGATAGTTAGATAGTTGAAATTTTCACAGATGATGTATTTCTGTTGCCGCTATATCAACAAATACTAAAAAATAGAATATAATAAATATTTAAGGGGGCTCCCATACAACAAACGTGATTTTTAGGGTTCCGTACCCAAAGGGTAAAGCGGAACCCTATTACTGAGGCTCCGCTGTCCGTCCATCCGTCCGTCCGTCCGTCTGTCACCAGGCTGTATCTCATGAACCGTGATAGTTAGACAGTTGAAATTTTCACAGATGATGTATTTCTGTTGCCGCTATAATAACAAATACTAAAAAATAGAATAAAATAAATATTTAAGGGGGCCCCCATACAACAAACGTGATTTTTTTTGCTGTTTTTATAGATAATGGTACGGAACCCTTCGTGCGCGAGTCCGACTCGCACTTGGCCGATTTTTTGCTCATTTTTGCCCGATATTGATAACGGCAACAGGTAGACGCTTGAAATATTCACAGAATATTTAGTTATATATTCACTTTAAGAATAATTAATTAAATTAAAATAAAACAAATATTTAAGGGGGGCTCCCATACAACAAACGTGATTTTTTTGCCGTTTTTAAAGATAGTGGTACGGAACCCTTCGTGCGCGAGTCCGACTCGCACTTGGCCGATTTTTTGCTCATTTTTGCCCGATATTGATAACGGCAACAGGTAGACGCTTGAAATATTCACAGAATATTTAGTTATATATTCACTTTAAGAATAATTAATTACATTAAAATAAAACAAATATTAAAGGGGACTCCCATACAACAAAACTCTGCAGTATGTGAACATACACTGGACCAGTCAAACCATTACATCCGGTTCGATAAACCACAAATCCTCGCCAAGGAGAATCGCTACATGCCGAGAATGTTGCGCGAGGCTATTGAAATAAGAAAACACCCCAATTTCAATAGAGAAGATGGTTGGCAAGTACCACCTGCTTGGGATCCAGTCCTAAAAATAATCAAGTCCCAAACCCAAAGATCTAAAAAATGTTCTGACACTGTGAGCGATTTTTGTTTGAATCGGAACATATATAATTAATCCATCCATGTCGGTAGATGTAATAATTGAATAACTAATGTAAGACAAATACCACCTTAGTCATCCTGCGACCACGGATGCTGCAAAGCGTTCGAAACGTCAGGTTCAACAAAATAAATAAAATACGCGATACTTCCGTTAAAAATTGTTTAATTCAATGTGTAACAATCGCGAAAACCTAAGACAATACAGCAAACGTGTTTTTTTTTTGCCGTTTTTATAGATAATGGTACGGAACCCTTCGTGCGCGAGTCCGACTCGCGCTTGGCCGATTTTTTTTATCTTTTTATCTTCATGCATGCTCTTCGGCTTTGGGTGCTTTTGATTTAAACCTTCTTCAGCACATCCCCAATTTGATCTGCATGTGCTCGTCTACGGCGGCCCCTGCCGATATCTCCGCTCACTCTTGCTACTTCTTTCGTAACTCTATTGTCATCAATTCTTTCCAAATGTCCAAACCATCTTGGCATACCCTTTTCAATCTTTTATTCCACTTTTTAATTGAAATAATGAAAATGTTTATTTCGTTAACAAAAATTGTGTTTACAAACATAGTTGTGAGGACTGCCTAATAGGCTTAATAAGCAAATAATGCTTGTGCTAGACAGACCTCTCTTTCTTAACTTACATTATTACTAAACTCACTTCAACATAGAACAATATTACAACAACATTTGGGATTTAAATTAAGAAAAATATATAAGTACATAAATAAGTAAACTTATCATTGTAGCTTAGACCTTTTAACCAAGTGGATATTTTTTCTTTAACTTCTCGTAATCGCAGAGGATAAATGTCGAGATTTTTCAAGATTCGAGATCATTGACTTTGTTATGTAGATTGTGTAATATATAATATTAAAGTGTATAATGAACGTGTCTTACGGCGTTCGCTCCTCTCTGCTTACCCCGCAAGGGCCCTTTTCGTGAAGATATAGACTAACAGATAGACATTATGATCAATTAACTTTTAACTTAATATTTATTTAATTATTTTCTTTTTAATTTCTTAATAAATTGAATTATTCATTGTTACTGCCCGTGCTTAACGACTGTAGTATCACAAGAGTCCATACGCTTCTGTAAATGCTTACCATCAGGTGATGACCGAAGGAGTAACATGACTAAATATCATATATGGAGGTGATCATTAGTAAATAAGGCAAGATATATAGGTGCACATCGTTACTCCATTCGATTCTATCTAAAAATTACAGATCCAAGAGCTGAAACTAGAAGATCCCTGGGCTCAGCGATGTGCTCCTCAAGGGTACGTGGTGAATAAGGATGAAATGGGGAGACGATGCGGTCTGGCACCACCACCAAATCTTCAAGAGGTGCTAAAGAAAGCTGCTGAAGATGCTAAGGAGTTCATTAGCAAAAAACATGTAAGTAACAGTAGTAAAAGGATGTAGGAGCCGAAGGAGGCTAAAACTAATGACCAATTGATCAAACCCAGGAGTCTTGGCAAAAGTAGCCATCACTTTTTTTTTTCACCATGGGAAAATGCTCATGTATACCACATCGCCAGGGGAACGGCGACGTGGCTATGTCGGACTCCTGCTCCAGTCAAAAGGGTCTACTGTTTTGGACAGACCTACCGACTAAAAACCATCGGTGTTCCGGTGCTTATTGGCAGGGTTTCGGGAACGATTTTGGTATCACCTCCGAAACCCCACCGGCAGGGGACCGCATGTGTAATTGCGGGCTCTTCCACGTGTGTCATCTGCGAGAGGCGTGCTTGGAACACTCCGCACGCGTCCACTCGTGATCACCACTCCGTTGGGCAGCAAGTCCCCTCCCAACTTTCGTTAGGGTGGAAGGAGACGGTCTTCAGCCCGCCGTCTTCGCCCGACACTTCTACGACGGATCGGCTGAGAGAAAATATCATTCTCTCTCACACGCTCCGCTGCCTCCTTCTGCGACATCACATTTTCACACAACGAGGCAAATGCATTCCATGTACTCTCGCTGTCGATCACGGCTTTCACGATGTTTGACAGCGAGAGGTCAGCACCGACTACGGGGGCTAAAGCGGTTCGCTTCTCTGCCCACGCTAGTCCAACGTGTTCCAACGTGTACAAAAGTAGCCATCACTAACCATTCCATTATCGGGCTCATCAGTAATTACTATTTTCCATTTATTAGTAAACTAGCTGCTGCCCGCGGCTCCGCCCGCGTGGAGTCCAATAACGTAGCCTATGTGTTAATCCAGATCATAATCTATCTACGTGCCAAATTTCATTCAAATCTGTTCAGACGTTTAAGCGTGAAAGAGCAACAAACATCCATACATACAAACTTTCGCATTTATAATATTAGTAGGATATGTATGTATCTTCACACCCAGGTCCCTTGCGGGGTAGACAGTGATAGTGTAACTCATTAATAAAGATTTATACAATTTCAGGTAGATCTCCGTAAAAGTCTGACCCAAAGAGATGTAGCGAGAGCTATGGATGAACTAAGAGGAGCAACAAAAATAGTTTTTCCTGCTGGACTTCCGCCCCATGATCCCGTCCGAATGGAGCTGGACAACGTTGAAGATCTGTCTGGCACTCAAGCCTCTACTGAAGTCATCGATCCGGCTCGAGCTTGTCTATGGGCTTGTGGAAAGAAATTCATTAGCGGAAATAAATTGAGTCATCATTTGGGTAAGATGTTTGATAAATGTATGGTCTTGTCTCTTGAACCTAGAGATATTAGACCAAAAATTCCTCAAACTAAAGCAACACTGTGCAAAGTTTCTTGAAGTGAAAACTTCTTTAGCGGTGTTGTGAACTCTTTGGGATGAGTAAAAAATGTTAAACACATGACCCTGATCGAAAATTCGTAAGATTTTGGTGAGAATTAGAACTTAAGTTTGCTGCAGCGCTAAAACATTAGTTACCTCTAATTAAACAATTAAAACATGAAGCGCTAGATCGTTCATAGAGCATTATTTTCTCGCGACCAAAACGTTGTAAGCGCCATGAAATTATTGGCGCTTACGCGTTTCGTTCAACGTAGTTTATCAACATCGCTGTTTAGTCCGCATGTTCAAGTTTTCACTTCTGCCGGCACTCCCGGAGTGCAACCCGTTTTTTTTTTACACAACGTCGGTAGACTACAGGCATATGCCCCACCTAATATAAAGTGGTTACCATAGCTTGTGAACGTTATTAAATATCACTCGTGCGATGCCACCTCTGCTGCTAATACAGTCGAACTCCTCAGGAACTTATTGGTGACATCACTGACATGCAGAAACATGTCAGCTCTCCACGCAGTTTTAGGGTCGGCAACGCATGAACGACACCCCTGGTGCAGCAAATGTCTATAGGCTACGGTGACTGTTTATCATCAGGTAGGCCGTATGATTGTTTGCCGCCTTGGTGGTATAAAAAAAGTTTTCTGTGAAGTGGAGATACCTTCCCCAGATGGGTTTCTTTTTTAATGCGGTCAACCTCTTTTCAATTGTCATTGTCTCTAAATCAGTAAGTTACAATATTGCTTTCTAAGTATGAATTATAAAAAGCTGTGATAGCGTAGTGGATAAATAACCAGACAATTCATCGACTAGTCTCTGGTTCGAAGCATGTTATGAGTACCCAACTAGCACACATGCTGTATAAATAGGCTTTGTACATCTCAATAGTTGTATAATTGTTGTACTACGGCCGTACTGTTATCCGTAGGCCGTAGAGCAGCTATTGTAGAGTCATTAGAGAGCCTACTGAGGCTTGTGTGCTGCTTGCATGTACCACTAAATTCGTGTTTTATTTGTAACTATTTTTAGCATCGACGCTCGTGGGTTCGATTACCACACAAGACAAACATTGGTGTGCATGAACATGTCTGTTTGTCTTGGTCTTGATGTTTTAAGAGAGGTAGGGCGCATCAAACCATCTGGGAAAGTGTGTCCACCTCACAGAAAGCAGCCAAATACTAGAGGGTTGTTGTGTTCCTGCGTGTGAGTGAAGTCACCAGTAAGCTCCAAAGGAGTTGCTATGTTAGCAGGAGGCATCGCGCGAGTGATACTTAATGTATTACAAGCGTTCATAGGGTACGGTTTCCGCTTTACATCAGGTGGGGCGTATACTTGTATGTCTTCCGACGGTGTATAAAAAAAACTATTTGCTTGGCGGTGGACAAACATATCATGAGAAAGCCTGCACCTCTTGGAAATTAGATATACGTGTCAAAAGGTCTGGAAGGAAAGTCTGGCTGCCGGAGGTCTGACGCCAGTCGCTCCATGTCAAGATTAGTACAATCACTAAATTCTTAGGGTTGAATAGTGGACCCCGCCAATCCTAATAGACTGGGAAGCAAGATAATGCCGAGAAAAACAAGAAGTTTGTCTATCTATCTATGACTTCACGCCAAATCCCTTACTGGGTAGGTAGAGAGAACCGAGCGCCACATGACTCGATCCTTACATACCTCACTCGCTTCTTTAACATTCATTGCTATTGTCATGCACGCTCGCCGGTTTCTATGGCTCCTGACATCACCTTCTGATAGAACACGACCAATTTGATCATGGTAGGTAAGCCTTGGCCTTCCTCGGCTCCTACATCCTTCCACTTTTGCATTGTATATCTGCTTCGTCATTCTTTCATCCTGCATTCTTTCTACATGTACGAACCAACGGAGCATGCCTCTTCCTATTTTAACACCGACGCTCTCTTTCAGACCAACTCTGCTTCTAACCTCATCATTGCGAATACGGTCTACAAGCGTTACGCCACAAATTTTGCGCAACGCTCGCATTTCAACCGCGTTTATCCTACTTTCATGCTCTCTCTGCCATACCCAGCTCTCGCTTCCATAAGTAAGCATTTGGACCAGCACTGCATTGTGTATAGCCATAGAAGAAGTATGAATTATGCAAAATGAGAATTTTAAACTTTAAAACATAAATAAAGATTTTAACTTTAATAGTGAGGAAATAGTTATCGTTGTGAACTGTTAAACTTTAAATAATTATTACTAGACAAATAAAAAATATTTATTTTTATCTTTCAGGTAAAAATAATAAGTCTAAAGTAACTGTCAAGCTGTGCTCCAGTAATGAAGGTGCTCCGGGTCGTGAGCCAATCATGACTGAAGAGGAAAGGAAACAACTGATGCTGCACGCCTACAGGAAGCAAGAAGAGTGGAAGAAACTGGAGCAAGACGACGACGATCGCTACATGGACTCCAAGTGGGCCGACGGACACAACTTGAAGAGGCAGTTCCACGGATTGAATGACATTTCTTGGAAGCCCACGATAAGGAAGCCGCAGTAGATGCTGTTTAATAACACAAATATTTTTGTATTGTGTAATGATTGCTTTGTAGTAGTTACCTTTTGTCCATGTCAAATGAGATAATAGCTGGTAGTTAATATATATTTTAGAGAAATGTCTGGAAACAGCACATATATTGATATATCTTTAATGTGGTCCTAATTCGAGGAAGCAGATGAGGTCAAATTTCGATATTTTATATCCAAAAGCTGTCGCTTACTTATGGCGGAGAGAGCATGAAAGTAATTACATAATATAAGTATAAGTAATTACAACGTGCCACGATGTTGATGAGCCAATAAGGGGTGCGCGTTCAACTTCACCCCCCCCCCCCCGCAGCGGTGAATTGAGTTCCTGTTTAATATCGGCCTCATCAGTTATTTTCTTCACTATCCATAACCTCACGTCACCTTCTGATAAAAGACGATCGATTGGTCATAGTAGGTGAGTCAAAGCCTTTCTTTTTTTACGGTTTTTTTTTAATACGTCGGGAGGTATACAAGTATACGGCTCACCTGATGGAAAGCTGTAGCTAATGTACGCTCGCAATACCTTATCACTCGCGCGATGCCACCTCTGCTGCTAGCACAGCAACTCCTTAGGAGTTTACTGGTGACCTCGCACGCAGGAACACAACAATCCTCTAGGGAGTTGTTTGGATGCGGTTTTCTGTAAGGTGGAGGTAGTGCCTTAAACGGGCTGCTTTGGTGCACCCTACCTCTATTAAAGCTCTTTGTTGGCTCCTACATCCTGCTATTGTCGCGTTGTTTATCTGTTTAGTAATTTCTTGCCGCTTCTTATTTACACACCGATGCTTTCTATCAAACCAGCTCTGTTTCTAACATCATCATTGGGAACGCGATCTAGGGTTAGGATCATCAAAGGGTTCCGCCAAAAATTTCAATTTGTAATTTTGGGACAATGCTATTGAAGCCGATTTTTGTAAGATGTATAACTTCACACCAAATCCCTTGCTGTGTAAGAAGTGAGAACAGAGCGTCACATGACTCTATAAATACCTCACTCGGTTCTTTAACATTCATTGCTCTTCTGGTGCACGCTCACCTTCTAAGGCTCCTGTCAAAGACAACATTGATTTTTAAGGTATCATTGTAATGCCTGTCATATATTGTAATTTATACTTAATTGAAATTAACCTTTGTTCTCCTAACAGTAGATTAATTTGTAAATGTAGTCTTTAATTACCTACGTAATTGCCTTATAATTTCACTTAACAATTCGCGTTAATTATTCACGAATATAATAATTATATATGGGAACGATGCTGTTTCATTGTAGAATTAATTTAATTCAACAATAGTGTTTTATAGAAAATTCGACAATTTCAGCATTCGGGAATTTCGTTGAATTTCTAGTAAGATGTTAACAGTTTAGCAGTTCAATAAGGGACAAGTGACCCATGAATTGTTTCGCTGTCCATGCGGCACATAACGCCTCATGGTCAGTGATGTAAATAATGAAGTCGATCTTCCAATAAATTATAGATTTTATGTGTATTCTATTATTTTTAGTATTAGTAAAATATAGAAGAACCACATTTTAACCAGCGACGTATCAAAAGGTAGACACGTTATACACCAACATTATTGTATTTTCAAATGGCGCAAGTATTTATTATGACAGTTTACTCTAACAAAGAGATAAATGATAGAGCATACCTGTCGTTAGAATGAGATGAATATATATCTTAAGGGCCATGCTTTGTGGCGAAGTACGTATTTCCGCGACGTGAGAGCGTGCCCAACTGATTGCGAGTTGGGCAATTACTTTAGTATTGCCATTCTAGAGCATGTACGACGTATCTATAACTATAAAAACATCTTAGATTTTAATGAATCAAATTCTTAATTAACTTATTCAAACAATAAATAAAGTTGACTTAGATACGAGTATGATTCCTTAATCATGATTGTTTTTCTCGAAAACATTGTACACAATATAATTTTACATAATGTACATTAATTTATACCATTTTAGCTTTTTTCCAACTTCTTTTGCCGTCAAATATTCATTGCGTTATTTACGTACGTAAGTTATTCTTGAAATATTTCCTTCAAAATAAAAGAAAATAATCGACTAACAATAAACACGTAAGTAAATATTTAATTCCTTTTGAATTTATCGATTTCAATCACTATGACACAAAGTATCATAAATATTTGAAGGCAATAATGACCCAACTCAATACGAACCTTCATGAGTGCTAAAACTCGTTATTACTAAGGTAACGTGTCGAAAGAAGGTTTCAAATTGGTTCGGGACTGCGAACCTGTTAGTGAGGTTTCTACAAGGGTTACTACAGCTCATATATTATTTGTTCAAAGACGATGTTATCACGCCTGTCTCCCATTGTGGTAGGCAGAGACTATGTAACGCCAGGTGCATCGATCTAAACATGCACCTCACGCCTCTTCCACATTCATCAACTTCATCTCGCATGCTTTTCGGTTTCGGGTGCTTTTAATTTGAACCTTTTTCAGCACACCATATGTGTGCATCTAGGGCGGTGCCAAAATTTATTGCATTATATTGTTTGAAAAAGTATACACTGATTGCAAAATTTACGAAACAGTTTCCTTCAATTTAAGAAGAACAGGAGGAATCGATGAGTGGAATAATTAACACTTGAAAGAAAATATACATTACAAGATGTCAAAAATCACAAAATTAATAGGCAATTTGATCTAAAGTACTTTGTGTGCTTCCGCCCCCGATTAGTTCGTGCGAACTACCGCCGGCCGACATCCACCCACTACCGTTAGTAGATGCATGCCGCCGCTGCCATGGCTGCTCCGGTCGTCTCTGTATCGGCTGCTGCGGTCGTCTCTGCGAGTGTTCGCCATCTGAAATGTGAACCGCAAGCACCCACCACCGTTGCTGCCCTGGCTGCTCTGGTCGTTTCTGCTTTAATTTTGAAATGTTACAAGATTTTTAAAACTTCAGATAAATTCGAATATACAAAACAAGTGTTCAGGAATTTAATCGATAATTATGTCATTGTTATTTGAAGGTTTTAGCATTTGGGAATTTCCTTTGAGAAAGAGAGTGGATCTGAAAGAGAGTATCGGTATTATTCATCGGTAGAAAAAGTGCAAGTAGAGAGAATGACGAAAGTAGTAGAATATAGGAGCCGAGATAGGCTAATACTCGCCTACCACAAAGGAAAACTAAGTTCTGCAGCCTATGCAGTGAAAACTATTAGACGGCTCACTGATGTTGATACGGCTAGAATAGTTTATTTCAGCTACTTTCATAGTATTATGTCATATGGAATTCTTCTTTGGGGTAACTCCGAGGACATTAACACCATCTTTTTATTGCAAAAGAGAGCCATAAGAGCTATCTACAAACTGGTCCCCGGGAGAGCCTTAGAGAAAAATTCAAAGAAATAAATATTTTAACAGTCGCATCGCAATATATCTATGAAAATCTTTTGTATGTCCATAAAAACATAGATTCATTTTGTAAAAAGAGTGATACTCATAGCATAAATACTAGATATAAGCATAATCTTGTGTTACTTGTGTAGCAGGGCATATTATAAATTATCTGACTATATTAATGATAAAAATGCCTGGGAGTGAGTCGATCCAATTATAATGTAATTAATAAAATATGTAAATTTGTTTGGATACCAAAAGAGGGATGCCTGAGTTTTTTGGCAGTATTTTTATCAGTGCTCACCTAGTCATGAACTGCACGGTAGGAAAACAATTGTGACGATTCCAAACAAATGTAGCCATTTTTACGGAATAAAAAGATTTTGATTTGACTTTCACTTGACCACAACCAAGTTGGTTGTGTGTAATCAAAAGATGGGCTTGGATGCCCTAGAAACCGACGAGCATGCATGAAAAGACCTGTGAATGTTAAATAAGCGAGTGAGATGTAAGGACATATGGCGCTGTGTTCTCTCTGTCTTTTCGGCCAGTTTCCTGAAATTACCGGAACGTCTAGTCTATCTGTTATGTTCAGTTTCTAGAACGTTCATTCCCGGAATGTCTATTTCCCAACATGTTTATTTTTAGGCATTTCCGCTTGAGCCTCTTATCAGTTAACCAGCAAACCCGGCAGACAATCTACCCGTAAATAAACATAGGTACCAAGTACTCGATTACTGCACTTACTGGGTCCAATTGTGAATTTAAACCATCCAGGGACACACTCATACTCAGAAAAAAATCGGCCAAGTGCGAGTCGGACTCGCACACGAAGGGTTCCGTACCATTATCGATAACAACGGCAAAAAAATCACGTTTGTTGTATAGGAGCCCCCCTTAAATATTTGTTTTATTTTAATTTAATTAAAGTGAAGTTATTCTTAAAGTGAATATATAAATATTCACTTTAAGAATAAATAATTAAATTAAAATAATATTCTGTGAATATTTCAAGGGTCTACCTGTTGCCGTTATCAATATCGAGCAAAAATGAGCAAAACAATCACGTTTGTTGTATGGGAGCCCCCTTAAATATTTTTTTTATTCTATTTTTTGTTATAGCGGCAACAGAAATACATCAACTGTCTAACTATCACGGTTCATGAGATACAGCCTGGTGACAGACGGACGGACGGACGGACGGACGGATGGACGGATAGCGGAGCCTCAGTAATAGGGTTCCGTTTTACCCTTTGGGTACGGAACCCTAAAAAAACGAGTGTGCTTTAGACCACACGACTGAAGTAAAACTTTTTTGCTCCATAGTGTGATACAGACAATAGGCCTGCACTATGTCTTACATATACGAAACTTAAATCGCTATGAGATGAAAATATATGCTTGTCTCATACACATATGTACATAATGATGTAGAAAGATTCTATCCTCTCGAACTAAGTGATAGTAGATTCGCATGCATTATCTGAAGAGCAGGCCACTTGTAAAATATGGAATAAAAGGGAAAATGTCGTGTAGAATGGCCGGTATTGAGAGTATAATTGAATTACTCTTTGTGCTAGTTTCTTTGTTGCCTTGAACAATGGACAACATTGTGTTTATTATGGTAATCGATTATTACTCAGGAATGGCTACAATTATAGTTTAAGCGAGAGTGAGGGCAGTGATAGTCCAGTGGACCGAGAACCGGCCTAGTGACGAACTGGTACCCGGTTGGAATCCAGCCATGTAGTGGTACATTACAATTTGTGCTTTCGTATTTATGTACATATTTGTAATTATCATTTGCAATTAAAACCAGTTGAGAATGCGCAAGCTTGCATTGCCAGAGGAACACCTGGCTCGTCAGTTATATAACAATTCAATTTTTTTTTTAATTTGTCGCCCATTTTGACCATGTTCCTTAAGAGATAGGAACGGTGTTCCTGAACATTCCTATTCTACATTTTTATGCTGAATCCGAATCTGAAGTCAAAACTTGAATATTCGAAAAAAAGCGACAGGCAAACGCACGGACAAACGCACAGACAAACATAGATTCCATATAGGAACGGTGTTCCTGAACATTATGAGGAAACCCGCACATCCCAGAAATTGTATTTTGAAAGACTGTGTGATCTGACCTAAGCACGGTCTGATTTATCCTCTGGGTTATGGAGGAAGTCCATGTAAAAATCTGTATATTCGCCAAATCCTTAGACGGCAGATAGGGATCCCGCCACTACTAATGGATTAGAAAACGGAATAACGCTAAGAACAAGGCTAAGTATAATTTCTATCTATCTATAACTTCACGCCAAATCCCTTGCGGGGTAGGCAGAGTGAACCGAGCGCTACATGACTCGATCCTTACAACCTCACTCGCTTCTTTAACATTCGTCGCTCTTCTTATACACGCTTGCCGGTTTCTAATGCTCCTGACATCACCTTCTGATAAAACACCATCAATTTGATCATTAATTATTGGCCATTTTTTTTTATACTATACTATACAAGCATACGGCCCACCTAATGTAAAGCGGGTACCGTAGACTATTAACGCTTGCGATATATTATGAGGTTACTGGTGAAATCACTCACACGCAGGAACACAACACCGCTCTAGGGAGTTGTTATTTGACTGCGGTTTTCTGTGAGGTGGAGGTACTTCCCAGACGGGCTGCTTTGATGTGCCCTACCTCTCTTAAACCTGTCCTATCTCGACTTCTACATCTTTCTACTGTCGCGTTGTATGTAAGTATAATTTAAGTTTGAAAATAAAACCAGTTGAGAATGCGCAAGCTTGCATTGCCAGAGGAACACCTGACTAGTCAATTATATAACAATTCATTTTCTTTTTTAATTTGTCGGCCATTTTGACCATGTTCCATGTAGGAACGGTGTTCTTAAACATTCCTATTCTACGTTTTTATGCTGAATTCGAATTTGAAGTCAAAATTCGAATATTCGAAAAAAAGCAACAGTCAAACGCACAGACAAACACACGGACAAACGCACAGACAAACATATATAATTCATATAGGAACGCTGTTCCTGAACATAACGAGCCTGTTAAGGTGCTGCAACCATGAGGATGGTGAAGATAATAAAATTTTGGTGTTCTACTCAAATAATCAAATATTTCAAAGGAACTTTTCGCTTACGGAACATTCTATACTGCGCCACAATCTTTTTATCAATTGTAAACAATGCATGTGGATCTTGGTTCAATATTTACAGTAGTTGTATTGTGAAGAATTATTCGAAAAGATGCCGACAGCTTTTTTTCACAACTGCACCGCTCGCCGACGGCGGGGAATTCATCCTCACACACTGGCACCGCTGCGGTTCCGTACCGTACCAGCAAAGTTTTCTTCCGAGAACTCTCAATTTGTGGATTGATCTCCCAGCCGAGGTATTACCAAGCGACTACAGCATTGGGTTTTCTCAAGAAAGGCGTGAAGAGGCTTTTGCATGGTCGGCAACGCATTAGTGACTCCTCTGGTGTTGCAAATGTCGTAGTATAAAAAGTATGTAAGTAAGTAAATAGAATGGTAGAAAGTTTCTCATAGAAATTCGAAATTGGGTATTAATTGATCTTAATAACGCATCTCATTAGCGCTCATAAATGCTTACCCGGTAAAGATTTGCTAATTCCTCCACACGACGTTTCGCAGACGGTCTGTATGGAGAATATTGTAAAGCCTAATTACGATGGAATGATAAACAAACTCATTAAAATGTTACAAGGGTTAATTAGCGATGTTTCTCTTATACCCGCTCATTAAGTTATCCTTATTATGTCATGAACAAAGTCTTTTTATACGGTGCCAGTTGTACCCACAAACAAATAAACCTACTTGACTACGCATAGATCGCTCACTTTCAGAAATGTAGTTTCAGCGTCTAAATGTCTCAGCGAGCTGACGGACCAATGGGAGAATGTTTTAACCAATTAGCTGATAAATGATGTGATGTTGATCCGCGCACTAGCCAATAATAGCGGCGACTTGAGTTACTATTGCTAAATGGTCTCATCAGTTCTCCATAAGATAAGATAATTTATTTGCAACAATAAGGTACAAAATACTGCTGCTGCCGCTTGTGTCGCTTGTCGCTGACCGTGATCAGTGTCTGATAGAGTTGGATCTGCGAACACCCATATTCTGGCATTCTTTTTATTGCTACGGTCTTTTGATGAGAAATTGAGAGACTATGTTTTCAGTGACGGCAATCGATGCGTCTATATGTTCAGGCCAAGTTCCTTGCGGGGTAGGCAGAAAGGACCGAGCGTCTCATGACTGGAACTTTATATACCTCATTTCTTTAATGCATGCTCACCGGTTCCTAGGTGTTTCTGACACGACTTTATGATATAATAATAAAAAAAAAAAAGAAATATTAATATTGCCAGACAAATTACACAGCGCCACCTAGCCCCAAAGTAAGCGAAGCTTATGTTATGGGTACTAGACAACTGATAAACATACGTAAATATACGTAAATACATTTTTTTTTGTAAATACATACTTATTATACATAGAAAATACCCAAACCAATACAAACAGACATGTTCATGCACACAAATGTTTGTCTGTGTGGGAATCGAACCCACGAGCGTTGGTGTCAATGTAGCGCAACAGCGCGTTTCACCACTGCGCCAACGAGCTCGTCTCGTCAATACACGACCAATTTGATCTTGATAGGTGAGTCTTGGACGTACTTGGCATCCATTTCTAATTTCGCATTGCACGTCTGTTCAATAATTCTTCCGTGCCGAATTCTTTCTACTTATCCGAACCAGTGAAGCATGTCTCTTCTTATACCAACAGCGATTATGGTTATGGTACTAATTTAGCGCAACGCTTGCATTTCAACCGCGTTTATTTTACTTAAGTTAGCGATGAAATCAGCATCGCGTAGCATGTATCGCAAGCTGTGTTTTTATACAATATACGGCCCACCTGATGTAAAGCGGTTACCGTAATCTATGAATGCACTCAACTGAAATACTTAAAAGTAACGCTCACGTTTCTACCCCTGCTGCGAACACAGCATCTCTGATTAGTTTCATAAAACATGATCGAAACCGTAGGACGAATCTAGTTATATAATTTCAATTAAATTTCAACGATGTGAACACAAACCTAACCGTACAACCAGCCAAGAGGCATCCTATTCAATCTAGACATACATCAGTCGTGACAAACGCAGATAATAGGCTATTGTCGTGCATTGTGACCGCTATCTATGTGGTAGGCAGATGGTTCGATGACAATGGCCGCTTGTATGTACATACATAATATTTATCTCGAACAATCTATGTGGTGTCCAGTGGGAAGTTCGATTATCCTCACAGATACAATTAATCGATACACGTGGTGCATACTGCCTTATTACTAGACAGAATTTTTTTGACGAGCTCGGTGGCTCAGTCTTGATTGACGAGACTTTGACACCAACGCTCGTAGGTTTAATTCCTACACATGACAAACATTTGTGTGCATGAACATGTTTGTTTGTCTTGGTCTGGTTGTTATTTGGCTGCGGTTTTCTGTGAGGTGGAGGTACTTCCCCAGACGGGCTGCTTTGATACGCCCTACCTCTCTTAAAACATCCAGACCAAGACAAACAGACATGTTCATGCACACAAATGTTTGCCTTGTGTGGGAATCGAACCCACGAGCGTTGGTGTAAAAGTCGCGTCTTTCACGACTGAGCCACCGAGCTCGTCAAAGCTTACAAGCATACGGCCCACCTGATGTAAAGCGGGTACCGTTGCCTATTAACGCTTGCGATATATTAACTATCACTCGCGCGTTGCCTCCTCTGCTGCTTACACAGTAATTCCTTGGAAGCTTACTGGTGACCTCATTCACACGCAGGAATACAACAAACCTCTAGGCACTTGTTATTTGGCTGTGGTTTTCTGTGAGGTGGAGGTACTTCCCCTGAGGGGCAATGGCTGCTTTGATGCGCCCTACCACTCTTGAAACTTTTTACATTGTATATCTGTTTCACCATTCTTTCGTCCTCTACTATATGTCCAACCAACCAACCAACGAACATGACTTTCCTAATCTTAACATAGATACTCTGTTTCAGACCAACTGTCTTTCTCACATCATCATTGCGAACGCGGCCAGGCTACAAATTATTGCGCAACACTCCCATATCGACCGCATTTATTCTCCTTTCATCATGCTCTCTCTGCCATACCTAAATTTCACTTCCATAAGTTATTGTTACAAGTTGACGAGCTCGGTGGCGCAGTGGTGGAACGCGCTGTTACGCTACTTTGACACCAACGTTCGTGGGTTCGATTCCCACACAGTACAAACATTTGTGTGCATGAACATGTCTGTTTGTGTTGGTCTGAGTATTTTCTACGTATAATAAGTATGTATTTACAAAAAAAAATGTATTTACGTATGTTTATCAGTTGTCTAGTACCCATAATACAAGCTTCGCTTACATTGGGGCTAGGTGGCGCTGTGTAATTTGTCCGACAATATTTATTTATTATTTATTTATCACTTGCTCGGCGGTAAAGGGTTCCTCCCTTCTCTCGCACGTCCAAGAAATTATATTCCGAAAGGAGTGAGTAACTAACCAAAGAAAGGTCTGGTTTTCCCTCTGAGGTCTGGCGGCAGTCGCTCTATGCAAGAAACAGTACCTTCTCTAAATCCATAGTCTTAGGAAGTAAACCCGCCCAAACCCAATTGATTAGGAAAAAGTAATAAAACAAACTACAAAGAAAACAATTAACTAATGTACTCGACAATATCTAGCATATTATATAGGTAGCTATGTAGTTACGTTTAGCATTATTTATCAAGGTAACGGTTAACTGAACTCTCGTCTCTTTTATGCACAACAAGCAATACGGCCCACCTGATGTAAAGCGGGTTCCGTAGCCTATTAACGCTTGCGATATATTAAGTATCACTCGCGCGATGCCTTCTCTGCTGCTAACACAGCTACTCCTTAGGAGCTTACTGGTGACCTCACTCACACCCAGGTACATAACAACCCTCTAGGGAGTTGTTATTTGGCTGCAGTGAAGTGGAGGTACTTCCCCAGACGGGCTGCTTTGATGCGCCCTACCACTCTTAAGAGACCGGTTCACCACCGGTAACTCTATTACTGATGCAAAGATCTTACTCATCATCATGGAAAACCGCAGCCAAATAACTGCTTCCTGCGAGTGAGTTCCTCCGTTAGGCATCTAAGAAATTGCTGTCAATAACGAACGATACTTTTTTCATAGGCTTCAGTAACCACTTTATATAAAGTGGGGAGTTTGCTTCTCGGCATGGTATATAAAAGAATATAGCAGAACTTTTCCTGGCAGTGATAGCTCAGTGGAAAAAGAACCGGTCTTTTTTTATGAAACTAGATTGGCAAACAAGCATGCGGCCCGCATTAGATGGTAAGCGGTCACCGCAGCCTATTGACGCTCGCAACACCACGGGGATGTTACTCGCGCACTGTCAATCTCGTGGCCTATGGATGTTTCGTCACAGTACCCAGTAATTTCTCATATCTCACCTTTCAAACCGGAACGCAGCTATATAAATGTAGCTGCTTGGCGGTAGAAATAGGTGAGGCAGAGGTACCCTCGCAGACGACTTCTGTACAAAGTCTCCCTCTGGTTATTCGGCCTATTGACCATCGCGTTCCCGATTTCAGTCCCGGCATATACCACAAAGTTAATGTGTTCAGGTTTAGGTATGTATATTTGTATTTAATTACATTTCAAAAGACCTTAGCTATTAAAGGTCTGGTTTTCAAGCAATCCCTCTATTTAAGTGTCTTCGCCAAATCCTTAAGCTTAGATAGCGCCAATCGTAATGATTTAGAAAACGATATTATGCTAAGAAGAAGGATTTTAGGAATCTAGCTATTTCAAGCCTAGTCTGTTGCGATATAGCCAGAGAAAACCGAGGGCAACAAGGCGCGATCCTTACACACTTTACTGGCTTCTTTGTAATATTCATAGCTCTTTTCATGCACGCCTGCTAGTTTCTAAGGCTCTACTTTAATATCTGTGCCATATGATGTCAATTTTCACCCTCTCACCACAGGCCACCAAAACTAATCAGATGAAAACTCCTAAAGCACATCAGGTTTCCATTGCGCTGGCAAAATTTATTAGACGCCCGAAAATTGAATATCTTGTGGTCGGACTCCGCCGCAAATTCGCCTCAACGAATAATTATATGTAGTAAGTGCGGGCACGTGATAGTGCCGACGTGCCAAGAAACCGTGCTGCGTTCACACTCGCCCGGAGGTATAGGCTAGTGAAAACTTCTTTAGGAGATTTTTGGTAAGTGAAAACCGCACGACAACGCGTCAGTGTAAACCTAATGTCAACAGTATTTGTAACTGTGAGTATGAATAGATTTTCTCTTCTGTGGACTGTTCCTATGACTATTATTTTCTTTTAATTAGCTACATTGACGTTTCATTTGCAAGAGTTGCGAGAGGAGGAGAAATGTCGAATAATAAAAACGTCTATCTATCAACAAAAACAAAGTTTAACTCTTTTATAGTTTCAAATACAGAGAATAAAGAAATATTTCATCCAGAAGGAAGCATGTAAATGCTTGTGGTGGGAAAAAGTTAAATATTGTCATCTTGTTACTCGCTGCAAAATCTATACAATGTAGAGTAGAAATGATTTCTATGATATTTATCACGATTATCATTAATAATCTTTCATCTATTATCACTTTCACTTCTTTCTTTCGCTATATATTATATAATACAAACAGATATATTACAGACACAAATATTTGTCTGTAGGCATCGCTGACCGCTAGTCTATCGGGCACGTCAAAAGATTAATATTTCTTACTTACTTATGCGTTCTTATTACTACTAGATTTGTCGATGACTTTAAGCTCACACTCGGTGTTGAGTTCTTGAGTTTAAGGTGAGATTTGCCTATATTTGTATGTACTATCATTTGTACAATAGGTTGCTTGGAACATAAACTTTATTCGATATGATGCCAACAGCCCCGTTATACAACCGCATCGCTCGCCGACGGCTGCTAATTCATACTCACATACTGGAACCGCTATGGTCGCTTACTGTGTACTTTCTAAGAAGTTTTCTATCGGCCACTCCTAAGTTGTGGAATGAATTCCCTGTTGAGGTTTTCTCAGCATGAGGTTCTTCAGAGGTGTAAAAATGTTTTACAACGTCAGCAACGCACGACTGACACTCTTGATGTTGTCCATAGGCTACAGTAACAGAGAGATGGTGATTGGCAAGCATACGCTTGTTACCCGTCACATTCTTCTTTTTCTTAGCATTATCCCATTTCATAATCATACTACATAAGCCTAAGGATGTGGGGAAGATACTGATTTTTACATTGAGCGGCTGCCGTCAGACCTCTATAACCCAGAGGGAAAACCAGACCTTTCTTACGTCACACGACTTTCGAAATATTATTTTCTTGAACGTGCAGGTTTCCTTACTCTACCTTAGTTTTTGTTACCCACCTTAGTGGTACTCGTATTAAAAACTCACTTGCTCGCAAGTGAACGGTCAAGTAGTCCAAACGCTCCTCAATCTCAGCTATTTCCATCACGTGCAAGCTGACTGGTGATTTTTCCGCAGCCTCCCGATATTGATAATTCCTTGGACCGGTCGCACAATTGAGTTGCGGACATCCAAGTAATTGATGGCCATCAAAAGGTCAGGGGATTAGCGTTTTGTTTATGGCGGAAATATTCTTGACGCGTTTGAACAACTTTTGTGTTGAGTTTCTTGGATGGAACTGATTAATGTTATCTTTATTTTAGCGTAACTTCTTGAGGATACGATTTGTATTGTTATTTTTTTATTCAACATCGGGAAGCAGATAAATAACAACTCCCTGAACGGTATTTTGGACGACATTAATATTGGACTTTGAAGACACGCAGACGGTGGAGATTTTACCTTCATACGGTCAAACCACAATGGTCGCGTACTGTGCGGTTCCAGAGAAATTTTCTTCTGATAATTCTCAAATTGTGGAATAAACTTCCAGCTGAGGTTTTCTCAAGGGACTACGGCATGGGATTCTTCAAAAAAGGCGCGAAGAGGTACAGGATCGGCGGCTCCTGAGTGACATCCTGGGTATCAATAACTGCGGTAAATGCTTACCAACTGGTAGGCTGTACGCTTGTTTGCTACGTTAGTGTGGTATTAAAAAAATATTATTTTGAACTTTTCGAAGACAGGAATTTCTTATTCTTTCATTTATTCAACATCAGGAAGCAGTCTAATTACACCTTGAAAGATTGTTGTGTTGTTGTCAGTGAGTTTACCATTAAGCTCCTGATGAGTTACTGTATTAGCAGCAGGGTTTACACGCGAGCCATCACGTAATGCATGCGTTCATACACTAATTGAAGGGTTGGCGTGTTTCTGCGAATGAATGAGGTTACCAGTACAGTATGATCCAGAACAGTCTCTGTTTTATTAGCAGAGAGGTAAAGCGTGGGTCATATTCTTTGTATTGCAAGCAGTCATAGGTTACGGTAACCACTTTACATCAGATGGTATGTATTGTTTGCCTCCTAAAGTCGTATAAAATTAGAATTATGAAGGGAAATATTATAGCGTGCATAGGATACGGTAACCATTTTACATCACGCGATGTGCTTATTTACCCACCGACTTGAACTGAATTCTGAAGGGCTGCGGTATTTATTCTTGTGGTGTAAGGTAACACTTTTACATCAAATGGGCTACACGCTTGCTTGACGCCTGGCGATATATATAATATTAATATGTACTTACTAAGAATTTAGGAGGAAGAAGAGCGGGATCCCCTGCTACAGGCTTTAATAAGTCTACTAGGTGGGTCTCAGCAATATGTATATGTAGCACAGTAAGGCTGAAAAAATAAAGAATTTTGAAAGAAGAATTTTTTTGAATAAGAAAGAAAATCGTCCGAGTGTTGCCAGCTCTATCGCTAACATGTCCCCTTCCTCCACTTTAGGTCACCAGCTTGTAACCTTACTTACAAGCAAGAGTGGCGGGGTAACTACTAATTGGAAAACCATGTAAACTTAATCTTATTGTGATCAATTTAGGGTTGAAATTGGTACAACGAGGGAATTATCCACGAGTCAGTTTAAGTGACTTATTCTCGTTCCACCAATTTCAATGACGAACTTAATAAAGTTGTCTTCTAAACTCCCTGCCGAGGTATTCCCATGGGAATACAAGACGAGAATCTTCAGTAAAGGCGTGAATAGGTTTTTCCAGGGTTGGCAAGTTAATATAGTGACACATCTGTTATTGCAAAGTCTATTTCTTTTTTATACCACGTCGGAAGGCATGCAAGCATACGGCCCACCTGATGTAAAGCGGGTACCGTAGCCTATTGACGCCTGCGATAATTATCACGCGCGATGCCTCTTCTGCTGCTTACATAGCAACTCCTTGGGAGCTTTTTGGTGACCTCACTCACACGCAGGAACACAACAACCCTCTAGGGAGTTGTTATTTGGCTGTGGTTTTCTGTGAGGTTGAGGTACTTCCCCAGACTGCTTTGATGCATCCTACCTCTCTTGTATCTATAGGTAAAGCTTACCATCAAGCAGCTCGCACACGTGTTTGCTACCTTAGCATATCAGTTTCAGCTGTAAGTATGAGGAATATAATAAAATTGGGGAATGAAATCACCGCTAAGGTTTTCTAAAAATCTATAACTTCACGCCAACTCCCTTGTGGAGTAGGCAGAGAGAACCGAGTGTTACGTGTATTGGTCCTTACACACCTCACTCGCTTCTTTAATATTCATAGCGTAGCATACGACATCAACCTTTACTGAACCCATTGTAGGGATACGGGGCTACCTTCAACCGAAGGGGTTTACAGCATACTCCACCACGCTGTTCAAATGCGGATTGGCGGAGGCCAGTGTTTTCAAGCCGCCTGAAGGCCACTGACTTGGCTTAACGACTGTTATTTATCGAAAACAGCCGGTACCGACAGCTTAACATACCCTTCGAAGCACGGAGAAACTCGAGATAGATAAACCCATCCAAAGACAGGCTGCGGTCGACGTTACTTAACCTGCGTGTTTTGTTAGAATGACACGCGCGACGACGCAATCGAGTTCTCAATAGCGTAGCATAGCATAGCATATATAATATTCAAGCATGCTCCCCTGTTTCAAAGGCTCTCGACATCACCTTCAAGTTCTATTATAAACTTTATATAAATGAGGAAAGAGCACAATGATAAATCAAATAAATTTCAAGCGATTTTGTAAAATAGTGAATAGAAAAATATTGTACACTTGAGGATATTCGAAAAAGGCGAGTATATGTTTTTACAGCCTTGGCAATTGACAAGTAATGCCTCTGATATCACAAGTCTCTATAGGCTACGATAACTGGTCACGATCAGGCAGGCTTTGAGAAAAAGTTGTGTTTACAGTGTTATCAAATTAGTGATCTACCTACTATCTGCACCTTGAGATATTATTAAGTGAACGAGTCCGATAAACTGCATGATGCACCATTTGCATGTTCGTGCTTTGATTCTGAAGCTGTCGGTTATACTTCAAAATACCGGAGTAACTCCTGCCAGGGCTGTCCAAACTTTTAAACCGTTACATAAAGGGGCATGTTTAAGTATTTTCAGCATAATGCAGACATTACATAATGCCATGATTGCCGTTCGCTCGCGGCGATTGCTGAAAAATTGCCGAAACAACCGCGTATACGGCACCGAAACACCCTGTACAGTTAGAAGAAAATTTACTATTTTACAAAATTGCTTGATTTTATATATTCCCTTTTATTGTTTCTACGCCCGACCCACAAAATAAGGACTTATCTACTGACATCGTACGTTAGTTATTCTTCTGATGAAACTCGATATATTTGGCGGTAGATGTAAAAAGGCTTATCATATGATGTATTGTATTGTGTATTGACTGACAGGCGTATATATCATTAATTTGTCTAGTTGATATCATTATTATCGTATCGGTATGCTGCCATACCTATAAATTAAATTCCCTGATACTGCAAGTGTGTTGTGTGTTCATATACTATACATATTTTTTTTATACAACGTCTGGATACGTGAGGTGGAGGTACTTCGCCAAACGGGCTAGTTTGATGCGACCTCTCTTGAAAAGGAGTAAACAGAATTATCCAATAAATAAAACATCATTTGGTTATATTTAATTAATTAAGTAACAGCTTTAAACACATAAGTTGTATATATATTTTGAGATAAGTCAGATTTAAGATGATTTGGATGATATTTTTCCTTCAGTCTGCACATAATCAGCATGATTACGCTATATTGAGATCGTGTTCATGAACTCAAGTGGTTAATTTTACATAAGGTAACGTAACCCATACAACACTTGACTGCGCATAAATATACCCTGCGCCTAAATATCTTAGGGATTCGAGCCCACTGACCAACGGGGGAATATTTTAACAAATAAGCCAATAAGAGCTGCGCGTTCTACTTCACCCCCCGACACGTAGCGGTGGATATACTTTTTTTTTTATACGGCCCACCACTCATACCCACCACTGTGTCTCCTGTGTAGCCTGAATTAACAGCGGCGACCAACAAAATGGCAATGAACAGCGAAGTCCACTGCCGTCCCGGGGGTTAAACTACACCTGCCTTGGAACTCACAACGAATTTAATCAGAAGAAATTTGTAGGAGTAGGAAGTTTTGGAATTGACTTCCCCACTTGGCAAAGTGAGAGACAGCAATATGACAAATAAGGAATTTAAAAACCTCAAAGAGATGGCTAGTCAAGAGAAGCTCAACTGCCGTGCACCACGGTTTATCAAATATCTAACGCTATTGGGATCTAAACTGTGAGTTGTTACCTAACACATCGATTCCAATAATAGAGTTCGCAGAACCGCCTAAACGCCCGGTAATTCTCCCTTGTTACCACCAAATCAGAATAGTATACTACCCCGGATGTGACATGCAAGGAATTTAACATATCATCCCGCTCCCGATGCCAGAGATCGCACTCCCAGAGAACATGATGTGCTGTTTGGTCGAATTCATTATTTGTCGTAGAACACTCGCATAAAGGCGATGACACAAGTCTAAACGAAAAGAGCTTAGCTCTAAAGTTTCCATGTCCAGTTAAAAATTGCGAAACAGGATGATCGACTTCTAACCACTCTTTACTTAATCTGTCTCGCACTGATTGAAAGAATAGATACAAGTGGCGTCCTTTAGTAGAAGTTTCCCATCTTTCTTGCCATTCAGACAGTAAAGTTTCAAATACCTCGTCAATTGGTTTGAATAATCTAAGTATTTTGTCCATATCGCGGTGTTTTAGAAAGTCAGGGTGTATGTTTTTAGAGGTGTAGTACATTGAAGCCCGGCGTTGAATTTCTAAGTCAACTGGTAATACGCCTGCCAGCACTGGTAGTGCCTCGGTGCTCACAGTTCTATACGATTTACATAGAAATATTAAAGCGAGACGCTGATTTTGCAGTAACTTACGATGCGCAGCACCTATGGTAGCCCTATCAGCCCATGCAGGTGAACCGTACGTAATAATTCCAAATATGTGGCTGTCTAAATCATTTTTAACGTTTTAAATGTTAAGCCCCACGTCGAGGTGGAAATTCGAGTTAATGCATAAAAGTTCTTTTTGGCTTTTTCTCCAACCTGCTTTATGTGTTCAATGTAATTAAAACCTTTGTCCAACAGTAATCCCAAGTAACAAACTGAGTTTTTATTTGCAAGTGATAGTCCATTGAAGTGGAATCGCAGCGGAACCTGCAAATTTCCCTTTAGCAAGAGCTGGTATGTTTTGTGGGGTGCGAAATCGAGACGGTTACGATAACCCCAGTCTGAAATGAGGCCAAGGGGGTGGCAATGGCGGTGGATATACTGTGTAAAATCGGTCTTATCCCTTCTCTATAGGTTATTTTCTTCGTGGGTGGACCATATGCATGTCTTCCGATGTTGAATGAAAAAGCCAACCTTCGTACAATGTAATGTTGAAAACAAACAGGCGCTCCAAAATCCAGTTAGCATATTGCCCCGCTAATATGGGAACATAACACGCACACGTAGAAACACAAGAACCCCCTAGGGCCTAGGGAGTTGTTGTTTGGCTGCGGTTTTCTGTGAAGTGAAGGTTCTTCTTCAGCCGGGCTAATTTGATGGGCTCTACCTCTCTTAAAAACGGCCAAACCTAGACAAACAGACATGTTCATGCACACAAATGTTTGTCCTGTGTGGGAATCGAACCCACGAGCGTTGGTGTCAAAGTAGCGCTACTTACTACTGCGCCATCGACGTCATCATATAGATATAAGACCCTTAGTACCACCGATAAAGTCCGACGCGTAAAATATCAAAACAAATATCGTATTATGTTCATTATTAGTCTTTTTTGCTGACAGTACCTCATCAATATTCATCCGTGTCAGGGATGGTAGATTTATTAGGTACAGTCATATCATTACCGACCCCTATGGAGGGTGAACAGGTAATTTTTATGTAACCCCCGCCCCCCGCTCTGGATTATCTCGATACGCGAAATTCTGGTGGATATATAACACGAATGATTGATTAAATTAAAAAACACAATTTGTACAGAGTTCCTGAATTATTTGACGTACTGACTAGCGCCACCTATAAAGAGACATTATAACTTAATAACGGAATAAACACATAATACATATATATATTTTACCGCCTGTACCATGGTGAGTGCTCTGAAGAACTATTTTCCCTTATCCCCACCCTCTCCCTTCCGTCATAGAACCACACGTGCAGGCTTGCGATGTCATCATTCCACTGTTGAGGACATTTCTTCTCGTACTAAAAAGTTCGGCAACTCCTATCTCTGTCGTACTATTAAAAAGTGGAACGCCTTGCCTGCACATGTGTTTCCTCCTTCCTACAACATGGGATCCTTCAAACGAAGCGTGAAGAAGCACATTGCGGGCCAGCATGGTAGCGTCAACTGACAGGACACTGTAGTTCTTTGTCAGTTACGGCTGCAATTTGGGTTCCTCTTTTCGTTTAATAACAGACGAAGCGGAGCTACTATGCTGAGCCGATATAAAAAAAAAACAACATAAAACTAACGGAATTTAATTAAGTTATTTGACCGATAATTATTAACACTTCGAACATGTAGACTAAATCCAGGATGAAAGAATGACGAAACAGATATACAATGCGAAAGTCGAAGGATGTAGAAGCGGAGGAAGACGGGAAGACGAAGACCTACCTACCATGACTAATTTGGTCGTGTTTTATCAGAAGGTGATGTCAGGAGCCTCAGAAACCGGCGAGCATGTATGAAAAGAGCGGTGAATGGTAAAGAAGCGAGTGAGGTGTGCATAGACTGCGGCATATGGCGATCGGTTCTCTCTGCCTACCCCGCATACATACATACACATTCGTACAATAATCAAGGTAAAAAGCAGTGGATAGAGATCCGTCCTATTGACTAACGGTTTTAAGAGAGGTAGGGCTCATCAAAGTACCTCCACCTCAAAGTAAACCGCGGCCAAATAACAACTCCCTAGAGGGTTGGTGTGTTCCTGCGTGTGAGTGAGGTCACCAGTAAGCTCCCAAGGAATTGCTGTGTAAGCAGCGAAGGAGGTGTCGCGCTAGTGATACTTAATATATTACAAGCGTTAATAGGCTATGGACTCGCTTTACATCAGGTGGGCCGTATGCTTGTATGCGTCCCGACGTAGTATACAAAAAAAAGTTACAACCCTGGCATGTGCCACTAAATTCATGTTTCCGGGTTTATGTGCGTATTTTGTATATAAAACACGCACGGCGCAACACACTGACAACGCACTACCGCGCGGGACTGCGGCACGCGCGTCGTTCCCGCGCCCCCGCGTTACCCAGACCAAGACAAACAGACATGTTCATACACACAAATGTTTGCCTTATGTGGGAATCGAACCCACGAGCGTTGGTGTCAAAGTCGCATCATTCACGACCGAGCCACCGCGCTCGGAGACGATGACGAGCTCGGTGGCGCAGTGGTGAAACGCGTTGTTACGCTGCTTTGACACCAATGCTCGTGGGTTCGATTCCCACACAGTACAAACATTTGTGTGCATGAACATGTCTGTTTGTCTTGGTCTGGGTATTTTCTATGTATAATAAGTATGTATTTACAAAAAAAAATGTATTTACGTATGTTTATCAGTTGTATAGTACCCATAACATAAGCTTCGCTTACTTTGGGGCTAGGTGGCGCTGTGTAATTTGTCCGACAATATTATTAAAATATATACATATCGTCACGCTTGTCTCCCATTGGGGTAGGTAGAGACTATGGGACGCCAGGTGCACAGATTTAAATATGCCCCTCTTGCTTCTTCCGCACTCAGCAACCTCTACTGCTCTTCGGTTATGGGTGCTATTTCAATACATCACCAATTTGATCTCTACGTGTGCGTCTAGAGCGGCTATTACCGATATCTCCATCCAATCCAATGTCAAGTTATATTGCTCGACTTGCGTATCTGATTAACCGGTACACGTACCCCTCAGCACAACACGAAGTAACCGCGAAATATAATGAAAGAGAAGTTCAAAAGGTCGCTTCGGAAGCAACTATTGTTCACGGGGTGGGGGTGGGGGTTCAGCGATAATAAATTACGGAACAATGTGCGAAGTTGTCGGGCTGAGTTCGGAGCCTCGTTTTAGTCACCTTCGTGCGGAGCTAGGTGACTGCTTTAGACCTTTCTTTGTTTAGTTCTCACCTGAGTCACCTGAAATTATGAATGGAAGGTAATCTTTACAGAGTGTATGCGTGATTAAAGGCCTGATCATAGTTATTAAAAACCTGGTGATGGAATGGAAAGCTATGTTATTTCAATACCAACGTTCGTGCGTTCGATTCCCACACAGGGCAAACATTTGTGTGCGTGTCTGTTTGTCTTGTTCTGGGTATTTTTAAGAGAGGTAGGACATCAAAGCTGCCCGTCTGGGTAATATCCTCTACCTCACAGAAAACTGTAGCCAAATAACAACTTCCTGAAGGGTCGTTGTTTACCTGCGTGTGAGTGAGGTCACCAGTAAGCTCCTGAAAGGAGTTGCTGTGCTAGCAGCACATAATTCCATAAGGTGGGCCGCATGCTTTTATGCTTCTCGACATAGTATAAAAATACTGTTCGAGGTAATACCTCTATATTTGTCTCACCTTAATCAAACGTGTATAATAATCATCTATAGGCAAAAGGATTTAGGTTTTACAATTTGTCTTCTCAGCTGACTTTTCTCTGTGCATCCCCGGTTTGACAACCATAACATTTTAATATCTCTTTAACCAAACTTCGTGACGTCAGGAAAGAGCAATCATCTGTGTTGCCGTATTATATTTGAAAAATATTACTAAAATCAGACAGACAAACATTTGTATGCATGAAGAATACAAATGTTTGAAAGATGAATTTGATTGTATGCTGTTTGTCTTGGTCTGAATTATTTTAATTTTTTTATACAAAGTATAGGCATACAAGTATACGGCTCACCTGATGTAAAACTGTTACCCTAGTCTATGAACGCTTGCAACTCATTAAGTATAACACGCACGATGACACCTTCGCTGTTAATACAACTACCCTATAGGAGGAGGTTACTGGTGACCTAACTCACTGGCAGGAACACAACTACCGTCCAAAGAGATGTTACTTGACTGCGAATTTCTGTCATCCCCGGACGGGCTACTTTGATGCGCCCTACCTCTTTTAAAATACCTTCCAGCTTATTAGGGAAGTACCTTCACCTAACGGATAAAGCCGCTTCCTCGAACTTAATGCAACCGGAGGCCTCACGAGTGAGCCCGTACAAATCACGAGTCTCATAATTATTTTTTTTATATAAAGTCGGGAGTCATACAAACATACATCCCACCATACCACCACGTGATGCAAAGGGGTTACAGTATAAACGCTTGCAATATAATTAAGTGTTACCATGCCACCTCTGCTGCTAACATAGCAACTCCTAAAGAGCTCACTGGTGACCTCACTTACGCTTAATAGCAGTCAATTAACATAACAGGAAAATTGGAGTGACCCCTCGCACCTTCCCATTCCATACCTTTCTGCACTCATCCATTGTTAGCCGTATAATCTGTGTTCCGTAGCCCCTCAGCTAACTTCGGGCATCTAGTTAACAATGGCCGACTTTCCAAGTTTTCTGTTTGTCTCATTTCTATTATGCTCCGGTACCAAACTCGAACACTTACCTTTTATTTTTTAATTGGTGTTTCTTCTTCAAAAGGTAAAGGCGATTCAATTAACCGTGTTTTTTATTGAATGCTAGTTGTCATTGGCGATGGTCTACGTGGAATTTGTGTTTTTAATTGCATTACTATTTTAGTTACACGATGCTACGTCTGCTGCTAATATAGTAACTCCTTAGGAGCTAATTGACCTCACTCACATGCTAACATACGTGTCATTTGGCTGCAGTTTTCTGTGTGTAGGAGATTTTCACCCAGACGGGCAGCTTGATCCGCCCTACCTCTTTTAAAAATTTCTGTTTCGGTCTGCTGAAGGATATATTAACCCTTCGAGACCCGGCAATGTATTTCGTCATTGCCGGGTCTCGAAGGGTTAAGGGACGTTCGTTATCGACGTACATACAGGAATAAGCGTACGAAAGGAAAAAGCAAATTTCGCTGGCAATTTTTTTTTATACAACTAGATTGGCAAACAAGCATGCGACCCGCATCAGATGGTAAGCGATCATAGCGGCCTATTGACGCTCGCAACACCATGGGGATGTTACTCGCGCGCTGCCAATCTTGTGACCTAAGGCTGTTTCGTCACAGTACCCAGTAATTTCTCTGCCATATCTCACCCTTTACACCGGAACACAGCTATATAAATATAGCTGCTTGGCGGTAGAAATAGGTGAGACAGAGGTATCCACGCAGACTTTTGTACAAAGTCTCCCTCTGGTAACATCACAATGGTAAATCAATCGCGGCTTTCAAACAAATGACAAATTATACGTATTATATCATATCTAATATTATACGTATTATATAATATCTAATATTATACGTATTATATAATATCATATATAATACTGCATACGTGCTGTAGCAGGAAGTTTACTGTTCACAGTCGTAAAAATTGACTACCTTAGAATTCTACTGCGAGCGTTGATAATGTTGAAAAGGATTAAGTACACAAATTAACCTCCTTTTTTATACAACGTCGGGAGGCATACAAGCATACCGTCCACCTGATGTAAAGCAGTGACCGTCGCCTATTAATGTCTGTAACATATATCACTCGCGCGAAGCCTCCTCTGCTGTTTACACAGCAACTCCTTAGGAGCTTACTGGTGACCTCACTCACACACAGGAACACAACAACCCTCTAGGGAGTTGTTATTTGGCTGCGGTTTACTGTGAGGTGAAGGTACTTCCCCAGACGGACTGCTTTGATGCGCCCTACCTCTCTTAAAACATCCAGACCAAGACAAACAGACATGTTCATGCACACAAATGTTTGTCTTGTGTGGCAATCGAACCCACGAGCGTTGGTGTCAAAGGCGCGTCGTTCACGACTGAGCCACCGAGCTCGTCAAACGTCCTTAGATTGTTACTTGCCATTGTGATGTAGAATAGGATTTCGATGAGACCGGTGGCCGAGTTGTTAACAACGCTTACTTTAATACCAAGCCTCGTGAGTTCGATTCCCACACATTCTTAGTTTAGTTGTTTAGAATGGCAGGGTATCCAGGGAAGTACCTCATAGAAAACTGCAGTCAAATAACAATTTCCTATAAGGTTGTGGTGTCTTTCGTAGTGTGTGAATTTATCGATAATAAGTAGTTGCTTTTTGTATTTTAATCATTCATGGGCTACGGACATTTCTATGAGGTTGGCCGTATGCTTGATTGTCTCCCGATATTAAAAAAAATGGACACCGATACCTAAGTAAAACACTTCAGAATACCAAATCTGAATCTATTTAATTAAAATTTTATACGTTAGGTATGTATGTATATCTTCACGCCAAGTCCCTTGCGGGGTAGGCAGAGAGAACCGAGCGCCATAAGACGCGGTCCTTGCATACTTCACTTCTTCTTTTTATACGTTAGGTATTATGATAAAATAGTATAGACATATTTATGACCGCCATAGTGAAAAATCATTGTTTATTTTTAAGGGGTGATAGTACTAAAATCAATAAATATATGTATTTATTGATTTGTTCGATTGACTTTGTATTTTATACGAAAACCCACAATTTCTTTTACGATTTTATATTTACTCGAATCGGAAGCGATATGTTTAGTTAATGGCCCCTAAACGTTCAGACTATGAAGAAAATAACCTATGGCGAACTAATGACGGCGATTTTATGTAGTAACTGAGTTCACCGCTATGGATCGGGGGGTTAAATATAAGGCGCGGCTCTCGTTAATGTTAACATCGCGGTACTTATCGGCTTATTGGTTAACATATTCTCCCACTGGACAGTAAACTCGAATCGCTGTTATGGTTAAACGTTAAAACACAACATTTTCATGCGCAATCAAATAGTTTATTAGTTTGAAGTTCAGCAAATGCTTAAAATTGCTATCATACGTTACCAATTCAAGAAATATATTTTCTTGTTCCTGTTTGTTGCCATCACATCAAGGGTATGTCCTTAAAGAGTTAACACCCCTAAATTCAAATCAAAGTTACTCACGTAACGTAAGTACATAGCACAAGCAATCGCACATCAAAGCACAACCTCCCCGAGTATTACAAACTTCAATTAAGGGCGCATACCTCCCTAACCACATCTATTCCAACATCAGACAGAAACTAAGTTATTACCGCCAACCGATCGTTTGACAACACGTAAAATGTCACTTCGCTAACACAATTTTCGTCAAAACCCTTCGAAATTTCATCCCAAGCTCACAGCAATAACACTTAAACGAATAACAACATAATGTTTCGAGTAGATTGCGCTATGTCAATCTAATATTTATGTGTGCTTATTTACGCCCAGCAACGGATATTGCTACGTCCAGGGAATCGTCTTGCGGATCTCATCATATTACTGAGAGCTGTAAACGGGTTAGGACGGTGTTGTACGAGAGTGAACTATTGGATTTGGTTTGGATTTTTATTCAGATAATTTTTAGTGCATTCTTTTTTTAATATAAGACTATGCTACTTGTGCGGCTTTGTAGTTATGTTTTTTTTAATATATCAAATCAGCTCTATAACTTAACTTACTTAAAACGTTAGTTACCATAAATATTAAGTACCAATCTAATGAGAATAACATTGAGCTTTTCAAATCATGTAAAGTCTTAAATGTTTATGACAAACTTTTTTTTATATATACAACGTCGGAAGGCATGCAAGCATACGGCCCACCTGATGTAAAGCAGTTACCGTAACCTATTAACGTTTATAATATATTAAGTATCACTCGTGCGATGCCCCCTCTGCTGCTTACACAGCAACTCCTCAGGATCTTACTGGCGACCTCACTCATACACAGGAACACAATAACCCTCCAGGGAGTTGTTGTTTGGCTGTGGTTTTCTGTGAGGTGGAGGTACTTCGCCAGATGGGCTGCTTTGATGCATTCTATCTCTCTTAAAACTAAACTGATGTTGGTAATTGGAAGTAAGAAGAAAAAAAAATACCATAAAAAATATAACGCGAAGTTACTGCGCAACTTTTCATACTTGATCCTTCTTGCCATTGTAAATAGTGTACACGGCAAAAAATCATGGCAAATTTCATTCTGCCATTTACATTAAACGAATGTAAGGTGACAACGCTATACAGTGTCAAAAAAAGGTTTTTCATAGGTTATTGTAAATAAGGAACTATCAAAAATCTCTCGTAGATAATCTGCAAAAAAGGAGTTTTTTTAATTGCAACCGGTATGATATAATTAATCCAGCACACTTACATGCTACTGCAGCATTTGCATATCAAAATAAACAGCCAATATTATTGAAATGGCCATAACCACTATAAGAATTATTGTATACTAAGTTAAAACTATTGTAATTCATATAATCAGAAAAAACTGGGATTATAGTTACCTCGTTAAATGAATTTCGGCTGCTGAACATCGCGTATCACTTCACTATGGGGAGCCTGCCATAATTATGACCGGTAAACTTAATACATTGATTCCAGTATCTAGAGAATGCAGACTCAACTAAATAGAGTGCATTTGTTCCAAGTTGTAACTGGATTTAAATAATACGTCAAATTCAGTTGCTGATCTGATTAATCAGGCTTTTTCTTAGTTTCTAATGCCAATTACCACAGTTTCGAAAATATTGATGTGTTGATTTAAATTAATAATATGCTATTCTCACAGAAAGGACGGTACAAGGTGCAATACATATATATTAAACTTGTAATTTCTACACCTACGTAAAAATATCACAAGTACACAATACGGTGGATTAGACCAATTTATGACACATAACACCTAAAGCAAATCCTTTTTATCCAAACACGTCAACGGTTGGTACGACATTTCAATTATATGATTTGTTAAATAAATCTGCAAGTCATATATAATTTAGGCCGTGTGCGTAATATTATATAATAGTAATATATATACATCGCCATTATCATCAAGTAGTAACCTTACTTATATTTCTGAAAACAAAAAAAAATGTATATAAAAATATATTGGCTTATTTTGCATAATGTCGTTTTCAGAGATCCCAAACGCGCGGTCATGCGGGTGTCGATTTGCCAAAATTGTTCTCCGCCGATTGCGCTCCCCTGTTTTATTGCTCTCTGGCCACAATGTTTATTGTATTGTACTCCCCCTGATGGACAGCCCTGGCTAGCATAACCCTTAACTACTGTTCTGTGTATTGACTACGGGGTATGGGCTCTGAACATCAGATTTATTACGACACGTTTATTTTTCTAGGAATAAGGAACCGTTCTGTTGTTGCACTGCCTGCCCTTCCGTCTATCAGGAAAAATAGAATAACGTTTCTAAATAGTATTGTTTTTGAATTGTTTGATTAGTCAAAAATTCCCACACAAGTAAACTGCACAAAGAAGAATACCTCATATAATAACACCAGCGGTAGCCCGCGACATCGCTCGTGTCTCGGAATCCAGTGGGTACTGTTTTTTCTTACTTTCTTTATTTTCCTCGGCTTTTAAGGGTCGTATTGTAATATAGAATACCTTTCTCAAGAATTAGTCTATCAAATGCAAAAAGAAAATTTCAAATCCGACCAGTAGTTCTAGAGATTAGTGTTCAAATAAACAAGCAAACTCTTCTGTTTATTTATATATATTAGTATAGATAGATTCGCTTGGCATTATTAATGTTGTTTGTGTGAATTCACGTTTTTTTATAAATACATCAGAACATATAGATAATCTTAATATACCTTCTCTAAATATTATTCTTCAGAGGGAGACTTTGTACAAAAGTCGTCTGCGTGGGTACCTCTATCTCACCTATTTCTACCATCAAGCAGCTATATTTATATAGCTGTGTTCCGGTTTGAAGGGTGAGACAAGGCAGAGAAATTACTGTGTACTAAGGTAACAAGATTGGCAGCGCGCGAGTAACATCCTCGTGGTGTTACGAGCGTCAATAGACTGCGGTGACCGCTCACCATCTGATGTGGGCCGCATGCTTGTTTGCCAATCTAGTAGTATAAAAAAAATTTGTTCGAAATCGGGCAAGAACAAACAAATGATAACATGTGTACATGTAAAAGGAGATAGCTCTTCACAAAAAACTGTTTAAGGTTCGAGATCCACTGACACAGGGTAGATGCGAAGCGAACAAATAACGTATAGACTTCTTCCCGTGCTTTTGACGAGTGACATTGTTGTTTTACTTGAAATTTATACAATTCAGTATAAAATTAGTTTTGTGTGACAATTTCGATAGTATTCTAAAATAAGTGCTAGTGAAATTATACAGTAATGAAAAAACTCAAATATAACACGTTTATGCACTTTTTGGAAGATGTGATTATTCACACAAGAACTTATGTTCTTCAAGCCTTGTAAAAACCACTATCGTTTTACGGGTGGTATTTAAATTGAGTTGATTAGGTCTAGGTACACTTCCCAAGTATTTTTTCAGTACAGTTCCTGAAGCTGGAACATAGAATTAAGATTTTCAAATGGTTCTAAAACTGAAGACTTTGACACTGGCATAAAGTAGCAACACTATTGCCATATATATATATATATATGTCGTATGTTGAGAAGCCCGGAAGAAATCAATCCCCGTGTCGCTAGTTAATAATAACGGATCAAAATGTCAAGTCGGCGCTTGGGTGGAATCGACATCGTTGGGATGGCAACATCGGTTGTATTTGTTTTGGTTTGGTGAAGATGAGATACCGCCATTGGAAGCGGCATTACGAATCGAGCAATGGAGCCAATCGCACGTGTCGCGTCCACCGCATTTTGAATCCGTTGTAATCTGCGATCTGAGCATAACTTTTGTTACAATTGTTTTTGTAATTGGCTGATTAAATATTGAGAAGAGTAACTACGCTGGTATTTCGCTTTATTCGCCATGAACAACGAGCCACCTGACGATTATATCCACGTTCCTACATATATATATAAAATAAAATAACGTATAGCTTATTGAACTCCACTCTACAGCATGACATACAATTTTATATCCTTACAAAAAAGCACACTTTTATTCGTTCGAATTCGCTTGTTTACTTTTATACGGGTAGAAAATGCGGATTGAGCATTATTAACGAACTTTTTTTTTTATACTACGTCGGGAGGCATACAAGCATACGGCCCACCTGATGTGAAGCCGGTACCGTAGCCTATTAACGCTTGCGATATATTAATTATCACTCGCGCGATGCCTCCTCACACAGCAACTCCTTAGGAGCTTACTGGTGACCTCACTCACACGCAGGAACACAACAACCCTCTAGGGAGTTGTTATTTGGCTGCGGTTTTCTGTGAGGTGGAGTTACTTCCCCAGACGGGCTGCTTTGATGCGCCCTACTTTTCTCAAAACATCCAGACCAAGACAAACAGACTGTTTGTCTTGGTCTGGATGTTTTAACAGAGGTAGAGCGCATCAAAGCAGAAGTCTGGGGAAGTACCCCACCTCACAAAAACCGCAGCCAAATAACAACTCCCTAGAGGGTTGTTGTATTCATGTGTGTGAGTGAGGTCACCAGTAAGCTCCTAAGGAGTTGCTGTGTTAGCAGCAGAGGAGGCATCGCGCGAGTGATAATTAAAGTAAACAAGCGTTGATAGGCTACGATAATCGCTTTAAATCAGGTGGGCGGTATGCTTGTATCCCTTCCGACGTTGTATAAAAAAAATGTCAAGATTAATAACGTATTCTCAGAATTGTAGGATTCATAGTCGAACAGTCGATTTTGAAGTATTGAATAAGCGAAATTGATTGAAATTATTTCCTTAGCCAGCAATGTAGATGGACCCAATAACAAATTGCTCCGGTTCTAAGAAAAGAGCAATGAATACAAACCCTCAGATGTCATTCAGAGCCAATAGAGTTTAAAGGAGGCCAATCAATGTGAATCTAAGAAATCAGCCGGCGGAGTCTCCGAGCACAGCCAGCCCACGGGCGCGGCTTATGTAATAATTCAATATTTATTCAGCGAGCGCCGCCTCGCTGCAATCAGGAGACGGTGTTTGAGCGGCCATTTGCATATTTTCGTATATTTTTTAGTTGAGAAATCATAAATTGGAATAGTATGAAGGAAATCGACGAGCAGACGCCGCCTTGTACAAGACGCTCGCGGGTTCGATTCCCGAACATAACGAACAATTGTGTGCGTGCTTCTCTTGGTCTGGCTGTTTTTAAGAGAGGAGGAGGAGGTCTGTTGAAGCACCTCCACCTCACGGAAAACCGCAGCCAAATAACAACTTTGTGGAGAGTTGTTGTGTTCCTGCGAGTGAGTGAGCCGATCAATAAGCTCCTTAGAAGTTCCAGTGTTAGCAGCAGACTCGCGTAAGGGCAATTAGCGTAAGGGTAAAGCGGTTACTGTAGCCTATGAACGCTTGCAATGCATTAAGAGTCCTGTATTCTGAAACAGCGAGTTCTTAGAAGCTTACTGGTGACATCACTCACTCGCTGGAATACAATAATCTTCCAGGGAGTTGTTATTTGGTTGCGGTTTTCTGTGATGTATTTCAGCCGGGCTGCTTTGACGCGCCATGTTCATGCGCACAAATGTTTGTCGTGTGTGGGAATCGAACCCACGAGTGTAAGTAATAAGTCCCATCTATAGTAGAGTAGCTCAGATGACATACTAACTTAATAGAATCAGCCTATTAACTAACGGTCACTGGTTCGAATCCTGATCATGTACCACTAAATTTGTCTTTTCAGATATACATTCTGTGTACTAAGTATCGGGAATTTGTCAATAAAACAAAAAATACAAATTATTCATCTAAATTTATTTTATCGCCTTCAAAGTAGGCCCCATCGCTTGCAATACAACATCTCCACCGCTTCACCCAGTCTTCCATACATTTTTCATAGGCTATTTGCGGTATGGCCTTTAGCTCATTCAGCGAATTTTCTTTTATGGCTTCTATCGACTCAAAACGTTTTCCTCGAAGTGGTAATTTTAACTTGGGAAATAAAAAAAAGTCAGACGGAGCCATATCAGGTGAATACGGTGCTTGGTCGAGAACTTTTGTTGAATTTTTCGCTAAAAACTCTTTCACTATAATGGCTGTGTGTGATGGTGCATTATCATGGTGCAGCATCCATGAGTTGTGTTGCCACAAATCTGGACGTTTTCGGCGGATACTCTCACGCAAACGCTTCATGACGCCTAAATAATATTCTTTATTCACTGTTTCTCCCTCTGGAAGGAATTCGGAGTGAACCACACCACGGTAGTCAAAAAAAACTGTCAGCATCACCTTGATTTTGGAGCGACTTTGCCGCGGTTTTTTGGGTTTCGGCTCGTTTTCGAGACGCCATTCTGAAGACTGTTGGCTTGTTTGCATGTCGTACTCATAAACCCATGTCTCGTCGCCAGTTATTATACGTTTCATAAAGGTCGGATCCGTAGAAGCTCGGGAAACCATGTCTTCAGCGACATGCTTTCGCTGCGCTTTTTGAACAAAATTGAGCTCTTTTGGAACTAGTCGAGCGGCGACGCGTTTCATGCCTAAAATGTCAATGAGAATGTTGTGGACGGACTTAAAAGATATGTTCACCTCACTAGCCAACTCTCTCAGACTCATACGTCGATTTTCGAGCACTAGCTTCTTGATTCTGTCGATGTTTTCTCTGGTCGTAGCGGTTGAAGGTCTACCAGAACGAGGCAAGTCTACTACTACTTCTCGGCCTTCTTTAAAAGCCTTATACCATTCATAAGCCCTTGTTTTCGATATACACGATTCGCCGTAGGTATTTCGCAACATTTTTAGTGATTCACCACATGAAATATCATTTGAAACACAAAATTTAAGGCACACTCTTTGTTCAACAATATTTTCCATTGTAAAAATCGCCGAGGACTCAAAACTATGACCAACAAAAAGTGTAGTTTAAAACAAATTAAATGACAGATCCCGCTCAAATTTTGCGCGCTAAATCAGTACAGTGCTACCAACATGCAGTAAAAAAATTAGAACGACCTCTTTTACGCGGGTCTTTTTATTGACATATTCCCGATACTTTTTACACAGAGTAGTATGTGCCCGGTGAAGGAAAACATCCTAATTTTTCCTGTAGGTTGTGAAGGTTCAATGGCAGTCGCTCATTTTCAAAGTCAGTTACTTCGCACAATTCTTAGGCTTTGGTAACCTACTCCGCCGATCGAGACGGGAGAGCGCTAGGAAAAAGAAGAAGATAATATAACATTAGGAAGACGCCGTCGATCCTAATCGACTAGGAAATGGGATAATGCTAGGAAAATAAAGAAGGCAATAGAACAGATGATGTAAAGACGTTGGTTAGTCTTTGACAAAACAATCCAAAACTAACAAACCATAACTGAATGAAACAAATCTTCAAAACAAACAACGTAATATTATTTTAACAGTAACAATGTGTGTATTTCGAACACAGAATCGAGGTAACGACTCAAATTGAGTTTACAACAATTTCTTGCACGGTGCGGGTATCAAGTCATGAGCGGACGCGGATAAAACATGTAATAAACCAGTGGATCTGACAGACGTTGTCTTGAAACATCATCATAATTTCAACGAGCTCGGTGGCTTAGTGGTTGGTAACATAACTTTGTTACAAAGGCATTCACTTCCGCACGTTACCGTTGGGATTACCAACGTATTGTGCAGAACGATCTGTGCCTTCTGGCTCAGCTTCGAATACCGAGAAGTTACCCAACGCCAAGATCTCTTTTATCGAAAAATTAAAAGTTTCTAAATTACTTGCAATATATAGTTAAAGACTTTTATCTTAGAAATGAGAGTCTACAATATATGATGGCGTGGTAAAGCTTGTAGTGATAATAAGATTTAGTGAGTCGATAGCGCTTTTAGTAACGCTACTTTGACACCAAAGCTTGTGGGTTCGATTTCCACGCAGAACAAACTTTTGTGTGCATAAACTAACTATATTGTTTTTAAGAGAGGCTACCTTTCTTAGGTAGCGCGCATCAAAGCAGCCAGCGTCTAGGGGAGGTACCTCCACTTCACAGAAAATCTCAACCATATAACAAGTCATTGAAGGATTGTGTTCCTGCGTGTGAGTGAGGTCACCAGTATCAGTCAGTGGCATCGCTCGAGTAATACTTAATGTATTGCAAGCGTTTATACGCTGCGCTTACCGCTTTCCATCAGGTGTGCTATATGTATATATGACTCCCGACACTGTTTATAAAAAAGAATTTAACTGTAGAACGTTCACTGTTGAACATAAGCCTTCTCTTGAGATTTCTACTTTGATCGATCCTGTGCCGCTTGTATTCAACGGCAATAATCTTTATTAGATTAATTCACCGCGTGGGGGTCGTCAAACACATAAAGTCGTGATCCTGTCTGAGCATAATAACAAAATCCCTACCGGGTTCAAATATAAATCTAAACCATCCAGTGACTAACAAAAATACACACATAAAAAATATTAAAATCGGTTCAACCGTTCAGGAGGAGTTCAGTGACGAAACAAAATAATTAAAGAAGAAAAAATAATTCAATATTAAAGTTTTGTTCGAAATTGAAATGACGGAGTGACACTCAAATGTAATTAAACTAGCCTTTACCCACACCCATGCTCGCGTAATGGCAGGAAAAAATATTTTGTTACAGTCTGGCATTTACTCGGGGAAAAAGCCACTTGTTATACAGCTAAGTCCAAATTAGGCTTGACAAATTGTCCTTTATACCGTTCTTTAATAAGAGTTAGAATCGTACGAGAATCAAGCGGGACTTGCTCTTGGGTGTACATTCTCGCCCTTCAAATGTCGCGAGCGGTATGCGGAGAAAATAATTTTATACTCATAACTGTTTTCATACACGCTCGCTGGTTTCTAAGCCTCCTGACATTTTATTTATACAACTAGATTGGCAAAAAAGGATGTGCCCTGTATCAGATGGTAAGCGGTCACCGCAGCCTATTAAAGCTCGCAACGCCACGGGGATATTACTCGGGCGCTGCCAATCTTGTGACCTAAAGATGTTTCGTCACAGTTCCCAGTAATTTCTCTGCCATATCTCGCCCTTTAAACCGGAATACAGCAATATAAATATAGCTGCTTGGCGGTAGAAGTAGGTGAGTCAGAGGTACCCATGCAGACAACTTTTGTACAAAGTCTCTGGTCGAATCACATCACCTTCTGATAAAACACGACCACTTTGGTCATGTCAGGTAAGTCTTTTTGGCTCGTACATTCTTTCACTTTCGCATTGTATATCTGTTTCGTAATTTTCTCAAATTGCATTCTTTCTACATACCCAAACCAATAGAACAAGGTTTTCCTTATATTAACACCGACACTAACTTTCAGTCCAACTCTCTTTCGAAATGGGCGGTATACATATTTTTCTGACGCTCCATCCACAATGTTCCCTGCACTCACTCACGTCAGAACTGTCAAATATGTGCTCTACCCTTCTTTGACATTGTCTATTAATAGGGTGGAAGTTAGTTTGGTTTTAGCTCTACAGATATATCTAATTAAACATCACAATTAAGTTGTATGTTTATTTGAAGTATTAATGATAAAGTTTCATAATCGGTTTTCGCTTGTTACTTGGACCACAGTTTATAGTTAAGATGCGCCCCGTTTGCACGTATCGTGTGCTCATTCACCGCAAGTATTTGTCACAGTGACAGGCCTAACTATTGTCTATGAAGGCGCACAAGTACGAGAACACTGGGCTCCGCGGGCTACTGCTCCGCCACGATAACGTGCTCAAAACGAGGGACTTCCTGGACAGTACGCGGATCAAACTCCTGGGTCAACCTCCTTACAGCACTGACCAAGCCGTATGACTTCTTTTTCAGCATCAGCGGGATACAATTTTCGTCGTCGGAATATGCCTATCAGCGTTCGAACAGGCTGTTAATGAGGAGTCTGCGGTGGACTGAAAAAGTATTTTGGGAACTGGTTCAGACGCATGAAACTCTTGGAGGCTGGTGGAGAGTACTTTGAAAAGATTTAGTGAAAAAATATTTACCTATAGAACACCTTTTTACTTTCGCAAAACTTTCCGAGTGTCCCACGTATGTATTACTACGAGTAGCATTACGGCTACCTTATCGCTTTAGATCAGGTACCAATCAATGGTATTGCTTTTTATGGTTCCGTACGTCCAAAGGAACCCTTATAGGATCATTTTGCTGTCCGTCTGTTTGTCAGTACCTTTTTTTTCAGGGACGGGTAGAGCTATCAAGCTGAAATTGATATCAAATACTCATGCAGACAATCTCTTAGCGCATTGAAAAAATCAAACTTTTAAGTCAACGTAATCAAAAGATACGGCTGTTTATGCCTCGTTTATGCGCATATTTTGTACCCTATAGGTTTTGATTATTTTCTCGTTATCCTAGAATCATTAAAATTGATAAGAAGTAATGTCATGTAACAGATGTAAAGAATAAAAATCCGAAATCCTTAACTTTGTAACTACATCACAAAAAAAATTGCGAAAATAATTTGCAAAAATATTCTTTTACGGAACCCTTCGGCGCGCGAGTCGGACTCACACTTGACGGTTTTTTTGACATTGTTACATCGAAAGTTAATAGGCTATGTTAAAAGTCTTAAGGATCCAAATAACATTGAATTAATTGGAATTTTGTTGAAGGTTTGTTATGTTCCTGCGAGTGAGTGAGGTTACCAATAAGCTCCCGAGGAGTAACTATGTTATCAGCAGGGGTAGTAACGCGAGAGTCATTCTTCATGTATTGAAAGCGTTTATAGGCTACGTTAACCACTTCATATCCGGGGCCGTATGTTTGCCTCGACATAATGTGTTTTAATTTAATATTAATAACAAATTATTTCGCATTCAATTATATCGATATACGTGTACGATATGACAAATAAATGTATTATCTATCTATCTATGAAGATGGATGAGTATGGGTTGCTGTAGAAATATATTAAATAGCACCTAGTTTTACCAAAACCTATATTATCCTCACCCAGTTCGCTCCAATTCCGTCGAGAGACAATCTAATTTCCACTATCAACGCAACGTTCGGCCAATACGCAAACATTTGCAAATGTTTTGGGGGCAATTGAAACATTTTGCGTTGCTTACTCTACTCATTTGCATTTTAAACAAATTAGTTCTGTTTACTGTTACACTACATGATTAGGCAATGTTTAGACGCGGCGTTATTTTTTTCCGAGATCCAATTATTTTTTGTTCTTTTCGAGATACATTAAAACAAATTTGACACCAATTTTTGAAGTAAAACTTCTTTACGCACGCTTCACTTGGGGAGTAAGCTGGTGAATGCGTGACGAGAGCGTTACGAAAAGTGTGATCGGTTGAGGCGACAATACAATTTTTTATAGAACGTCGGCAGCTATACAAGTTTACGGCCCACCTGTAAACGGTTGCCGTAGCCTATTAACGATTGCGATATATTAATTATCACTCGTGCGATGCGTCCTCTGCTGCTTACACGGCAACTCCTTAGGAGCTTACTGGTGACCCTACTCATAAGCAGGAACACAACAACCACCTAGGGAGTATTTGGCTGCTGTTATCTGTGAGGTGGAGATACTTCCCCAGAGGGGCTGCTTTGATGCGTCCTCTTAAATATGACCTTATTTTCCCCGTGTATACAAGTACGAGTATGTAATAATGTATTTTCCCAGATTGTTGGATTGAAAACTTCGAGCATAGAAGGGAGAAGGTGATTATTGTGCCTGTTTGTGTTCAGGGATGTACTCAATTAGGTTTTTCATATGAAGGTCATGATAAACAAGTATGCCAAATATCACGTTTTATGTACGCCTAAAATTTTTTATTCTTCACGTCATCCCGTTTGCTAATCCATTACGATTGGCGGGCTCCGCTACCTAGGCTTAAGGATTTGGCGAAGACACTGATGCTTACAAAGAACGACTGCCGTCAGTCCTTCACAATCCACAGGGTAAACCAGGTCTTTCTTAGGTTAGGTCACACGTTTTTTCGAAGTATATTTTTTTGGACGTGTGGGTTTCATCACGATGTTTTCCTTCATCGCCGAGCAAGTAATAAATATGTACATAAATCCGAAAACACTAATTTTGTGGTACATGCCCTCGCCAGGACTCGAACCGGCCACTAGGTGATCAATAAAACGGCTCCACTGGGCTATCACTGCTCTCAGTTAGGCAAACTTAAGTGACATAAGTAGATAACGAATCAGTAAAGAAATGACGTACGTATAGTAAAAATACATAATTATCGATAACGACTGCTCAAAAGCGATTTAAGCTGTCACACAAGTGTTTTTGGTGTGCGTGATTGACAACAGATAGACACACACTTCGACGAGCTCGGTGGCGCAGTGGTAAAACGCGTTGTTACGCTGCTTTGACACCAACGCTCGTGGGTTCGATTCCCACACAGTACAACAATTTGTGTGCATGAACATGTCTGTTTGTCTTGGTCTGGGTATTTTCTATGTATAATAAGTATGTATTTATAAAAATAAAATGTATTTACGTATGTATATCAGTTGTCTAGTACCCATAACACAAGCTTTGCTTACTTTGGGGCTAGATGGCGTGTAATTTGTCCGACAATATTTATTTATATATTTATTTGACATAGCAGAAGCGGACGTAGAAAATTAACATTTAGATGGGGGCCTCGAATGTATACAATATATTCTTTTAATGGAGTTACTCCCACAGGTACCTCTGCTGACAATCCAATTTCAATGTCAATTTAATTATGTATCTTCACGCTAGGTCCCTTGCCGGGTAGGCAGAGAACCGAGCGCCATAAGTATTTAATATAACTCACTAAATTGACTTTACCACCTTATTCCTTACTAGCTGCTGCCCGCGGCTCCGCCCGCGTGGAGTCAAATCACGTAGCCTATGTGTTAATCCAGATCATAATCTATCTACGTGCCAAATTTCATTCAAATACGTTCAGCGGTTTAAGCGTGAAAGAGGAACAAACATCCATACATACAAACTTTCGCATAATATTAGTAGGATTTGCTAGAGGCAGACTTTGCGGGAAGTCGTCTGCGTGGGTACCTCTGTCTCACCTATTTCTACCGCCAACCAGCTATATTTATATAGCTGTGTTCCGGTTTGAGGGGTGAGGTATGGCAGAGAAATTACTGGGTACTGTCGAAACATCTTTAGATCACAAGATTGGCAGCGCGCGAATAACATCCCCGTAGTGTTGCGAGCGTCAATAGACTGTGGTGACTGCTTACCATCTAATGCGGGTCGAATGATTGTTTGCCAATCTGGCTTCATAAAAAAAACCGACAGATAAAATTTTGATAAATGTCAGATTAGTTAATAGATTCAGGCGTTTTTTTGCGAAAGTCAAATTTACAGGCCAGTCGTGGCAGCGACGGTGGTGGTGAGGGCATGCGGATTCTGTTCCAGATGGCGGACGACCGCAGCAGCCGAGGCAGAGACTATCGGAGCAGCCATGGCAGCGTCGGTATGTTGCATCTACTAACAGTAGTGGGTGGGTGCCGGCCGGCGCTAGGCCGCATGAACTAATTGGTGGCGGAAGCACACAAAGCAGGTTAGATCAAATTGCATGTAAATGTCAGATGACTGTTTATTGTAGACTCGGGCGACAGACGTTTTCATGTATAGATGATATTGTCTATAATTTTGCTTCCACAGTGAGAGACAGTTCAGAAAATGGATGATAAAAAAATGGGGGGATTACTGTTTGGTGTTGTAGATAAATATATACCCTTTACATCCTACTTTTAATTATACCACTTGATAGTTAAAGAATTAAAGATACAGTATATACAGTATTCAATGACATTGAGAGATTATAGTGATAGATATAGTTATACATCAGGTTATAATTAGGTATTATTAAAATTGTATAGACACAAACGCATGCTATCCAAGTAGCTAGTGAGAAGAACTACATTATGTTTGTAACAGCTTATTACATAATTCGCAAATAAGTATTCATCCATATGTTCTGTTTCAAAATAGTAATCTGTAACACACGAATGTACAGATAGCAACACCACAGTAATATTTTTTTTCATTAAATGTCGGGATGCATGCGACCCACTGTAGCCTCTGAACCCAGCTGCTAGAACAGCAACTCCCTAGCTTACCGGTAATGACACTCACTCGCAGCAATAACAACAACCCCGGGAGTTATTGCTTGTCCGCGGTTTCCTTCGAAACGGAGTTACTTCCCAATAGGACTTCTTTGATGCACCCTTTATTAAAAACACTCAGACCATGACAAACCGACATGTACCACACAAATGTCTGTCCTAAATGGGAATCGAACCCACGATTGGTATTAAAGTAGCCTGAGGTATTAAAGTAGTTGATAACTCAGTCACCGCTCGTCAAGATCTCGTTTTACTTTCGACAATGAAATTCCAAATGTGACCACAAAATACTTATCTAATTAGTTCCACCATTCCTAACTCTACGTAGAGACAGCACGCCGACGTTGAATACATAACGATTTCGTTCACACTTCATACCAATTCGGTTATGACGTTCATTTTGCTTTATTAGCCGAGTGGCCTTGTTTACATAATGTACAGTTTTGTATTTGTATTTGAATAATTCAGCTACCTTTTGGGGGAAGGCGATAGTTTATGGTTTTAGATAACGTTCTGACAGTGACACATCGTTACAACGCTATGTGCTACACTGGAATCGTTGCGCGTGTCACCATAATATAACATATTTAATAGATTCAAACGTTATTCTGCGAAAGTCAAATTTACATGCAATTTGATCTAACCTTCTTTGTGTCTTTCCGTCACCAATTAGTTTATAGATATAATAACAGATAGAATAACATGCTACAAGTTGTAACAAGTTCTGTGAAGTGTTATCCTAATGATTAACGTCTACAGCGCCTGAGGATTCCTCGTGGAGAGGCGAAACACTTGACGCAGCGACGAATAGGCCAGTCGTGGCAGCGACGATGGTGGTGGGAGCATGCGGACTCTGTTCTATGGCGGACGACCGCAGCAGCCGAGGCAGAGACTACCGGAGCAGCCATTGCAGCGTCGACATGTTGCATATACTAACGATAATGGGTGGGTGCCGGCCGGCGCTAAGCCGTATGAACTAATTGGTAGCGTGGTAAAGTCAAAGTCAAAGTCAAAATCTTTTTATTCCGTAAAAATGGCTACATTTGTTTGGAATCGTTACAATTTTTTTCCTACCGTGCAGTTCATGACTAGGTGAGCACTGACAAAAAATACTGCCAAAAAACTCAGGCATCCCTCTTCCAGGCATTTTTATCATTAATATAGACAGATACTTTATAATATGCCCTGCTACACAATTTGGCTTTAACAGTAGTTTTAAATTTGTTTATTGACAATTCTCTTATATTGCTGGGAAGTTTGTTATAGAACCGTATACATTGCCCCATAAAAGAATTACTTATTTTGTGGAGATGGCTTGCATGTAACACAAGATTATGCTTATATCTAGTATTTATGCTACGAGTAAAGAACACAAATCAGGTTAGATCAAATTGCACATATATATTATGTGCAATTTGATCTAACCTGATTTGTGTCTCTTTACACACGGATTAAGCAATATCAACCGTAGCCTATCCATGGATGGGTTTATCTATCTCGAAATTCAGGAACGAGCACATATGTGGTAGAACTAGAATTACCGGTACTCCCAGGATCAGCAAGCTGATGTTGCAGCGCGTAGACCCAAATAGCATTAAAGAACCGAAGGTCATTGGGCAGAAGAAATCTCGTCAGGCAACCAGGAACTAAAAAACAGAGCGCGATGCCCCCCCACACGATGTATCGAGGGTTTGTAGAGATTGCAGGGAGTCGGATGCAAGCGGCACAGGACTGATCGCTGTGGAAGTCTAATGAAGGCCATGTTCAGCAGTGGACGTGCTACTGAAATGACTATGACGATCTCTAGCTTCCTGATTCTGATTCTGATTTCGAGCTTCTCTATTCATTTCATTCAATAACTAGCTTATTTAAGAGAAGTAGGGCGCATCTTAGCAGCCTGTCTGGGGAAGTACCTCCACCTCACAGAAAATCGCAGCCAATTAATAAATATCTAGAGGGTTGTCGTGTTCCTGCGTGTAAGTGAGGTCACCAGTAAGCTCTCAAGGAGTTGCTGTGTATGCAGCGAGTGATAATTAATATATCGCAAGCGTTCATAGGCTACAGTATCCGCTTTACATCAGGTGGGCCGTATGCTTGTATGCGTAGTACGTAAGTATAGTAGTATAAAAAAAACTGACACTGTCGGATTTTTCTTACTCTTAATATTTTCAGGAACACCGTTCCTATATGAAATCTATATGTTTGTCTGTGCGTTTGCCTGTGTGTTTGTCTGTGCGTTTGCCTGTGTGTTTGTCTGTGTGTTTGTCTGTCGTTTTTTTCGAATATTCGAATTTTGACTTCAGATTCGGATTCAGCATAAAAAAGTAGAATAGGAATGTTCAGGAACACCAAGTTTTCGTTTAGAAGTTACAGTGAATAACCAGTAGAGAATGCAAGCTTGTGCATTCTCTACTGGTTATTCACTGTAACTTCTAAACGAAAACTTCGATTCGATCCATTTAAGGAGGATTTCACATGTACTGTAATTATTCATGAATATGAAGCTATTTAGTTTATAAAGGATTATTTCTATACTACATCGGGTGGAAATCAAGCATACGGCCCGCCTGATGTGAAGCGGTTACCTTAGTCTATGAACGCCAGAGACACTAGTGTCGCTCGTGCGTTGTCACTCCCGCTGCCAACGCAGCAATTCCTTCTTGCTAGTGACCTCACTCACTTGCAGGAAAACATAGAATACATACCCTGCCTCTCAGAGGTTGATAATAAGCCGCTAATAATAATCTCGTTTCCTAAACCACTAGGATTGGATTGGAATATACAAGCATACAGCCTACTTGATAGAAAACGGTTACTGTAGCCTATGAATGCTCGCAATGCATTAAGAATCACTAGCATAATACCACCTCTGCTGCTACCACAGCAACTCCTTAGGCGCTTACTGGAGTCCTCACTCACACGCTGGAACACAACAACTCTAGGGACTTGTTATTTGGCTGCGATTTTCTGTGAGGTGAAGGTACTTCCCCAGTCGGGCTATTGCTATACCCTACCTATCTTTCGCCAGACCCTCGTTTGCTTACTGGCAGGGTGCACCATGTGCAGGTGGGGTTGGCTTTTAGCCAGTGACACCCCAAGATGTGATATGCGTGTCAGTACGTTCTGATTCTACCTGTGTTTTGATTGACCACAACCTGTTCTCGTTACTTAGTACCATAACTAGAGAGACGTATGGCCTCGCGGACTTTTTATGGGTAATGATGTGTATTGTAAACATATAAAACATTATTTTATGTATCACCAGCAGCACACTCCAAATAATTCGCCAGAGGGAGGCTTTGTACAAAAGTCTGCGTCTGCGTGGGTACCTCTCTCTCACCTATTTCTACCACCAAGCAGCTATATTTATATAGCCGTGTTCCGATTTGATGGGTGAGATATGGCAGAGTAATTACTGGGCACTGTGACGAAACAGCTTTAGGTCACAAGATTGGCAGCGCGCGAATAACATCCCCGTGGTGTTGCGAGCGTCAATAGGCTGCGGTGACCGCTTACCATCTAATGCGGGCCGCATGTTTGTTTGTCAATCTAGTTGTGTAAAAAAATACTTTTGTAGTTAAATTTTTGATACCTTTAGTTATATTGAATTTTCACAGGGTATCATTAGCAAATAGTACCATTTCTGCTGTCTGTGGCGTTTAATTTTTCCCTTGTATAATTTTATATTATTGTATACTAAACTTTTTGTTAAAAATAAATATACCTATACATAGTATCATTCTATAGTGTAAAGGCATGCAACTTACCGCAATGGCCACCAGTACGGTTACAGCAAGGGCCGCTCGCGCCATCGTGTCACAAGGTTCCCCGCTCAGTTCTCATAGTTTACTACGTCACAGGCATCTGGAACAAACATGAATTTCATTAGAAAATTACTTGAAAAAAAAATTAAAATAGGTTACATAGTAAATGACCCGACATTTCGGTATAATGTATATAGGCAAACAATCATATAGTGTAAAGAGGTTACCTTAGCCTATGATTTTTTGCAATACAGTTAACGTTCGCGTGTTGGCATTCCCGCTGCTAACATACTCAGGAGCTTACTTGTAACCACACACATAGGAATACAACAGGCTTCCGAGGAGTTGTTATTTAACTGCAGATAAATAACAACTCCCTGGTCGGTAGTTGTGTGTGTGACCTCACTCACTCGCGGGTGAGTGAGTGAGGTCACACACACAACTACCCACCAGTGAGTGAGGTCACCAATAAGCTTTTTTTTATTCTACGTCGGGAGGTATACAAGCATACGGCCCACCTGATGTAAAGCGGGTACCGTAGCCTATTAACGCTTGCGATATATTAAGTATCACTTGCGCGATGCCTCCTCTGCTGCTTACACAGCAACCCCTTGGGAGCTTACGGGTGACCTCACTCACATACAGGAACACAACAACCATCTAGGGAGTTGTTATTTAGCTACGGTTTTCTGTGTGGTGGAGGTACTTCCCCGGGCTGCTTTGATGTACTATGTGATGTACCCTACCTCTCTTAAAACATCCAGACCAGACGGGCTGCTTTTATGTACTATGTGATATACCCTACCTCTCTTAAAACATCCAGACCAAGACAAACAGACATGTTCATGCACACAAATGTTTGCCTTCTGTGGGAATCGAACCCACGAGCGTTGGTGTCAAAGTTGCGTCATTCACGGCTGAGCCACCAAGCTCGCCAAAACTAAGGAATTGCCATGTTAGCAGCAGAGGTAGCATCTCGCGAGAGATACTTAAAGTGTTCCAAGCGTTTATAAGCTACGGTAACCGCTTTACATAATGTATGTATGTCTTCCGACGTTGTATGTATAAAAAATCAAAAGCAAATTTACAGGCATTTTGAGCTTTAATACTTATTAAACATGCGTTGAAATGTACAACTTTGTACACATAAAATAAAACAGTTTTTACTGTGTCAGCATATATGATAATTAGAATCTATTCATGTATCTTTATACCTTTATACCTTGCGGTGTAGACAAAGCAAGCTCAGCGCTTCGAGATGTCCTTAAACTCCCCCCTTGCTTCTCTTACATAAAGAAATCTGTTTGTGCAAGCTCGCCGGTTGCTAGGGTCCCCGACATCACCTAATGATAAAACACTACCAATTTGGTCGTGATAGGTGATTGGCGTTGCTCGACTCCTGTATTCTTTCAATTTCGCATTGTATCTATGTTTCACATTTTTTTCATCCCGCATTCTTTCTACCCATACCAACGGACCTTAACACCGACAAACTCCTTACATCATCCGCTACTTATATTAGGTCACAGATTTTGCGCAATGCTTGCATCTCAACCATATTTATTATACTTTCATGCACTCCGTGCCATACTCAGCTTTCATTTCTGTACGTTACCGTTGGGATTAGCAACGCGTTGTGTACAGCGAGCTTTGCAGTCTGGCTTACGCTTGCCTAGAAGTTTTCCAACGCTCCATTCAAACCGTTTCCTGCACTGCACTTCACTCGATAACTAGAATATGACATTAAATCAAGGTCTCTTTTGTCCAAAAACAAAACGTTTCTGAATTATTTGCAATAGATCCGTTTTGAAATTTATATTTTTCAACGCGTGTTCATTGAAAACATACCCCGCCTCTCAGAGGTTGATAATGAGCCACTAATAATCATGTTTCCTAGCGTTATCTCTTTTCCTAAACCTCTAGGATTGGATTGGAACATACAAGGATGTAGCGCACCTGATGGAAAGCGGTTACTGTAGCCTATAAACGCTCACACTGCATAAAGAATTACTAGCGCGATGCCACATCTGCTGCTATCACAGCAACTCCTTAGGCCCTTACTGGCGAACTCACTCACACGCAGAAACACAACAACCCCCATGGAGTTGTATAATTGGCTGCGATTTTATGTGAGCTGGAGGTACTTCCCCAGACGGGCTTTGACGCACCCTAATTTTGTTAAAAACACCCAAAACAAGACAAATAGACATGTTTTTGCACACAAATGTGTGAGAATCTGTTCCACGATCCACACATGAGCGTCGGTGTCAAAGTAACGTAACTGCGCGTTTCGCGACTGGACCACCGAGCTCGTCTGATATGATGAGTCTATCACGGATGCGGAGCTACACTTCAAGATATACATAAGTTACCTACAAACTGGCATAATACTTCGGCAGAACGCAACTCTATCGACACGCTTCACACGAAACAATAAAACTTCTCCGACGTCCCGCGCCCGGAGTATACAAACTCTATACATTTGCCAATAAAATATCACCCGGGTAACCTAGTTTCGAGAATGCGATAAATCTGAGAAATAAATATTACAGCCCAGCCGTGAGGAGTTAGTTCTAGCTGTCTATTCTAACACGCAAACTAAGTTAGCGTGTCTATGGATGCGTTTGGGTGGCGTAGCGGTTAATAACACAAGTGTAACACCAACGCTCGTGACTTCGATTTCCACACAGAACAAAGTATTGGTCTGGGTATTTTTAAGAGAGGTAGGGCGCATCGAAGCCCGTCTGGTTAAGTACCAAAAAACTACTAGCCAAAAAAGCCAAATTGTGTAGCAAGGCATATTATAAAGTATCTGACTATATTAATGATAAAAATGCCTGGGAGTGAGTCGATCCAATTACAATGTAATTAATAAATTATGTAAATTTGTTTGGATACCAAAAGAGGGATGCCTGAGTTTTTTGGCAGTATTTTTATCAGTGCTCACCTAGTCATGAACTGCACGGTAGGAAAACAATTGTGACGATTCCAAACAAATGTAGCCATTTTTACGGAATGAAAAGATTTTGACTTTGGCTTTGACTTACCTTCACGTCACGGAAAATCGCAGCCGAATAACAACTCTCGGACGGTTGTGTTCCTGCGTGTGAGTGAGGTCACCAGTAAGCTCCTAAGGAATTGCTGTGTTAGTACGGTAATCTACAGTAATCGCTTTACATCTGGTGAGCCGTATGATTGTATGCCTCCCGATATTACATAAAAAAAACTATATTTTCATCCTTGATCCTTACATACCCCAGTCGTTTCTTTTACATATTAGTCAAATAGCCTGGAATTTTAAAATCAGTACGGGCTAGAGGTCATATACAAATAAACTTGCCAGTAGGCTCAGCTCCGACTCATATGCAGGGAGAAGAATTATACAATTGACAGAGTTTTCCAGTTCAGTAAGTTTCTTCTTCTTAGCTTTATCCTGTTTCTTTAATCCATTAGGATTTGTGGGATCCGCTACTTAAGCCTATGGGGAAGATAATGATATTTAATTGGAGTGACTGTCGTTGGACCTCCACAAACCAGAAGGAAAACCAGACCTTTCTTAGATTACCTTTCTCACACGTTTTTCGAAATACAATCTCTTCGACTTGCGGATTTCCTCTTGATGTATTCCTTCACCGCCGAGCAAGTGATAATTACAAATATCCGAAAAAACGAATTTAGTGGTACATGCCAAGATTCGAACCGGTGACCGGTAGTTTATCTACCGGTAGGCCGATTATTTACCTTTTTTTATACTACGTCGGCAGGCATACAAGCATACGGCTCACCTGATTTAAAGTGGGTACCGTAGCCTATTAATACTTGCGATATATTAAGTATCACTCGCGCGATGCCACGTAGCCCATAAACGCTTGCAATACATTAAGTATTACTAGCGCGATGTCTCCTCTGCTGTTAACACAGCAACGACTTAGTAGTTTACTGGTGACCGCACTCACACGCAGGATCACAGCAACCCTCAAAGGAGTTGTTATTTGCGTGCGGTTTTCTGTGAGGTGGAGGTACTTTTCCAGACGGGTTTGCATTCATGCTTGATTGACAAACAAACATTATCATGTACACAAATGATTGTCCTGTGTGGGAATCGAACCCAAGAGCGTTCGTGTCAAAGTAACGTAACAGCGCGTTTCGCCACTGCGCCACCGAGTTTGTCAAGAAAGTGAGTTTTAATGAATTAATTGAAATCTAAGTTACAACCTATATGTTAGCAACTCTCACACATTTAAAAACATTTTCCCGACAAAATACTAAATTTATTTTACATTGCGTCATTTTGTACACTTTAAGGGAAAGGTTCTTAATTAAGGCCGCATACACCCAATACTTACACGAAAATTGAATGAGATTTATATGGAGGCATATATGTGTGATTAGCTCATTTCTCTTTGAGCAAGCAGACGTAGTAGCAGGTACTTAAATTCTATCAATCTACATCTTCACGGCGCGTCCCTTGCGAAAATAAAATAGCTCGATGGCGTCGTTGTACGTGTAATTCTAACCAAACACGTTAAGCAACGTCGACTGCAGGCTATCTATTGATGGGTTTATCTATCTCGAGTTTCTCCGTCGGAAGGTACGTTAAGCCGTCGGTCCCGGCTGTCGTCGATAGTCAAAGTCAAAGTCAACGTCAAAATCTTTTTATTCCGTAAAAATGGCTACATTTGTTTGGAATCGTCACAATTTTTTCCTTACCGTGTAGTTCATGACTAGGTGAGCACTGATAAAAATACTGCCAAAAAACTCAGGCATCCCTCTTTTGGTATCCAAACAAATTTACATAATTTATTAATTACATTACAATTGGATCGACTAAATCCCAGGCATTTTTATCATTAATATAGTCAGATACTTTATACAATGCCCTGCTACACAATTTGGCTTTAATAGTACTCGTAGTTTTAAATTTGTTTATTGACAATTCTCTTATATTGCTGGGAAGTTTGTTATAGAACCGTATACATTGCCCCATAAAAGAATTACTTATTTTGTGGAGACGGCTTGGATATAACACAAGATTATGCTTATATCTAGTATTTATGTTATGAGTATCACTCTTTTTACAAAATGAGTCTATGTTTTTATGGACATACAAAAGATTTTCATAGATATATTGCGATGCGACTGTTAGAATATTAATTTCTTTGAATTTTTCTCTAAGGCTCTCCCGGGGACCAAGTTTGTAGATAGCTCTTATGGCTCTCTTTTGCAATTAAAAGATGGTGTTAATGTCCGCGGAGTTACCCCAAAGAAGAATTCCGTATGACATAATACTATGAAAGTAGCTGAAATAAACTATTCTAGCCGTATCAACATCAGTGAGCCGTCTAATAGTTTTCACTGCATAGGCTGCAGAACTTAGTTTTCCTGATAATTTTTCAATTTGTGGGCCCCATTGTAGTTTGAAGTCAATTGTTATACCCAAGAACACAGTTGTCTCCATAGGGGCTCGATTTTCTTCAATATGGGCACGTATTATGTCAATGTACATTTTTAGGCCATAGATAAAAATCATTTGTTTGCAATTAGGCCCTTACGGAGAGTTCGTTGGCGCCGTTACGCGTGTTATTCTAACCGAACAAACAGGTTTAGCAACATTGACTGCAGCCGGTCTGTAGATGGGCTATCTCGAATTTCTGCGAGCATCGGAGACCACGTTAAGCCGTTGGTCCAGGCTGTTGATAGATGACAGTCGTTAAGCTAAGTCAGTGGCCCTCGGGCGGCTCGAAAACACTGGTCTCCGCCACTCCGCATTTGAGCAGCGTGGTGGAGTTATGCTCTAAAATCCTGCAGTGGGATCGTTGTGTGTTGTGTTGGGTTGATTTGGAAGTCAGCCTTGCGGTGTAGGCAGAGAGAACCGAACGCCACATGACTCGCTCCTTACGTACCTCACTCGCTTTATTCATAGCCAATCTCATGCACTTTCACCGGTTTCAAGAGCTCCAGGACCTGGTAGGTGAGGTTAGCCTTCCCCGGCTCCAACATCCTTCTACTTTCGTTTTCACTTGTTTGCATTTGTTTAACTGTAGTTATTTCGTGCTTCGGGTGGCACGTTGAACCATCCTTCTCAGCAGCCTCTCCAGTAGCCTAGATGCTGGGTGGCGTTAATTTGTCGACCTAATCGAATACACAAGTTAAACAGCGGCGACCGCAGCCAGTCTGTGGATGGGTCATCTCGAATTCGTCCAAACATTTGTGAGTTTGAACATATTAACCTGTCGGTGTGGTGAAATGACTCCCTTACAAATAAATATATTTGTTGTGATTTATACTATGTTAAAAGCGACTAAAGTTAGTTAATTTGTTCTTCTGGTAGTTTACAGTCTTCTTCTTTTTCGAGTTCTCCCGTTTCCTAATCTATTAGGATTGGCGGGGTCCGTAACCTAAGCGTAAAGATTTGGAGAAAACACAGATTTTTTTTACATGGAGCGACTGCCGTTAGACCTCCACAAAGGTAAGTCCTAGAGGCAAAACCAGATGTTTCTTGAGTTAGGTCACACACACGTCTTTCTAAATACGAGTATATTTTCTTGGACGTGTGGGTTTCCTCAGGATGTTTTCCTTCACCGCAGAGCAAGTGATAAATACGTACTATCCGTAAACACGAATTTAGTGGTACATGCCCCCGTGTAGATTCGAACGATTCGAACCGGAGACCATATGCTAAATAGGCCCGTTCCTTATCCACTGGGCTATCACCTCTACATTGGGCTATCACCGCTATTATCCGGTAGGTAGCTTACAGTAACTACACATGTGTACTTAGCATGATGTAACTGGATGCCCACGGACAGAGTTGCGTGTGGCAGCTAGTCTGAACAGGATGTAACCTTTTCGAATCTAACAGTCAATAATGGACGACCAAAAATAACCATCATGCGTTCAATACAGGTTAACAATAACTAAGTCACGCAACCACTCGTGATATACTGCCGTTAACTTTTGTTTTTATTTGTACAATATTTTCAAAGGAAAACAAATAGCAATGTTTATTATACAAAGTTGGTAGGCAAACAAACATGAAGCCCTCCTGACGTAATATGGTTACCGTACCATATGAATGCTGGCAATATCCTATTTGTAACACAACTTCTTAGACGCTTACTGGTAATCCCACTCACTCGTAAGACTACAACATACCTACAGGCAATTTGATCTGAACTGCTTTGTGTGCTTCCGCTCCCGATTAGTTCGTGCGAACTACTGCCGGCCGGCACCCACCCACTACCGTTAGTAGATGCATGCTGCCGCTGCCATGGCTGCTCCGGTTGTCTCTGCGTGTGTTTATCATCTAAAATGTGAACCGCATGCACCCGCCACCGTTGTTGACAAAAATTAAAAAAAAATCAGGAAACATGTTTCTGCACACAAATGTTTATCTGGCGTGGTAATCGAAACTCTACAACCACTCTACAGTCGTTACATCGGCTTGCTAAGAATAAGTAGTAAATCTTTTGTTATAAATTGTATTCGATTCTATATAACAAATTACCTGAAACAGTTATAACCTTACCTGACGATATGTTTAAAAGGCACATCAAAAAAACTCTATATAAGAAGGGTTATTACAGAATCGATGAATATCTAACCGACAGATTTCTGGAAATGATTCAGCACATGTATTAATATATCATATTGACATAAATAATAATATAATATTGTAATAGAAATTGACAATTAAATTAAAGATATTATTTTATAAATGCTGGTAAAATAAAAAATAAATATTGAATCCTAAATTGAAGAACTAAAACTATGAAAAATTGATAAGATGCAATAGGATTTGTTTTAAAGAATGTAAGACGAATCTGAGTGAACGTGAGGGCCTACTATACCAATCCTAACTCATCACACTGCATTGATACGGGTCTCCTTTCAACCGAACATACTCCATTATGCTGGTCAATTGCGGATTGTCGGAGCCCAGTGACTTAGTTCAACGACTGTCATGTATCAACAGCCTGGACCAACGGCTTAACGTGGTCTCCGATGCTCGGAGAAATTCGAGATAGCCCATCCACAGACCGGCTGCAGTCAACGTTGCTAAACCTGTGTGTTCGGTTAGAATAACACGCGTAACGGCGCCAACGAACTCTCCGTAAGAGCCTAATTGCAAGCAAATGATTTTTATCTATGGCCTAAAAATATACATTGACATAATACGTGCCCATATTGAAGAAGAGTCTCCACAAATCAGGATGTTAACTGCAAGTCTACAAGTCAGCAGCTCACGTATATAAATGTACATATGTATGTATATCTTCACGCCAGGGGACCTTGCGGGGTAGGCAGAGTGAACCGAGCGCCATAAGACGCGGTCCTTACGTACTTCACTCATTTCTCTAACATTCATAGCACTTTTCATGCACGCTCGTCGGTTCCTGGGGCTCCTGGTACCACCTTCTGATAAAACACGACCAATTTGTCATCGTAGGTTAGTCTCGTTCTTCCTCGGCTCCGACATTCTTCCACTTTTGCATTGTATATCTGTTTCGTCATTCTCTCATCCTGCATTCTTTCTACATGTCAGGACCAACGGAGCATGCCTTTTCTTATCTTAACACCACCACTCTCTTTCAGACCAACTCTTTCTCTCACGTCGTCATTACGAATGCGGTCGGCAAGCTAAATACCTAATATAATTTCTTCCTAGTGTACCTTAACCATAGCTCTGTGTTTTCACAATAATGTACACACATAGTTAATTGAATTATAAGTATGTAAGACAGTACAAGTCGCAATAAAATATTGGATCAACACACAACTAAAAGATAAAAATTCTTTATTTGCCATATGCTCGCGTCCACTTAGACACTTCTTACATTTTTTTAAATATAGTCTTATTGTATCTTATTCAATTGTCTTATTTTATTTTTTTAATCTGCTAGCATTTCGAAAATGACTATTGGCAAAGAAGAAATACCGACGGAAACTTGCCAATATAGGTCTCTTTTAAAATTGTCAATTAGAAATTACAAAAAATTCACATTAGCATATTGGTACAATAATGATATCTACCAATGATGATAACTGATCTATCACTTCCTTCAACATTATCATTATCTTTTTTGTTATCTTTACTCGAATAACGGAAAATTAAAATTGTACCTTCCCGCTCGATAACTTTTCAGATTAAAATTTAATGGCACATGAAAAAGTAATGCCACGCTTCCTAGTTTAAGCTAAAAGTAACTAATGTAAGTGAAAGATAAAGTTTCCAGCTGCAGGCCAGCGCAGATCTGTACAAGTTTTAAGCTGGGCGTTCAGGGAACATCTACTTCGTTATTTTTTTATGTGCTTTCATTTATTCCTTCTTGAAGCTGTTTTATTTCGCAGAATAGCAATTCATTTTCCGCCAAAACGTACGTCATTGTACGTATGTCAAAATGCAAAAAAATTTCAGGAACACCGTTCCTATATGAAATCTATATGTTAGTCTGTGTGTGCGTTTTTTTTCGAATATTCGAATTTTAAACTTCAGATTCGGATTCAGTATAAAAAAGTAGAATAGGAATGTTCAGAAACACCGTTCCTATCTCTCAAGGAACATGGTCAAAATGAAAAAAAAAATGAGAATTGTTATATAATTGACGAGCCAGATGTTCCTCTGGCAATGCAAGCTGCGCATTCTCAACTGGTTTTCTATAATGTCTAAATTGATTTAATGGTTAAGAGAGGTAGGGCGCATACAAGGCAGCCTGTCTGGGGAAGTACCTTCACCTCACAGAAAACCGCAGCCAAATAACAACGCCATTGAGGGTTGCTGCGTTAGCAGTGAGTGAGTGATACTTTATGTATTGCAAGCGTTCATAGGCTACGGTAACGACTTTACATCAGGTGGCCGCATGCTGATATGCCTACCGATGTAGTATAAAAAAAGGTAGTTTGAATTGTGGTAATTCTAAGCTCAAGTGGATTGAATTGTTAGTTTGGAAGAAATAGCTTGAACCAATTCTTGTGTTACCTGTATTGTGGCAAAGCAAAATGTTTTTGTTTAATAGTGCAAATACTTATTTCAAAAATTCGTTCCCTTTTTAGTACCAAACACGAATTTGTTAATTTTATTAGCTACTTTTTCAACATGTGATTTCCAGTCTAAATTTTGGTCAATATTCACACCTAAAAATTTTATTTGGGTTGTGTTTTGAATTCTTTGGACATTTAATTGTAAATTATTATTTGTATTTGCTATTCTATTAAATTGAATGTATTTCGTTTTTTCCAAATTAATTTTTAAATTATTAATGTCTGTCCATTTTATAACTTCGTCAATTGTATTTTTAATGTCATTTTCATGATCTCTAATTGTATTTCCTTTTTTGTCAGTGGTCACAATAATAGAAATGTCATCAGCGAATAAGGTACATTTATAATTTGTTATATTACTGATGTCATTTACGTAAAGTATAAATAATATTGGGCCCAGTATACTTCTTTGTGGGACGCCACATTTAATCGATCTATATATCCAGATGAATAAGTAGTCATTTCACTGTTTTTATCAATCTTGTTAATAGTAACATATTGCTGTCTGTTGTTTAGATAGGATGTTAACCATTCATGCGTAGGCCCTCTAATTCCTATAAGGTCAAGTTTTTTAAATAATATGTCATGTGAAACCGTGTCAAAAGCTTTTGACAAATCAAAAAACAATGCAGTAGTCCAATAATTTCTATTAAGCTTAGTCAATACTGTTTTCAAAAGACAGAAAATTGCCAATGTTGTTGACTTCTGTTTTTGAAAACCATACTGTTCCTCACAAATTAATTTATATTTATTTAGAAATTCAAGTAACCGCTTGTGCATACATTTTTCAAATATTTTGGAAAAGATCGGTACTAAAGTAATTGGTCGATAATTACCGATGTCCTCCTTATTACCACTTTTGAATAGCGGCTTCACAATTAATAATTTCAATGCTTCTGGAAAAGTTCCAGACGAAAAAGAAAGGTTCACCAAATGGGTCAGAATACAGACTAGTTCATAAGCACATAATTTTATGATTTTAGTATTGATACCATCATATCCTTCGGAGCCAGTGTTCTTCAGTGATAGGATTTCCAATGTTGATAAAATGTTCACTACTTTATGTAATCTCGTTTAGGCCTAAGATTTTTTTTTATACTATGACGGGAGGCATACAAGCATATGGCACCACCTGATTTAAAGCAGTTACCGTAGCCTATTAACAACTCATTAGGAGCTTACTGGTGACCTCACTCATACGCAGGAATACAACAACCCTCTATGGAGTTACTTACTCTTTGTACTGCCCCATCCGGGCTGCTTTGATGCGCCCTACCTCTCTTAATATGTTGATTAAGTGTAATATTCTTAATATACATTGTATACGCTGTTGATTGCAAGTGAATAAAAATTAAAATAATACAGCAGACAAACTACAAGAACATCTCCTACGCTGGTGCCGACTTCGGCGTGTCCTGCTATAAACATAATGGTCTGACTTTCGAAATGTAAACTTTGACATGCGAGTTTTCTCACGATGTTTTTCTTCACCGCACGAAACATGACACTACAGGATTATACGTTAATTATGTAAAATGCATAAGCTAAAATTCGATGTAATGTTACACAATGTTTACCGCTAGAAGTAAAGCCACAGCCTTACACACTCACACAAAATCCGGAAAACAATCGGCACACATCGCGGCGCGTTTTGATTTGGTAAACAAACACGTTTGGTATGTTTTTAGATGCGGATACTATGACACTGTATTATTTCAAGTGGTTTATAGGTATAGATACCCAGTAGAGAGGTTCAAAGAATACAGCGAACTTGCCGCCGGGAGGAGACGCTTCACTGCGAAGTTTTGAGACGTGCAACTCGATGAATTATTGAAGATGTCCAACGGCAAAAATTTGTCTTGTGTTTTTTTTATACTACGTCGGGATGCATACGGCCCACCTGTAAAGCGGGTACCGTAGCCTATTAACGCTTGAGATATATTAAGTATCACTCGCGCGATGCCTCCTCAGCTACGTACACGGCAACTCATTGGGAGCTTACTGGTGAACTCACTCACACGCAGGAACACAACAAGTTGTTATTTGGCTGCGGTTTTCTGTAAGGTGGAGGAGGTATTTCCCCAGATGGGCTGCTTTGATGCGCTCTACCTCTCTTAAAACAACCAGACCAAGACAAACAGACATGTTCATGCACACAAATGTTTGCGTTGTGTGGGATTCGAATCCACGAGCGTTGGTGTCAAAGTCGCGTCATTCACAACTGAGCCACCGAGCTCGTCAAATGTAGGAATCGAACCACTGCGCCATTGAACTCGTCTAAATATGTGTAAACAAAACACCAATTAAATAATGTGCGGACTGTACTTGTTCCCATCGAACATATTGATAATGGTAGTTGTATCGCGATCCGCAAGGTATCCAAACACTCATTTATTCCCAAACTTTGTGAAACTTTCCGCAAACTCTCAAGAGTTTGGGAATCTAGCCGAGTTCCGGGGATTTCGAAGCCTTTTGGTATTCAATCCGAGTGATTCCCTGAATAAGTCATTGGCTTGTCTTAGAGCTATTTAAAATATAGAGGTATTAACTTTTAGCTGCGTAGAGTAGATACCACGACGAGATCTGTGGAACAGTGGTTAGTAACGCTACTTTGACACCAACACCCGTGAGTTCGATTCCCATACATTACATTGCATTTGTGTGCATGAACAAGAATTATGCTACACGGACACTAGCTTGCTGTATTTAATATATACTGAAGATTTTTATCTAGATATGCATGATGACATTTCCAAATTCGATACTAGTAATTTTAAAATGAATAATCCATATAACATACCCAAAATTAACGCAAAAGTTCCTGGACTATGGAAACATAAGATGGGTGATGACTTAATTACAGAATTTACCGGTTTACGTGCTAAACTGTATTTCATAAAGAGAATTACTACTCAAATTAGAATAGTTAAAGGTTTTTCAAAGTCAGTTACAAACAACAAAGTTACGCTGTTTGTCGTGGTCTGGGTGATTTCTTTGTATTATAAGTACGTATTTACAAAAAAAACCAGTTGAGAATGCGCAAGCTTGCATTGCCAGAGCAACACCTGGCTCGTCAATTATATAACAATTAATTTTTTTTTAATTTGTCGGCCATTTTGACCATGTTCCTTAAGAGATAGGAAAGGTGTTCCTGAACATTCCTATTCTACTTTTTTATGCTGAATCCGAATCTGAAGTCAAAATTCGAATATTAAAAAAAAACGCACACACAGACAAACATAGATTTGATATAAGAACGGTGTTCCTGAAAAGAATATTTACGTATGTTTATCAGTTGTCTAGTACCCATATAACAAGCTTCGCTTACTTTAAGGCTGCACGGCGCTGTGAAATTTGTCCGATAATATTTATAATTACTATTATTTATGATTCCACTGCAGGGATAGGGTATCTCTTCCACCGAAGGTGTTTAAACTGCTCAACTGCAGATTGGCGGAGGCCAGTCAACCCGCCCGGAGACCACTGACTTATCCACTGACTAGTGACTGCAATCTATCAATAACAGCCGGTACCGACTCGGAGAAGCTCGAAATACGTAAACCCATCCATAGACAAGCTGTGGTCAACGCTGCTTAACTCGTGTGTTTGGTTAGAATGACATGCGCAGCGACGCTATCGAGCTGTCTTCATACTACTTACTATAATTTTCTAATAGTTTCATAGGAAAGCAGATTATAATAAGAAAATCTGTACAATTTTTAAAGACTCTTTCGACAGAACGAAGGAATAGATATACAACGCTAAAGTGGAAGGATGTAGGAGCTGATGAAGTGCAAGTCTTACCTACCATGAATAAATTAATGGTGTTTGAAAGTGAAGTCAGGGGCACTAGGAACCCAAAAGAGCTGTTAATGTTAAAAGAGGAAGTGAGGTGCGTAAGGAGGTAGAAAGTTTCCAATATGAATATGAAAACTACAAAATGTTTTAAAAAGGGGAGGGGCATAAATATGCCTTCTGGAGAAGCACCTCTATCGCACAGAAAACTACAGCCAAATAACAACTCCGTGGAGGGTTTTCTGTTCCTACAATTGAGCAGAGTTGAGTATTGAGTTGAGTAGAGTTGAGTATTGAGGTGCAGAGGCGGTATCGCGCGAGCGATATTAATGTGTTAAAAGTATTTTTTTATATGTAACCAGTTTTTTATGCGTGATGTAAAGTGTAAATTGCAGCCTATGACTATACTTTTATATATTGTACATTGTATAGAAATAGAGTTTGACTAACTTTATAAAGAAGAATGTTCTTCATTCGATCCGTTTATACATAGTTCATGTGAATATACGCTATATCTTCTTGTGCCGGTTTTGAAATATATTTTTTGGTATATTGAGCTTAATTGATTTTTGTGATTATTTTCTTTAACAGATATAGTATAGAATAACAGGTTCGAATAAATAAACTCTATGTAAGCTTTAAAAAAATACTGCCTAGCTTTTAATACAAGGAAATAGCTGCTTTTGGTTGAGAAAGATTGCCTCTGTCCAGAATTATCAAGGTATTAAAAAACGAAATCTGTTCATATCTGTTCGTAAAGTAATAAAAACAAAATATTGAAAGGTATCACAAATACGTGTCTCAGGAGTACGCAGCCGTCCCTGTCAAGTCATGACCCCATATAAACCTGGGACTCAGCAAAAGTCCGCAATAACAAAGAGAATTGCTGCTTAGTGACGAGTTGCCATAGAGCATTTAGGATAAGAGGGGCCGTTTGGATTGGACGCTTGTATTTTGGCGATAACGGTAAGAAATGCTGGCCAGTATTGCAGTTTAATGTGCTTTATGCGTGTATCTCAAAATATTTTAAGCTTGTTGCTTATTAGCATTTCTCAGGAGCTTTAGAAGAAGAAGTAGATGTTAATCTTACTAGTCGTAGCTTATAACACAGAATACAATACAACAACTTTGATTTTTCACTGCTCCAAGAGGGCACTGACTTCAGTATTTGATATTAATTTCAACATAATTCCTCCACGCGTTCCTGAGACAAAGGACACATAGACAACTTGTCTTGACAGATAGATAATAATAATTTTATTGCAAGGTAAATGAACATAATAAATACATTTTAAGTGTGTATTGCTAAATATTACAGTATTCGCAAACATCTGTGTCCGAACTAGGTTACAATAAACCTATATTTCGAACCACAGTGCCCTTCCTTAATTTTATACAAACATTAGTAAAACGTAAGATACTTTTAGGGTATTCTAGGTAAAACATACAATTTCTGTTAATCAAAAAACTTAAAAAAAAATTGTATTAAAAAGAAATCAAAGACAAAAAAAGGCAAAAAAAAGAGATAGACTGACAACCAAGGGATCTTATAAGGGCTTAGTTTTTTTTTTGAGGTAAAGAAACCAAAAACTCGTTAATTAATTCAATTTTAGCTGTTAATTAAACACTCAGTATACCTACGACACCTTGCATGATGCAAAATCTTATGATCGTACTTTATATTCTATAATACAAACATAAATCCGTCCTTCTAGCCTCGTAATTAATAATAATTTTATGTCCGTCGCTTGTTATAATATAGCCAATAAGTGACTAACTGTAGACACAAGCACTCATTTATTATATTTGACAAGGAAAAAACAAAATAAATTCTCATAGCCCATTTCCTTAGTGCAAAAACACAAGAAGCCCTTCTTTGTCATCTCCTAGTCTATACACTCTAAGAAAGTTACGTTGAAAGAATAGTTGGCATCAATAAAGCTGAGTCGACAATCCCGATTTAGTCGGAAACTACACGGGGACGTCACGCGAGCCCTTTACCAAATTCACGTTTTATATGACATAGACCTAACAGCGGCAATAGACTGGAACGTACAACATATGAAGTGAAGTCGACTGCCTTGGAGTCATCACCTGTTTCCATTGTTAGTTTAAACTTTTTTTGAAGTGAAAACTTCTTTAGCGGCGTTGTGCACTTTTTGGGAGGAGTAAAAAATGCTAAACTCGCGTCAGGCCACGTGGCCCTGACGTAAGATTTTGGTGAGTATTAGAACTTAAGTTCGCTGCAGCGCTAAAACATTAGTTACCTCTAATTAAACAATTAGAACATGAAGCGCTAGATCGTTAGGGCATTATTTTCTCGCGACCAAAACGTTGAAAGCGCCATGAAATTGTCGGCGTTTACGCGTTTCGTTCAACGTAGTTTATCAACATCGCTGTTTGGTTTAAGCGGCGCGGTGTGTTTGAGTTTTAGAGATTGGCGATGATGATGCTGGTAATGTTGATGGTGAAAGAATCATTGAAATTATGGATGAAAGTAGATTTTTCTGAGAGACAAACTTTTTAATGTAAATAATTGTAATAGTTCTGAAGTGTTAAATTTTTAATGTAATATAAATTATCATGTTTGTGTACGATAGCGCAATAAATGAATATTGTATTTTACCACATACATGATAGTCCTTTTATACTGATAAATAAAGCAATTCGTGCGAAATTATTCCCTAACCATTCCAAAATATTCAAATATGCACAACGTTAATGTTCAAGTTTTCACTTCTGCCGGCACTCCCGGAGTTCAACCCGTTTTTTTTATACAGCGATGGGAGGCATACAAGCATACGGCCCACCTGATGTAAAGCGGGTAACGTAGCCTATTAACGCTTGCGATATATTAAGTATCACTCGCGCGATGCCTCCTCTGCTGCTTACACAGCAACTCCTTGGGAGCATACTGGTGACCTCACTCACACACATGAACACAACAACCCTCTAGGGAGTTGTTATTTGGCTGCGGTTTTCTGTGAGGTGGAGGTACTTCCCTAGATGGGCTTCTTTGATGTGCCTTACCTCTCTTACTTTTTACTTTATATATAGTTATATATAAACTTTTTACTATATGTTAGTTTATTGCCTTCACGGAAGTGAAATAAATCAGATTTTTATACAACGTATACTCTGCCGCGGTGTCTACCATTTGCGTATTAAAAAAGTTCGCTGCAATATTTGAACACGAATGCAATCGTCTGCACTTTTGAGTGCACGGTACCCGCTGGTAAATACAAACTAGAAATTGTTTCCTTTTTCATTTAGTCTCTGGTCGCGACTTTGTGCGTGTGTCCATTGGAAGTAATCTAAACCGTTTTATATCACACAATAGAAGTGAAATTTTGTTTCCAAATTATACATAGTATAACTTAACTTTAAGAGAAGTAATAGCCCTGTGAGTAGAACTCGCCTGTTGACCGACTGCACCCCGGTTCGAGTCCTGGCATGCGCCATTAATGTTTGTTTTCGGATTTATGTACACATTTGTAAACATCACTTGCTTAGCGGTGAAGGAAAACAGCCCAGGATGTGTGACCTAACCTAAGAAAGATCTGGTCTTCCCTCTGGGTCGTGCAGGTCTGATGGCAATCGCTTCAAGTAAAAATCTGATTCTTCGACAACATCTTAGGTAGGCAGTAGACCCTGCCTGCCTGCCTGCTAAATGATTAGGAAACGGGATAACGCTACGAAGAACCAGACATAGTATAAATTTACAGATCAGTAGTAGCTTAGTGGATATCTCTGATCTATAAACCTACGTATAACGTACGTAACTACATATGACGTACTTACGTACATGTAAGGAGGCATTTTGTTTTTAAAGCCAAATATATATCACAAAAAAACTTTAATAATTGTAAAACGGTACTTATTTATAGATCGACGTAAATTATTAATTTATGTAAAAAAATACATTGAAAGTAGATTTTTAAGAAATTACGTACAAATTACGTACAAAAAATACTTTTAATCAGAGAATCACATCGCGCCCACGCCACGCAGTGAGCAAAAAATAGAAACAATAGTATTCTCTTAGGTTTTCGCGATTGTTACACATTGAATTAAACAGTTTTTAACGGAAGTATCGCGTGTTTTATTTATTTTGTTGAACCTGACGTTTCGAATGCTTTGCAGCGTCAATTTTTTAAACATTCAATTATTACATCTACCGACATGGATTAATTATATATGTTCCGATTCACCGTGAGCGATTTTGTGTGAATCGGAACATATATAATTAATCCATCCATCTCGGAAGATGTAATAATTGAATAATCAATGTAAGACAAATGTCACCTTAGTCTTCCTGCGACCACGGATGCTGCAAAGCATTCGAAACGTCAGGTTCAACAAAATAAATAAAATACGCGATACTTCCGTTAAAAAATGTTTAATTCAACAAATAGAAACAAATTAACTTAAAACAAGTAGCTAAGTAAATACTTGTATATATAGTTAACTAGCGGGCCCGGTAGACGTCGTCCTGGCCGGAAAGGCAGCGTCACATTAAATTCGGTGTCAAGATTTGGTGACCATAGCGACACCAACGCAACCTAACAATCGGACCACTGTGTCGGAAGTAGAGTCGATAATGTACAATTTTGCTAGTAATTTGTTAACAAGAAAGTATTTATTGTACAAGTAATAGAAGTGTCAATAAGTTTTTAAGTTTTTAATGTCTAATTTGTCGTTTTTTAGGGTTCCGTACCCAAAGGGTAAAACGAAACCCTATTACTGAGGCTCCGCTGTCCGTCCGTCCGTCCGTCCGTCTGTCACCAGGCTGTATCTCATGAATCGTGATAGTTAGACAGTTGAAATTTTCACAGATGATGTATTTCTGTTGCCGCTATAACAACAAATACTAAAAAATAGAATAAAATACATATTTAAGGGGGCTCCCACACAACAAACGTGATTTTTTTGCTCATTTTTGCTCGATATTGATAACGGCAACAGGTAGACGCTTGAAATATTCACAGAATGTTTAGTTATATATTCACTTTAAGAATAAATAATTAAATCAAAATAAAACAATTATTTAAGGGGGGCTCCCATACAACAAACGTGATTTTTTTGCCGTTTTTACAGATAATGGTACGGAACCCTTCGTGCGCGAGTCCGACTCGCACTTGGCCGATTTTTTATAGATAATGGTATGGAACCCTTCGTGCGCGAGTCCGACTCGCACTTGGCCGATTTTTTTTAAAGTACGATGTGTGTCTGTGTCGTGGACACGTCCGTGAGTTTCACGTGAATACGTCTTCGTAACGAGTAAACGGAAGTCTTCCTCTTCTTCGCGTCATCCCGTTTCCTAATCCATTAGGATTGGCGGGGTCCGCTACCTGAGACTAAGGATTTGGCGAAGATACTGATTTTTACAGGGAGGTACTGTCGTCAGACCTCCTCAACCTAGAGGGAACTTTCTTAGGTTAGGTTACACATCTTTCGAAATATAATTTCATGAAATTGTGTTTTCCCTCACGATGTTTTCGTTCACCGCCGAGTAAGTGATAATGTGATATGTACGTAAATCCGAAAATACGAATTTAGTGGTGTTTGCTTAATAGGACGGTTCCTTATCCACTGGGCTATTACTGCTCGCAACGAGTAAACGGAAGTAAGTTACACTAAAAGGGAATCATATGATGCAACGAAATTATCACAAAATTGCGGCGCTTTCCCTCCGCCGCGCATGATGCGTCACAGTCCTCATTCAACGTAACAAATTCTTTAGCTATCAAGTGGTGTAACACAATTTTGAATGAAAACGATAGATATGTAACTACAATATTAAAGTGTGCCTTCCGATTTTGTTATCATCAATTTTGTAAAATGCCTCCCACTATCAAAGCAAATTTAAATTCGAATTCACATCAAATAGTTAAAACTAATCTAACTTCGAAATTATTATCTTTTGTATATTATGTCCATACATAAAAAAAATCAAATAACCTGCACTACGTTTTGTGGTTGTTCACTCATTGGAAGTCCCCTGGATAACTGGCTTTAAAGATCATTTTGTAAATGAAAATGAGTACCAGATAAAAGGTAAAGTATACATTTAAAAACCAAACGAAATTCTATACTATATTATCGCACGAATGTCAGAATTGTCAGCCATCATAATATGAAACCCTCCAGCCTCCCGAGAGGAGTAAACAAACACCGAGTGATCAGGTACACGGTATATCCATTTGTTCTATATCAGGAAACGTCAAAATGTCATAGCACTCCATGACATGATTCGGTTTTTATATATATGTAGGTTTTGCACGGAACTATAATCTGACATACATTTTATTACTCGGCCAATTTTCAGGAACACCGTTCCTATATGAAATCTATATATTTGTTTGTGTGTGTGTCTGTCATTTTTTTTTCGAATATTCGAATTTTGACTTCAGATTCTGATTCAGCATAAAAAAGTAGAATAGGAATGTCTGAAAACAACCTCCTATCTCTTAACATGGGCAAAATGGCCGACAAAGTTTTAAAACAAATAATTGTATTGTTATATAATTGACGAGCCAGGTGTTCCTCTGGCAATGCAAGCTTGCGCATTCTCAACTGGTTTATTTGTACAAATGGGTAGAAATTTGGGTTGGATCGATATCGTCGATAGAATAAACAAACACCGGACAAATGGCCGGTACAGCGATTTTGTGTTCTGTGGGTGCTCTAGGATCAGCCAGAGGGAGATTTTATACAAAATCGTCTGCGTGGGTACCTCTGTCTCACCTATATCTACCGCCAAGCAGCTATAATAGCTGTGTTTCGGTTTGAAGGGTGAGATATGATGCAGAGAAATCACTGGGTACTGTGACGAAACAGCCTTCGGTCATAAGATTGGCAGCGCGCGACTAACATCCCCGTGGTGTTGCAAATATCAATAGGCTGCGGGGACCGCTTACCATCTTATTCAGGCCGCATGCTTATTTCGGGCCGCATGCTTATTTGCTAATCTAGTTGTATAAAAAAAAAACTTGCATATTTTAGACTACTCAGTGGAGATATACAAGCATACTTGGATGACTTCTAAAACACGTTTCAAATGGTGGCACTCTCACATAATATCTTCTGAGCATTATCCCATATCCAATTCATTATGATTGACAGAATCCGTTACCACCCGGGCTGCCCACACAGCACCACCTTACCTTAACACCTTAGGAGCCCACTGGTAACCTCATTCACACGAAGGAACACAACACCCTACAAGTAGTTATATGGCTGCGGTTTTCACAGAAAAATGGTAGGGATACTTTCCCCATTGGGTTTCTTTGATGTTTACCACCTATCTTAAAAACGCATAAAGCAAAACAAACAGTGAAGTTCATGCATACACATGTTTGCCCTGGGTTGGACCCGTTCAAAAACACGCGGCCTGCGGTTAAATGAAAAAAGAAACAATTTCTAGTTTCTATTTATTTAGATACCGTGCACTCAACATGCATTTGTGTTCAAATATTGCAATGAACTGTTTAATATGGAAATGGTATGATACCTTTTGCAGAGATTAAATTTATATTTGGCTTCGAGAGCTCTCACAGTAATAAAGATTAAATGTATGCTAGATTTTCCGTATTAAATGGTTAATTGAAGTATATTAATATATCTTAAATGGGTTTAAGCGGATTATGAAATATTTAGTCCGCATGTTATTTATACATCGTCTGTGTACGTGATGTTTGAAATAGTTTTTGAGTTCCATAAACAAACATGTTGAACATTATTATTCGCGAATTCATCTGCGCGTATTCTGTATCCCGTGGGAACCGCTTGTTCTGTATTTGTTCTTGCTCCTCGGCTTGTAAGGGTCGTATCGTGATCTTGATTAGCCTATTCCTGTATCTTCAAGAACTGGGTTATCAAATGCTCAAAATATTTTCTCAACTCTGACTTATAGTTAAGAGATTACCGCGTTTTGACAACAAAATAGTTTATTTTGTTGTTCCAACAAAGAAAAAAAATGTATGTGTATATATTTATGATTTTTTCATTATTTTATGAATTCGTAAGCAAAAGAAAAAGCCGATCTCTTATCAGATCATTCGCGTATATCCACTTGTTTGTTTGTCAAAAGTATTTCTTTTTCCTTAATCTTCTCACTTCTTCCTTTATTTGTGATCGGCCAACCACCAGTTCAGCTTGCTGATATTTCGAGCGACGTCCTTTACCTTAGTTCTACTGCGGATATCCTTATGATTATATCACGCAGGGGAAACCCGAGTATAGACCTTGTCGTAGCTTACTGAGCGACGTTGAGCTTCCCCATTTGGCCGGCAGTGAAGGGCCACGTTTCAATTCCGTATATTATCACTGGCAATACACACTGTTCGAAGACTTTGCCTTTGACGTTGAGTTATTTTGGACGACAAGATGTCTTAAAGTATCTCGAACGCTACCTTGACTTGAATACTTGCCCGACATTGTATAATAAAAAAAATGGGTGCGTGTACTTATGTACGTGCGTGAGAAGTTATACTTCTCTGGCATCATTAAATAAATATTTAACATTAATAGTTTAATAATATTTAGTATTAATTATATTAAATAATAATATTTTAATTTATAAGAAGGGTTATTGGAGTAAAATTAAAAAATCGGCCAAGTGCGAGTCGGACTCGCGCACGAAGGGTTCCGTACCATTATCTATTAAAACGGCAAAAAAATCACGTTTGTTGTATGGGAGCCCCCCTTAAATATTTGTTTTATTTTAATTTAATTATTTATTCTTAAAGTGAATATATAACTAAATATTCTGTGAATATTTCAAGCGTCTACCTGTTGCCGTTATCAAGATCGAGCAAAAATGAGCAACAAAATCACGTTTGTTGCATGGGAGCCCCCTTAAATATTTATTTTATTCTATTTTTTAGTATTTGTTGTTATAGCGGCAACAGAGATACATCATCTGTGAAAATTTCAACTGTCTAACTATTACGGTTAACGAGATACAGCCTGGTGACAGACGGACGGACGGACGGACGGACGGATAGCGGAGCCTCAGTAATAGGGTTCCGTTTTACCCTTTGGGTACGGAACCCTAAAATCGTCTTTCAAGTAGTAGCTTTCAGCGGCGATGTTTATGGAATATATTACATACAAGTCAAATGTCAAGTACAAATGTTATACATTTTTAACTATAGCGCCATCTACCGGTAATACCGTGAAATATTTAGCAGCTTCAACATTTTACTTTTGTGTTACAGTGATGCGCGCGCTTCTTAAAATTTCACTGTCATCATTTTTTCATAACGCGCCTAAAGAAGTATAACTTCAAAAAAATATGTGTGATAGAAGTGAAACCTTCAAAAATGTAGACTTCAAGATAATGAGACGAATGTAGAATTTCATGAGTAGGATAATTAAACCTTCGTGATACGCAGACGCGTGCACACACGTACAACGCTCGGACCCCGTCATAAACACTATATAATGTCTTCTAACTCATTCTCTCTTACGTTAGATGCCATAGATACTTCTATCTTATTCACTCGCAAGTTAAATCCTAGAGATGAATGTAGTTGTTTCTTTTTACTGTCGTTTTTTGGTTTCATCGAGTTTCAAATCACAACGATGCTAAAGAAGTTTTCACTTCAAAAGTCCCAAATCTACATTTTTCAATACCTTTGTCCTGTAAATATTTATCGTACTACTTGAAAAATTGATGGATGAAATCACGGCAAAACCTTGTAACTAAATTAATGTATACAGTAAAGCGTATATCATTGACAATTAGTAAATTAACCACTTCAATGGACGGGACTATCGCTATCGGGAACTGATATGGCCCCATTACTTGCTATTATATGATTCATTACATAAATTGCTAGGAGTTTAGAATTCGATGATATGAAATTGAACATTTTAACGGGTAATTTTTAGTGAAATCTAAGACTTGATTAAAAGAAATTGAAAACACAGAATAGAAAGCTTTTACCCTATTACTAGATATGGCGAAGGCGTTCGATCGAGTCTGATATCGGCGACTTCCATTTTTTTAAGTTTAAGTTACTATCATACGGGCTGCCCGAGGGTTTGTGCAAATGGGTTGCCAGCTTCTTATTCAGCATAATAGCCGTGATGGACAGTAGTTGCGCCGATAGCATGGAAACCTCATGAAAAGTATTAGAATGTTTGGTGTCGAGATGAAACCTAGAGGAAAAGGTCAAGCTGGCATCAAAAACCTTGGTGTGTTTAACAGAGCAAAGCAGTACTTCTGACTTATGTTAGATAAGTCTCAAGTCAGACCGCACATAGGGTACTACAGTCACCTTTAGGCGGGAGCACCTGGATACCAGCTTGGACCGTGTGATTCAGCTCAGAGACGAGCTGTGAGAATTGTCGACGATCCTAAGCTTACACACGGTATTGAACCCAATATATTGACAGATTTTACTTCCCTTTGTATGTTCTACCGATTGTACAACGGTTTGTGTTTTGAAGAATTGTTGCAATGGATACGTACTATGCCATTCCAGAGAAGTTTTCTTCCAAGAACACTCTAGTCGTGGAATGACCTTACATCTGAGGTTTTCCCAAGGGATTACAGCGTGGGGTTCTTCAAGAAAGGCGTGTAGAGGTTTTTAGAGGGTGTACAACGTATGAGTGACACTCGTGGTGTTTCAAATGTCGAGAAGGCTATGGTTATATGTATAGGTATATATTTTTGGTTACATAAAAGAAGTTTCAGATTAGATAGCGCTTCATAATTTGTCCCGACAATATAGATTTATCAAAATGTAATGTAGATGACACTACAAGCATTCATAGACTACGATAACTGCGTCACATTCCTGTCCAGAATAGTAAAAAATAGATAAAAAATACCACCCCTTCGGCAGACGAGTAAAAAGCTTTGCGTAAAGCAATTGATTTATTGAAATTTGTGGGTGTGATATTTCATTTACTTTTCTATTCCAAAAAAATAACGTGATATTTTTTGTCACAGCGATATCAGTTACTGTGACATCAGATATAGAAACATGTCATAACGGCAAACAAAATTGGACATGTTTCAGTAAATATTTTAAGAATTGAAACTATTTCAGTTTTAGTTGCTCTTTATTTTCTTTAGTGACCCACCCTATTGCATAATCATTGAGCTACATAGAGTAGCCGATGAACGATTTGTTTGAAGTGCTATACTGCTTTAAATATATATTGCTTTGAATTGATGTAAAGATGATGATAACAGAGAGGTAGGGCGCATCAAAGCAGTCCGTCTGGGGAAGTACCTCCAACAACTGCCTAGAGATTTGTTCTGTTCCTGCGTATGAGCGAGGTCACCAATAAGATCCTAAGAAGTTGCTGTATTAGCAGCTGAGGTGGTATCGCGCGAGTGATACTTAATGTATTGAAAGCGTTCATAGGCTACAGTAATCGCTTTACATCAGTGGGCCGTATGCATATATCCCAACGTTGTATAAAAAAAGGATCTCTAGTCTTCTTACAGAGAACCGTAGCCAATCAGCAACTATCATGATGGTTATTGTACTTCTGTGAGTGAATGCGGTTACCAGCAATCTCCTAAGGAGTTAGGTGGAGAGTAAGGAGAGGGTAGGCAACGTGCGAGTGATAATTCCGTTATTGCAAGCGGTTATGCGGGACCTCATAGAAAACCGCAACTAAACAACAACTCCCTAGCGGGATGTTGTGTTCCTGCGTGTGAGTGAGGTCACCAGCAAGCTTGATTCTAAGAAGTTGCTGTGTTAGCAGCAGAGGTGGCACTGCGCGAACGATACTTAATGCAAAGCAAGCGTTTATAGGCTTTAGGACTTAAGAACTTACTGGTAGACCAGTAACTGGTGACTACCAGTATAAAAAAAACAATTGACATTCGAAAATCAAATGATGCATGTTTAAAAAGAAAAACCTCATACTCGTAGGTATCATATGAAAAAAGTTTCACTCGAAAATCTCACACCATGAAAGTTTAATGTTATTTCGAAGTATCTATTACTATAAAACGTCGATTTCATACTTTGACCGCTGTCCTTATAAGCACATGGCAAACAAGCATACGGCCTGCCTGATGGTAAATAGTCACTGTAGCCTATGGACATTTGGAACACTAGGGGTGTAGCTCATGCGTTGCCGACCCACCTAAAAATTGGAATTAAATCCCTAAATCAATAGATTAGCCCACATTGTTTTGTAAAGGTAGATTATCAAGGCTGACGCTATTAATCATTTAGAGAACTATTCAAATAAATAAATATCCTCACGGTTACCTCTCAGTACATTTATGAGGACATAATGTTTGCTCGTAAAAATATAAAGTCTGATAATGATATAATATGTATGTATGATAAATATAATTCGAGATCGACGATTTACATGACTATATGACGGATGATTTTATCATCATCATCATCTCAGGCCGAATTCGTCCACTGCTGAATATAGGCCTGCCCTCTAGAGAGACATTCGTCATGATCCGGTGCCACCTGATTCCGTCGACTTCCTACCAACCTTTTGAGGTCGTCGCACGCTGTGTGTACGGGGACGCAATCCGAGAACCTTTCCCCAGCGGTTGTCGGTTCTAGAAACTTTATGGGCCGCCCGCTACCACTTCAGCTTGCATATCCTATAAGCTTACCTTAGTTATACTGCGAATATCCTCTTTTCTGATTCTATCACGCAAATAAACGCCAAGCATAGCTCTTTCCACAGCACGCTGAGCGACCTTGCGCTTCCCCATACGACCCGAAGTGAAGTGCCACGTTTGTATATAATGTAAAAAAGAAATTGGATAAGTACATTTATATAGCAATTTTAACACAATGTTACCACATGCAAATCGACTATGTTACCGTTTTCATACGCTGACAGGAGGCATACAAGCGTGTCTGACTTTCGTAGTCGTATGAAAAAGCGAGCGAGCCTTATAGTGTTCGCATATAATGTGTAACATCTAATATCTCACCTTGGTAATAAGCAACTAGAATTAAATTAGAACATTTAAGAAATAATTAAGATCAAAGAAATTATCTGTGTAATTAATTAACTTGTTTTTGAAGTTAGAATTCTTTAGACTGTACTCGCCGTATCGCGAGTTGGTAATTCAGACCTTTTTTGGATAGAAATATTATTTCTCGGAAATGATGTTTAAAGATAAAAAGATAAAAAATATAAAAATTCTTTATCTGCCATTGGGCCCTCGCGGGCACTTGGACACGTCTTACAGTTTTTAAAAATAATCTTATTGTATCTTATTTAATTCTCTTTTTACTTTTTCCTTTTTTTATCTACTAGCATTTCGGAAATGACCGTTGGCTAAAAAGAAATGACGAAAGAAACTTGCCTTGCCTTGCCTTGCCTTGTTTAGTAAAAATATACAGTTCATTTACGACAGTAGTTTGAATAACTACATATAGCTGTAAATTGCGAATTCAAGTACAATGAAATACGTATTTATTTAATTAATATTTTTACAAATGCAAGAAAATATTATTTCCTTACAATACATATTAGTGTGTTGTCACACACGTGCAATTGTCTGTATTGTTTTGAATGGGTTTTGTCATCTTTTGTAAATCAATCAGTTAAATTATGATAATAATTGTATTGACTTTGAAATGAATTATGTAAAATGTGGCTTTTTATTACTCATACTGTACTCTACGACCAACTCTACCACATCGCTGCTTTTCCAAATCAAATAGCGCGTATCTCCCGGCTTCTTGTTACACGCTTCCGTCCCTTTTTACGAAATCACTCCCACATATTGCAGGAAAAGAACTCCACAAGATAATGACCGCGAAGTCAAAGGTGGCAGCAAATTGAAACCATTTTTCAGTGTTTCTGAACGCGCGTATATCCTCCATAGCTTCTAACTAAAACTATGTCAATCACATTTGACAACAGATGTGGTTGTTGGCTGCGGTCCAGCGTTGTGCTGCAGGGCGTCTATTAAGCTTATCTGGACTAGGATACCGCATTAAATGTATTTATTGCTGGCATTTGCGGTAATTGGCAGCTGTGTTATCAGTAGAAATAGAATTGACTTTAACATAAACATTATTAAACGAAGCCGGTCAAGTGTAGTTCGGTATCCTAAAACCGATTGCGAAGCGCTCGATGGCGGAGTGATTTTCAATTCTGCTTTAACACTAACGCTCGTGGGTTCGATTTCTAAACAAAACAAACATTTGTGTACAGAACAGTTTGTTTAAGAGGTACAGCGTATCAATGCATCTGAAGAGTTCGGTGGAGTTGTCGTGAATACCGCGACTATGACAACAACACTCGTGGGTTCGATTCCCACACGTGATAAATACTTGTGAGCACGAACATATCTGTTTGTCTTGGACTGGGTGTTTTTAGGAGCGGTTGGGCGCATCAAAGCAGCCCGTCGTGGGAAGTACCTCCAACAACTGCCTAGAGATTTGTTCTGTTCCTGCGTATGAGCGAGGTCACCAATAAGATCCTAAGAAGTTGCTGTGTTAGTAGCTGAGGTGGTAACGCGCGAGTGATACTTAATGTATTGAAAGCGTTCATAGGCTACAGTAATCGCTTTACATCAGTGGGCCGTATGCATATATCCCAACGTTGTATAAAAAAAGGATCTCTAGTCTTCTTACAGAGAACCGTAGCCAATCAGCAACTCCCATGATGGTTATTGTACTTCTGTGAGTGAATGGGGTTACCAGCAATCTCCTAAGGAGTTAGGTGGAGAGTAAGGAGAGGGTAGACAACGTGCGAGTGATAATTCCGTTATTGCAAGCGGTTATGCGGGGCATGGGACCCACTATACATAAGGTGGGCCGTATACGTGTATGCCTTCTAAGGTTGTATAAAAAATGAGGATTCCTCAACTCACTAGCCTCGAGTAACATGTTATAAAACTGTATATATGTATATATTCACGTCAGTTCCCTTGCGGTGTAGGCAGAAAGACACGAGCACCAAAAGGCTCAGTCCTTACACACTTCACTCGCTTCTTTAACATTCATAGCTCTTTTTTCGGTAGGACTCCTGACATTACCTTCTGATAAAACACGGCCAATTTGGTCATGGTAGGTAAGTCTTGGTCATCCTCTGCTCATACATCCTTCCACTTGTTGTACATCTGTTTCGTCATTCTTTCATCCTGCATTCTTTCTACATGTCCGAACCAACGGAACATGCCTGTATAAAACTGTGCTACATAAAATAATTTTTATTTTCTTCATCTTTACCCAGATCTTAATCTTGAGTATGACCTATTTGGGCTACTCTAGATTCAAACCAAACACAAGCCTTTTACTTTTTTTCTGTGAGATGAAGATACTTGCTTGTCAGCCATTTTTGATGCGGCCACCCTCATAAAAAAATCAATTGCGGAGACAACTCGAGAAGAAATGGTAGCGTTTATCGACTCTAACGAATGAGACGTTCTTTTATACAACGTCGGCAGGCATACGGCCCACCTGGTGTGAAGCGGTTACCGTAGCCTATAAATGCTTTCAATACAATGAGTATCACTCGCGCGCTGCCATCTCTGCCGCTAACACATCTATTCCTTAGGAGTATACTGGTGGCCACACTCACACCCGGAGCATAACAACTTTCCAGGGAGTTGTTATTTAGCAACGGTTTTCTGTGAGGTGGAGTTACTTCCTCAGAAGAAATACTTTGTTGCACCCTACCTCTCTTAAAATAAGTAGAGTATAGCTGTATTTAAGAAGCTGCTTTAACGATGATGGTAACCTAAAAGGTTGTTAGTGCACGGGAGTGACTAATATCAAGAAACTAGAAAGAAAGAAGAAAGAAAATATATTTATTAGCGTAACATATATCATAATTAATAAGGTCAGTAGGCAGTGTCACTCACCAAAACGACTAAATATCTCAGATATTTGAGCGTATTGACCAATGGGAGAATATTTTAACCAATAAGCATATAAGTGACGCGGATGTTGATTCGTGAGCTGGCCAATAAGAGGTGAGCGTTCTGTTTTACCCCCGACCCCGTTGCGATGGGTTTTTTACAACGTAAAATCGTGTCATTGGGTCTACATAGATTATTTTCTTCATGTTAGTAGGCAACTGGTAAAGCGTCGTATCTTTTTCATTGCTTTAGCAACGTGCAAGCGGTACTCCTGGTGTCCTAAGTTTTTTTTATACAATATCGAACATACAAGCATACGGTCCATCCGATGTATGCGGATACCGTAGTCTATGAACGCTTGCAATACATTAAGTGTCGCTCACGCGATGCCACCTCTGCTGCTAGCACAGCAACTCCTTAGGAGCTTACTGGTGACCTCACTTCCTCCCAACAATACAACAACCTTCCAGGGAGTTGCTATTTGGCTGCGGTTTTGTGTCAAGTATAGGTATCGCACTGGTCGGGCTGAAGTGTCCATAGGCTCGTGTAACCGTCTCACCAGACAAATATTTGCGTACTTTGAGGCAGTAAACAAAAACAAAAAAAAATGCAGAACATCTTTTTATTTCGGCGCGACATGAAACCAGCTATTACCCCCGACAGGTACCTACAGTATGTCGCACGCTTTTAAAACACCCTGTACATATATACCAACTTGTGTTAGATACAAAATCTCACAGTTTTCCACAAGGCTCGGGTTTATGGTAAGATCGTGACTTGGCATCCGGTAACAAGGGTATAAGGGGCTGTGCTTGTTTCATAAGATGTAGCGGATGATATAGTAATTAGTATTTGGGAACAGTGACAGCCCAATGGGTAAGGAACCGCTTTAGTGACCAACAGGTCTTCGGTTCGAATCTTGGCGTGTACCACAAAATTCATGTTTTTGGATTTATGATATATTTGCAATTATCGCTTGCTTGGCGGTGAAGGAAAACATCGTTAGGAAACCCGCACGTCCAAGAAATTATATTTCGAAAGACGTGTGTTCTTACATAAGAATGATCTGAGTTTCCTTCTGGGCTGTGAAGGTCGGTAGATGGCAATATCTCCAGGTAAAAAACAGCGTTTTCGCCAAATCCTTAGGATTAAGATGCGGACTCCGACAATCCTAATGGATTGGGAAACGGGACGACGCCAAGAATAAGATATTAATTATTATCTGACCAATCGACACCTGGGTTTACTTATATTTTTTTTTACGGGAAAAATACCTACATAAAGTTAAAAAGTAAAAAATTAAAAATACTTACAAAAAGTTATATATATATATATATATATTTATATATATATATATATAAATAATACATCAACTCTTACTCATCCCACAGCAGGGATACAGGACTTCCTTCAACCGAAGGCGTTTAGAGCATACTCCACCACGCTGTTCAAATGCGGATTGGCGGAGGCCAGTGTTTTCAAGCCGCCCGAGGGCCATTGACTTAGCTTAACGATTGTCATCTATCGACAACAACCGGGACCGACGGCTTAAAGTGCCCTCCGAGCACGGAGATACTCGAGATAGAAAATCCATCCATAGACAGGCTGTGGTCGACGTTGACCTGCGTGTTCGATTAGAATGAGACGCGCAATGACGCCATCGAGCACTCACCGTTTTTTGTACAACTTTATATCTGTGGTTACCGTAGCATGAACGATTACATCAGGTACGATGTCATCTCCGCTGCTAACATCAAAGCAGCCCTACTGGGTGACTGCCACCACCTCGCAGAAAACCGCAGCCAAAATAACAACTCCTCTTTGTTGTGCTCCCGCGAGTGAGTGAGCTTAAAGGATTTTGTTTTATACTACAATGCCATATACGTCCGATGTGCAATTTCTGGCTAAGAAAGATTTAACTATTCAATTAGCCAAGTTGTACCAACATAACAAATAAAATACCAAGCATAGTGAGCAGTTCAAAATTAAATACAGAAATATATTATGAAAGAAATCTGACGAAATGTCGATGCTAGTTACATATTCGAGCGTCAATTGTTCGCCTGTAACTTGCTCCATACATTGCGATGTGCATTTAATGAATTCTGCTCCATTCCTTAGTTATTGAAAATATTGCAAATACGCTTCGCGAACTTTCAATGCATTTCTACGAGCAATTTGTACATTAAAATTCGTCTCACGTCTCATCGCGGTTTTGAGATAGAACTCTAACTGACGGACTCGTGGCTGCCATAAACTGGCTCGTGGGTTCGATTCCCACACAGGCCATACATTTGTGTGCATGAACTGGTCTGTTTGTCTTGTACTGGATGGTTTTAAGAGAGGTAGGGCGCATCAAAGCATCAGGCAGTCCACCTGGGGAAGTTCCACTTCAAAGAAAACCGCAACCAAATAACAACTATCTGGACAATTGTTGTGTTCCTGCGAGAGAGTTAGATTACAAGTAAGCAGTTGCTGTGTTAGCAGGAGATGTGGCATCGTGTTAATATATTACAAGCGTTAATAGACTACTGTAAGCACCTTATATCAGGTGGATTGTATGCTTGTATGTCTCCCGATGTTAGATGAAAAAGAAGAAGAGGGTGTGACTGTGGTTACGGCCGTAAGTTTTACGTGAATGCGTCTGTATATTAAAAGGAAATTATACGATACAGAGGAATGATATTAAAATGGCGGCGCTCCCTCCACGCGTGATGCGTCGCAGTTCTCCCTCAATGCAAATTCTTTGATTATTTAGCCATCAAGTGGTGTAATTAAATTTTGGATATAAATGATAGATATAGAGGGAGCTACAACGCCAAACTGTATCCCCCAATTCTCATCAGTTTTCTGAATTGCCTCCCACTATGGAAGCCAATTTATATTCATTTTAATTTAATCACATAAGATTTGTTACATAATTCGAACACATTGCAGGTCATGTAAGGTGGTGGTATGGTACGTTAACAAATCACCTTTAAAAGGTAATTGTGATTTCATATTCTGGATATCACATTACAATAAATAATTATAGCATTGAAATTATATTAAATTAACAATAAAATAAATGCCACAATAATAATAACGTAATACAATTAATTGAAGTTTATAATCCTAATAAATTTAAAGTTTGCCACTAAAATATTCTTTGACATTGTAATAGGCTTTCGCGATTAGCATCTTGCTTAACTGGGCTTCAAGTTTACCTTCCTGGAGGAACTTTAGTGTATTTGGTAAATGATTGTATATAAACATATTGACGTGAAATCTCCGCCGCCCGCTCCGCTGCCCGCTCCGCCGCCCGCTCCGCTCGTCACTATACACGTTTTCCGCTAGAACTAAGGTAAATTGCGGAGTCGCTGTGATTTCTCATTAATCATGCCGCTGAGTTTCATTATTTATTCACTCAGTGCGGTTTCTATTGAAGTCGCGTGAAATATCATTTTTGTTTTGTTAGGTGGAGGAAATTCACTCTTTTGTAGAACAAGATGGGTGGCAATAATCAAAGGCCTGTGCTAATTGAAACCGCGTCAAAGGAAAATAACACTTGTGTTTTTGAAAGTTACGATTGGTTTGTCCTCGGCCATATCAGTGTTAAGTCCATTTGTATAGTTTCCATCTTATCTCGCCATCAAATTCATTTCAGAAGAACATCCTAACCTGAACATAAGTTTCTTCCTTAGATTTCCTCAGCGATCGGTCCTGTGCCGCTTGCATCCATCGGGTCTCTGCAATCTTCACCAGCTAGTCGATCCACGGTGTCGGGTACTACACCGCGTCTTACGGTTGGTGGTCGCCATTCGAGAACCTTTCGCTTCCAGCGACTTCGGGAGGCAGACAAGCCTACGGCCCACCTGATGCAAAGCGGTTACCGTAACCTATGAACGCTTGCAGTACATCAAGTATCACTCGCGCGACGCCACCTCTGCTGCTTACACATCACTTAGAAGCTTAAGCTTTTAAGCTTTGACGTTGAAGAAGCAGGAAAAGTAAGAAACGCGTTCTATCGCGCTCAGTTCTCTCTGCTTGAAGGCCTCTCTTTAAGTTTTTACGCAGCTTATGCGCCCTCACTCGGAGGAACACAAGAACCCTCCAGGTAGTTATTATTGGCAGCGGTCTTCTGTGAAAAGGAAGTACTTCGTAATTCAAGCTCCTTTCATACGCCCTGTCACCGGCAATTTCTAAATAGTGACTGTGTTCTGCTTGTTTGCCTTTCGACGTTGTATAAAAAGGGCTGGCAATGCAAGAGTGATAATAGGTACTATCTCACTACTGTATCTAACAGAGGAACAAGATAAATAAGTTTTTTTTCCAAGGGACTACAGCATGGAGTTCTTCAAGAAATGCGTGAAGAGGTTTTTAGAGGGTCGGCAACGCATGAGTGACACCCCTAGTGTTGCAAAAAAAAGGTAATAGGCTACAATGACTGTATACCATCAGGCAGGCTGTATGCTTGATTGCCACCTTAGTGGTATAAAACAAAAGATAATTCTAGTCGTTTGTAATTCTTAACTAAGAATATTTTCTTATTCGCAGAACCTTCACAAAGAAATTGTTTAACCCATCTAAAGGCAGAAAACTATACACGTTGCTTGACTTGGGAAAGTTCGTCACGAGTTCTACCAGCGAATACATAGTACCTTTCACACGCCACGCCGACGCCTTCGTAAGGAATGCAGGCAAGTTACGAACATACACAATTGCTAATGTAATTCAAACACGTTGGCACTAATCGTAAAACATACTTGCAGATTTCAATTTGAAAGTTATAATGCTGTTTAAGATGTATGTGAAAAACGAAGCCAAGTCTTGTTGAAGTTTAGATGTTGATTAAAATAGTCGCCGTTCTGTTTGGATTCTGTGAGATAATAAATATGAAATAAAAGTGAGTTTGATAAAAATTGTTATTTGATTTAAATGAAATTCATGATGTATTGTGAATGATGAGCATGGTGGCTCAGTCGTGAATGTCGCTTTGACACCGGCACTCGTGGGTTCAATTCCCATACAAGACAGGCATTTATATGCATGAACATGTTTGTTTGTCTTGGTCTGGACGTTCTAAGAGAGATAGAGCGCATCATAGCAGGCCATCTGGGAAAGTACCTCCACCTCACAGAAAACCGCAGTCAAATAACAACTCCCTAGAGGGTTGTTGTGTTCCTGCGTGTGAGTGAGGTCTCCAGTAAGCTCCTAAGGAGTTGCTGTGTTAGTAGCAGAGTAGGCACCGCACGAGTGATACTTAATGTATTACAAGCGTTCATAGGCTACGGTAACAGCTTTACATCAGGATCGATATTCTGAGGCCGGTTATGAGCAGGCGCCAGAGATACTATAGCTCACCTGTAAGGTTGTTACCGGAACCAATAAAATACAGGAGTATCATTCGTGTGAAACCAACCTTGCTCCACGCAGAAACTTCACAAAAAAGCTTAGTTGGTTTTTTTTTATACAACGTCGGGAGGCATACAAGCATACGGTCCACCTGATGAAAAGTGGTTATCGTGGTCTATGAACGCTGATAATATATTATGTATCACTCGCGTGATATCACCTCTGCGGCTAACACAGCAATTCCTTGGGAGCTTACTGGTGACCTCACTCACACACAAGTACAAAACAACTCTCCCGGGAGTTGTTATTTGTTAAACACTGTATTCATGCTTCTTACATCTCTTAAAATACTCAGACCAAGACAAATAGATATGTTCATGCACACAAATATTTGTCTTGTGTGAGAATCGGACCCACGAGCGTTGGTGTCAAAGTCGCGTTTTTTTTTATGAAACTAGACTGGCAAACAAGCATGCGGCCTGAACTTCATGGTAAGTGGTCACCGCAGCCTATTGACGCTCACAACACCACGGGAATGTTACTCGCGCGCTGCCAATCTTGCAACCTAAGGATGTTTCGCCACAGTACCCAATAATTTCTCTGCCATATCTCACCCTTCAAACCGGAACACAGCTATATAAATATAGCTGCTTGGCGGTAGAAATAGGTGAGACGTAGACGACTTTTGTACAAAGTTAGTTGTAGTTATTAACGCGTTATTAACCGCGGCGCCACCTAACTCGTCAACTACTGCAAGTGTATTGTGAATACCTTGCAGGGGAATACATAATACGCCTGAAGTGATTACGAGCTCGGCGGCTCCGCAGTTGACATTCCAATCGAAGTTACACTGAATTAAAGTTGTTTCCAGTGAAATATATTTTAATGCCATTCGTATTGACAGTATACTTCATGAAATAGAAATCTTTTCAATGCAATTGGAATCCATTACCATTACCATACTGGCGACGAGAGGCACAAGCTCAAGCCTAATTCAGGCGCCAGTCTCTCTCAATCTTATTTAGTGTTGAATTAAACAATTTTTAATGGAAGTATCGCATGTTTTATTTATTTTGTTGAACCTGACGTTTCGAATGCTTTGCAGCATCCGTGGTCGTAGGAAGACTAAGGTGACATTTGTCTTACATTGGTTATTCAATTATTACATCTACCGACATGGATGGATTAATTATATATGTTCCGATTCACACAAAAATCGCTCACGGTGTCCGAACGTTTGGTGTGTGAATCGGAATTGGTGTGTGAATCGGAACATATATAAATAATTAATCCATCCATGTCAGTAGATGTATGAATTGAATAACCAATGTATGACAAATGTCACCTTAGTCTTCCTGCGACCACGGATGCTGCAAAGCGTTCAAAACGTCAGGTTCAACAAAATAAATAAAACACGCGATACTTCCATTAAAAATTGTTTAATTCAATGTGTAACAATCGCGAAAACCTAAGACAATATTATTTAGTGTTACCTATTTATATTCATACATTGTATACCTACCAAATAAGTAAGATTGTGAAGAGAGAAAATAAATATATTATTACGATACGATTTCGAACGTTGAATACGAATTACGATTTCGCGTTACCTGTGGACGTACATAAAAGAACATACACGACCATTGCCGACGAAAAAGCGAAATATATGCGAAAATCCACGTCAAAATCAGAGAGACTTGGCTGTAACACTGCAGTTGTGAACCGTCGGTATTTATGCGCCGTGCGTAGACTGTCAGTAAAGTGATTATCAATTAGTTTATTTGTTAGGCGCCACGGATAGAAAATTAATGGAGACAGTAATTTATATAATTATAAAAATAAAAGAATCTTCCTTCGCCATTGGTTTCTAGCGGATACTTAATAAGATAAGTCCTGAGTTTTTTTAATAAAATCCTCTTCTGTCTTATTTATTTTTTCATAGCTTTTTTTCAAGAAACTTGCCAATGAATATATACATATATATATACACACATATATATATATATATATATATAAGTTCACGCCAAATCCCTTGCGGGGTAGGCAGAGACGACTGAGCGCCATAAGACGCGGTTCTTACACACTTCACTCGCTTCTTTAACATTCATAATTATATATAATATTTTATAGTTACATACAAGCATACGGCCCACCTGATGTAAAGCGGTTATCATAGCCTATAAACGCTTGCAACACATTAAGGATAAATTATTATCATAACATTTGTGTACGTGAACGAAATATCATGCACCTTCAAATACCTTAAAAAATAAGTGATTTTTGTATTGTTGTACTTATCCCTACTCTTTACACAGTCTCTAACCATACAACATGAAACTCAAAAAAACCGCAGCAAATAACAACTCCCTGAAGAGTAATATTCCTATGAGTATTTGGGTTGTACCAGACCAGTAAGCTCTAAGGAGTTGCTGCTAGCAGCTGGGATGAAGTCGATCTTACTTCCTGTATTGCAAGTGTCTATAGGCTACGGAAACCACTTCAGATCAGGTGTGCTGTATGCTTGTATGCCTCCCGACCTTATTTAAAAAAAATACATACAAAGTTTCTTTAAGGTACTTACGTACAATAGCTAATAATGTTACCTTTATAAAGTGCCATGGTGCCACATTGCCCATTGTTAAGATAGGTGCATCTTCACGACATGACCCCAAGGTCAAGACCCGAGTTCTTTATACGATGATTGTGGCTGGAAATATGTGCTTTCTAGTGGTAATACGTGGGTCTCTCGTGGCGCAGGTCATCTGCACTCCATTCCAATTGCGATGTCCTAATAATAATGAAATATATTGATTTACATTTACGGTAAACGTAGTAGAAATGCAGGCGTTGCGTTAAATATTTGGCTCAACGCTCGTAGATCGCATTCGCAATGATGATGTTAGAAACGGTGTTTGTCTGAAAGAGAGTTTCGGTGTTAAAATAAGAAGAGGCATGCTCCGTTGGTTCGGACATGTAGAGAGAAGATGCAGGAAGAAATAATTACGAAACATATATACAACGCGAAAATAGAAGGATGTAGGAGCCGAGGAAGGCCAAGACTTACCCACCATGACCAAATTGGTCATGTTCTATCAGAATGTGATGTCAGGAGCCCTAGAAATGCGTTAGGCGAGCGTGCACAAGAGATTTAGCGTGAAGTTATAGATAGATATATTTATTTATCACAACAAACTCAAATCCATACTATATATAATATTATAAATGTACGTGTGTTTGTTTGTACTTCTCTCACATCAAAACAAAGCAACTGAATGATGTGATTCTTTGTATGGAGATAGAGGAAGGATCCGAGAGTGACATAGGCTACTTCCTATCGCGGTAAATCAGTTCACTCCCATGAAAAAAACAGGTTTTGTTTCCCTCCGAGCACGCGGACGAAACCGCTGGTAGCAGCCAGTTCTCGATAAATCGGACGAGCTCGGTGGCGCAGTGGTGAACCGCACTGTTACGATACTTTGACACCAATGCTCGTGGATTCGATTCCCACACAGGATAAACATTTGCGTGCATGATTGGTTGTTTGTCTTGGTCTGGATGGTTTTAAGAGAGGTAGTGCGCATCAAAGCAACCCGTCTAGGAAGTACCTCCAACTCACAGAAAACCGCAGCCACATAACAACTCCCTAGAAGGGGTTGTTGTGTTCCTTGCGTATGAGGTCACCAGTAAGCTCCCATGCTCCCAAGGAGTTACTGTGTTAAGCAGCAGAGACGGCGGCGGCGTGGCGCTAGTGACACTTAACTTTTTTTTTTTTTTTGACCTGACTATGTAGTTAGCCCCGAGTGGGCTGTCACTACGTCACCGGACTAGAGTGACACTTAACCTGTGAGACCCCGTTATATACGTTTTCCCATACATTTCTTGGCGGAAAAGCGGTCCGCGGGTAATGAGAGATTAATACATTGCAAGCGTTTATAGGCTATGGTAACCGCTTTACATCAGGTGGGCCGTATGCTTGTATTCCGACGTTGTGTAAAAAAAAAATCATCTTTCTCCCAAGGCACTACTGAGTGAGATTGATTTTTCTCTATCGTAACTCTACAGGTATTGTCATGAGTAAATATTGCATTTCCGGTGCATGCTTCCGGTTCTTTCTTTGTAAATGTTATATATTTTTATTTTTGTCCTATGTCAATCGATTTCTCTTGTTTAGCAGGTTAGGAAACGGAAACCGTTTCATATTGGGGGAGCATTGTTGGCACCCTTCGTTAAAAAACATCTTCTCATCAGTCTCTTGAAGCATAATGAATTAACCACGGAAAAAATGTAATACAAGAAACGGATTTGCCGCCAAAATGTCGCCAAATGGCGCCGAGCGCGGCGGATGTCACCGCCGGAAGTCGACGCTACCAACTTCCTACTTCCGGTGCTCGGCGACAATGCCCCGGATGGTAGTTGGGATTACAAGCTGCTCTTTGTTTATTATATACTGTGGTATACCGGTATACCGGTGCTTTATCTTTTATTTTGGAGGGAAATAACATCGTCATTGCAGGTATCACAAATCAAATGTACAAGTTAAGCAACTTCGATCACAGACTTGTAATAGGTGTAGGGCGCATAAAAGAGGTGGTCTGGGGATATGCCTCCACGTCGCAGAATACCGCAGTCAAATGACAACTCCTTGGAGGGTTGTTGTATTCATGCGAGTGAGTGAGGTCACCAGTAAGTTCCTAAGCAGTAGCAATGTTAGCAGCAGAGGTGAGTTATGCTTAATGTATTGCAAGCGTTTATAGGCTTCGATAACCGCTTTATTTGTGGACCGTATGGTTGTATAGCTCCTGAGGTTGTATAAAAAAAAGAAATTTTCAAAACCTGGGTGTAGTTCGGTAATCGATCGAAATCTTCAGGTCTTGGGCGTGCTGTTAAGTACTTTGATGAAAAGGTGTAAAGGCACGTTTTGACCAATATTGGATCTGTTGAACTCGGTACTAAGAATTAAATTTTAAGGCCAAGGAAGGCTATATTGATTTTGACAGGCTCGGTGGCGCAGTTGTGAAATGCTCAGTTACTTTGATTCTCACACAGTACAAACATTTGTGTACATGAACATTTCTATTAGTATTTGTGTTTTTAAACAGACAAGGCCCCTCGAAGTAGCCCGTCGGGGGAAGTACCTCCACCTCACAGAAAACCGCAGTCAAATAAAAATCCCTGGACAGTTGTTGTGTTCCTGCGAGTGAGTGAGGTCACCGGTAAACTCCTAAAGAGGTGGCATCGCGCGAGTGATACTCAATATATTACAAGCGTTCATATACTATGGTAACCGCTTTATATCCGTAGTAGGTGGGCCGTATGCTTGTATGCCCCTCGACGTTGTATAAAAAAAACTGATGAGTTCCAACATTCCAGCTTCTGTAACATCTTTAAACGACTATGCTACAATTGTATAGAATGCCTACCTATAATGTAAGGAATCAACACATCAATCGATGTTGCGTAAAAAATCTACGCACGCTCGGCTCTGCAATAAAATTACTCTTTACCCAAACATGAACAGTAAATGTTTAAAAAATACACGTAAATAAATCAGTACACCCACGTGCAGTGTGCTGGTGTCAATTTATACGCGCGTCTGTACTTACAGAGGCGGGAACCTATCTCCAGGTGAATCTTCCAATTAAATCAGGAAAAGAATAACGAGGCGGTAGCGGTAAGAACTGGGTAGACATGGCAATCTTACGAAAGAGGTAATGAAAAAAAAATTAGTAGTAAAGTAAATTTGTTTGGATGTAAATAATTTAATAATATTATTAAATTACGAGTGATATCTTTATTTAGCTTCAACAATGATTGTTGTTGATAGAACTTCGACTAACATTTAAAGAGACACGCGTCGTAAAGTTCCAGAGCCAGATAAAAAAGCTGTATTCTGCTTATCGCGACAAATTTTGTGACGAAATTTACTGTAACGTTGACCATGATAGGTTGGGCCCTAAATATAATTGACAGAAAAGAATATAGAGGAAGGCTAATGACTAAATTGATCGTGTTTTATCAGAAGGTGATATCAGGAGCCCTAGAAACTGGCGAGTGTATATGAGAAGAGCTATGCATGTTAAAGAATTGATAGAGGTGTGTCATGACCAATTTATGTAAAGCTCAGTTCTCTCTGCTTACCCCGCAAGGGATTTGGTGTGAAGTTATGTATTTATAGATAAGAGTATTGATTAAATAAGTGATATTAAAACATGCATTGAAATCGCAGAAGAAATACACCTGAGCTGTTTGCTGTGCAAATCTATTGAATAAATGTAACAAATTACTCATCTTTCGATATATATCTTCACGCCATAAGGCACATGGCAGCAGATGCAGGTTAGCAGAGAGCACCCACCTCCACACGACTTGGTCTTTACATAATTGTCATTCGGTTTTTTAACATTCATAACTCTACTCATGCACGCTCGTCATTTTCTGAGGCCCCTGTCGTCAAATATATAAATTTAAATAGCTTTTAATTTTGCAAGTTGCCTATCTTATGATTTTACCCGTATTATGAACAGGCATGATATATATTTAACTACATACAGAAAAGGTTACGAATATTTAGTGGTTAAAATTTCAATTTCATGTACGATAAAAATATGAAATAAAATTTAATAGGGTCAGTTTTCAACATTCCTAACTCTACGATAACATATTTCAAATATACCAACAATTCAACCGTCTAATTAAAATAGATGACCCATTTACATACTTACTGAGATTTAGAGCGATGTTCTTTTGTGCGGCTAAAGGAGATTTAAGGGGAAGTACACCTGCGTACTAAATTTACAGCCCACAATTACAGATGGCACTGTTTTAGAAACCGGAATAATTGGTTTTGTTTTTTATATGTAGGTATAAAAAGCTCGCGATATTTCAGACAAAATATGTGACAGAAAGCAAGCTTATATTACGTCCATTTTGATTACAATTATTCTAATTAATTCATTAGTGTTTATGACTATGAATGCTGGCAAGACGTTATGCAATGCGCGATTGATGCTAATGAAGTCTCAAGCGAGCTGGTGAATTGTACTTCCTCTTCGCCGTATATTGTTTTAATAGTAGGGCGCATCAAAGCGATCCATCTGGGAACCTCCGTGTGGAAGTATGATGAAGTTATGACTTCATTGAAGTCAGTGCGATGATAGATCGGCAGCGCCACGATCTGGTGTCCACGCTAGGTAGCGCGGACCTCTCGCTCCCGAGCGTGGTCCGCTCCATGCTCGGGAGTGACAGTGCCTGGCAGGCGATGGCCTCCTTCTGTGAGACCGTCATGTCCCAGAAGGAGGCCGCGGAGCGGGACAGGGAGGACGATCCTCAGGCTGCCCCGCTCCGGAGACGGCGGACGGGAGTGCGGCGTAGGCGCTACGCGCACCTACTGCCGCCTCCCTAACCTGTGGGACTAGGGGTCAGGCTGGGAACCTGGCCCCATAATGGTCCCGCCGCCGGAGGGGCTGTCCCAATTTGCCGGGATGGCCCCTAGAGAGAAGAAGTCCGGCCCCTTTTGAGGGGCTGGCCAGTCGCAGTGGTGCCCTGTTGCTGACAGATCCGGGGCACCACACCAACGCGGCCGATGGCATTTCGCGGGGTTGTTTAGTGGGTATACCGTACTACCACCGGAGGCCACCCAGGCACCGGTGGTGTGCGTAACGCATTTTTCCCCGCGTCACAAAAAAAAAAAAAAAAAAAAGTACGATGATAGACAGTTTCATTAAAGATATTGTATTGGCGAGCTCGGTAGTACTTAATAATGCTAGTTTTGCACGAACGCTCGTGAGTTCGATTCCCACACAGGACATTTTTTTCTGTGTATGAATATGTCTGTTTGTCTTGGTCTGGGTGTTTTTAAGAGAGGTATGGCGCATCAAAGCAGCCCGTCTGCAGAAGTACCTCATAGAAAACCGCAGTCAAATAACAACTCTCTGGAGGGTAGTTGTGTAGCGAATCAGTGAGTTTATCAGGACTTGCTGTGTTAGCAGCAGAGGTGGCATTGCGCAAGCAAAATTTAATATATTGGAAGCGGTCGTTGGCTACGATAATCAGTTTACATCAGGTGGGCCGTATGCTAGCAGGCCACCCGACGTTGTATAAAAATGTATCCAAGAACAACAATGCTATGAAAGCAAATATTTAACGTCTACAAAGCATGAAGATGCATCGTGAAAAGGTAAACACATGACGTAGATTCTACCAGGGTAGTCAGGGCAGCAAGAACGTAGAGGGTGCATGCAGATCATGTTCTGGATGGCGGGCGACCACAGGGACGTCCGCAGCAGCTGAGGCAGGTGACCGAAGCAGCCATGGCAGCGACGACATGGATCTACTAACGGTAGTGAATGAGGGCTGACCGATACTAGTTCACTGGCGAAAGCGCACAAAGAAATTTTGATATTTCCGTAAATTTTGAATAACGCCTGAATGTATAAAGAAAAACTTGAATGAATTAACACTAACACTAATTATATGAATACCTTATAAGGACCTCAAGTTTGCTAATGTTGTATAAAAAATTAAGGAAGAAATTTACATTATGTATTATTCATAAAATATATTATAATTGGCTCTAAAAATATAAACCTAGTCCTCAATCTAACAAAGCTATCAGAATTATTGAAATGGAATGTCAAGTACTTTGAAATAAAAAGCGACCTTTGCTAGCGCTAAGTCAATTAAACATAGATGAAGTATAATTAATTTCTTTCGTTTTTGTTTCAAAAATAATAAATATTTATTCAAATTTAAGCGAACCCGACGAGGTCGGTGGCGCAGTTAACGCGCTGTTACGTTACTTTGACACCAACGCTCGTGGGTTCGACTCCTACACGGGACAACATTTGTGTGCATGAACATGTCTGTTTACCTTAGTCTGGGTGTTTTGAGAGAGGTAGGGTGCATCAAAGCAGCCCGTCTGGTAAAGTACCTCCAACTCACAGAAAACCGCAGCCAAATAATAGCTCCCTGGAGGGTTGTTGTGTTTCTGCTAGAGAAATGAGAGAAATCTCCTAAGGAGTTACTGCGTAGCAGAGATGACATCGCGTGAGTGATACTTAATTTCAGGAACACCGTTCCTATATGAAATCTATATGTTTGTCTGTGTGTGTGTCTGTCGCTTTTTTCGAATATTGACTTCAGATTCGGATTCAGCATAAAAAGTAGAATAGGAATGTTTAGGAACACCGTCCCTATCTCTTAAGGAACATGGTCAAAATGGCCGAAAAATTAAAAAAAAATATTTAATTGTTATATAATTGACGAGCCAGGTGTTCCTCTGGCAATGCAAGCTTGCGCATTCTCAACTGGTTATTATAGTAATATTACGTTACTGGTATCCAAGAACAACATGCTATGAAAACAAATATTTGAGGTCTAGAAAGTATGACGATGCACCGTGGAAAGGCAAACGAAACACATAACACAGAGACTACCAGGGTAGTCAGAACAGAGAGACAGTAGAGGGTGCATGAAGATCGTGTTACAGATGGCGGACGACCACAGAGACGTCCGCAGCAGCCGAGGCAGCGACGACATGGATCTACTAACGGTAGTGAATGAGGGCTAACCGGCACTAGTTCGCCGGCGGAAGGGCACAAAGTAGTTTTGAAATTTTCCATAATTTTTCATCATCAACCTCATTTCAGCCTGTATTCGTGCACAGCTGAACATAGGCCTATCCTCTAGTATATTTTTAATTCACTATTAAATGAGGTAGAGCATATCAAAGCGATCCGATTGGGAAAGGACCTCAACGTCACAGATAACTGCAGTTAAATAACAACACTCTGAGGTTTTGTTGTGTCCTGCAGCGCGAATGAGGTCGTGAGGAGTAACTTTCTAAAAAGTAACTGTGTTAGCAGTAGGGGTGACAACATGTTAGCGATACTTTCTGTATTTCAAGAGTTACGATAGCCATTTTCGTGTAAAACGTTGTTATCGTATCCTTTTGGCCCTATCCTTATATGCCTCTCGAATTGTATAAAAATGAATCATGAAAATGGTTACCACTAATAGCTTCACCTTAAATGTGTTCTCCCCTTAACCAATCGACGTATGTACTACAAAATGTAACAAAATGTCATTTATCTGTTATCAAAAAAAAATTGAGCTCGTTGATCAAATATTTGGCATAAAGTACAAACGGTAGCGATTTCACAAAACAAAACACAAATATAAAAAATTAAATACATTGTTTCTTAAATTTATAACCGCGCTCTTAAAGAGTTCCCTTATTTAAAAATAGTTCAATTTAAAACTGCACGCAACTGGTAAATGTTTATAGAAATCTGTTAAATTCTTAACTGTCTAAAGCCGTAGCATCTGAAAATGTTAGTATGAAAATACGAAGCCCATATGACAAAAAGAGATAGGGCACACACATCTTAACGGGGGAAGTACCTCCACCTCACAGAAAATCACGATCGAATCGGAAGCTTTTCCGAGGAGTCGCTGTATTCTTTCTGTATTGCTAGCGTTAACAGGCTACGGAAATCGTGTACTAGCTATGCTCGTGTATCTCCCGACGTGGTATGAAGAGATGACGGAAAATTTTCAGTCTCATCATCGTGATCATTTCAGCCACTGCTTGTCCACCGCTGAACAGAGCCTTCGCCTTTGACTTGTACAGCGATCGGTCAAGTGCCGCTTACATCCATCGGCTCCCTACGATCTTTACAAAATCGTCGGTCCGTCGTGTGCATGGCCATCCTGCGCTGCGTTATCCGGTTCGTGATCGCCATTCAAGACCCTTTCTGCCTCATCGGCCACCGTTTCTTCGAGTAGTGGCCTGCCTCATTCTTAGAGACACAATAACTCAAGTTCTTCTACGGATGTGCTCATTTTTGAATTTATGTCGCAGTGAAACCCTGAGCGTGGCTCTTTCCATTGAATTTATTTTGCATGCATTATTTTGTCATAGCAAAATAATGTTGTTTGAAATCACAAACCTAGGAACTACTTGATCGCGCATGAAGGCACACCGCGCTTACATAGACATTAAGACGACTTTAGCGCCTAAATATGTCAGTGACTCGAGCCTACTGACCAATGGGAGGATATTTTAACCAATAAGACGATAAGTGACTGGAGGTTGATCCGTGAACGAGCCAATGAAAGCTGCGCGTTCTACTTTACTCCCGACCCGTGGCGGTGAATTGGGTTACTATGTAAAAGCGGTTCTCCATAGGTTAATTCCTTCATGCTATCGGGATATAGTTGTACTATTAGAATACGGATTTCATTTAATTAAAAGAGTTAGAACATACTGCGTGCTGCCATGCTGCCCAACTGACGATTGTCAGACGCTAGTATGTTCGAGACGAGCAAAGGTCTAAAGGTGTTTGCAATCCATCGACAAGAGTAAGCAACTCGGTATTCGGTCTATCTGTGATGGATTTATGCATCATAGCTAACTGAGGATGATGCTGCTTACATTTTAATAACATCAAACGTCTGTTTATGGAAGGACCATGCAGAATACTCCACTTGGGAGTATTGTTGTATTCCTGAGTGAGTGAAGTCACCAGTAAGCTTCTGAGGAATTACTGTGATAACAGCGTGTTTTTATAAATGTTCATAGGCTACGGAGAACACATCAGCTGTATAATATGTTTGATTGCCACCCAATTCTGCTTCTTCGATAGACTAACACGAGGTCTTATATTCCTCTGCTATTGTTTGAATGTAAATTTTCACGGGTTAGGTAGCGACAACCGAGCGCTAGAAGATCCTGTCCTTACATATCTCACTGGCTTCTTTAACATTCATAGCTCTTTACATACTTCACTCGCTTCTCCAACAATCATAACTCTCATGTACGCTCGCCGGTTCCTTTGGCTCCTGACATCACCTTCTGATAAAACGTGACCAATTTGGTCATGGTAGTAGAGTCTTGTGCTTCCTCGGCACCTACATCCTTTTACTTTTGCATTGTACATATGTTTCGTTATTCTTTCGTCCTGCATTCTTTCTTCATGCCCGAACCAAATGAGCATGCCTTTTCTTGTAATGTGATTTTTTACCTCTATTGCTAATGATTGTAACCCGCTCCCGCTTACATCTTAAGCCGAACTAACACCCCAATACATCATTTCAAAAATTAAATTTCAAAAATTGATGGCTTTTGAATATTTGACATACAGGCAATTAATTAAAAATATTGAAGAAAGGACGCCCGCTGGGTTAGCTTAACTGATCACTTGTGATTTTAATAAATTGATTTGAAAGTATAAGTTTTTGGTGTTTTTAATAATTAGTTTTTAATTATTTATAGTTTTTTGGTGTTTATAATTTTGTATGACATCACCAAAACTTTGTTATGTACTGGTGACCTCACTCACACGCAGGAACACAATAATCCTCTAGGGAGTTGTTATTTGTCTGTATCTTCATCTTAATTATCACTCTTTCATTATACGATCATGTTTTGAGACCTAATTCCTATTTATATATATAGGTATATATACAACG